>VWZE01006224.1:224769-293628 GCA_013396675.1 Eubucco bourcierii | reverse complement strand
TTTATGTCTAATTTCTGCATTATGCATTAAGAATTCAACTGTCTCTTCCTTTAAAAAACAGCTACAGCTAAAGAAAAACAAGAGACAGAGTTCTAAATGCTTACAAGTAGACATTGACCTTGGCCAGAGTACAGGAGATAAGAAGCAAAACATTGTCTGTTTGGGGACTGCCATGTCCACCACTACCTCTCCTCCTGCTGCTTCTGGGAACTCGGCCAATTGTCCCAATTATAATCAATATAATTCAGCTAAGGAGGGTACAACTACTCCTCAGGTCTCTTCAACCAGTTCGAATTCTAACCAGCCAGTAGCAAATTCTAATCCTAAACCAAATCCAAATTCTCAGGTAGCAGATTCTAACCCTAAGCCAAATCCAACCTCTCAGGTCAGACCCCCAGTGATTCAAATCAGCTGCCAATCATCCTGGCTCTAGCAAAAGCTAAACAAAAGAACAAACACCTGACAAAAACTGAGGATGAAGGGGAAGGAATATCTGGAACCCAGCAGCCTCCACAGGAGGAAGAGGAGCAGGAGGAGACATAAAGACCAGTCAAGTGCAGCAGTGGGAGTGGAGAAAGAACAAAGAAATCTGTAACTGACTGTGATCAATTAATTATAAATACCACTGCCATCAGACCAGCCTGGGAATACTGGGTGCTGTAGGCCTGCTCTGTTTACTGAACCTCTACTATTTAGCAACCAGGTTGCTTGTGCTAGATGCTTGTCCCAGTTTTTCAAAGTTCCACCCCCCATGGCTTTTAGGGTGGTTTTGAGCAAACCATTGTAGTGCTCAATCTTTCCTGAAGCTGGTGCATAGTAGGGGATGTGGTAGATCCACTCAATTCCATGCTCTTGGGCCCAGTTTTTCACAAGATTGTTCTTGAAATGAGTGCCATTGTCTGATTCAATTCTCTCTGGAGTTCCATGTCTCCACATGATTTGTCTCTCCAAACCAAGGTGGTGAGACACTGGCACAGGTTGCCCAGGGAGGTTGTGGCTGCTCCCTCCCTGGAGATGTTCAAGGCCAGGTTGGATGAGGCCTTGAGTGCCCTGTGCTAGAGGGAGGTGTCCCTGCCTATGGCAGGGGGTTGGAACTGGATGATCCTTGAGGTCACTTCCAACCTTCCCATTCTATGATTTTGTCTTGCTGGTTAGCTAGAGTGAAGGCCAAAAAGCTTTAAGAGGTGTCCTGGGCTCACAATATGATTGTTCTTCACTATTTTTTTTTTTCTTTTTCTTTTTTTTTTTTCTTTTGATACAGGTTTGGCTGTGGTTTGGAACCCAGAGCTCATTTGACTCTGACTGCTTGAGTAGAGAGGCAAAGAAAGGACTGTTGGTTTTTGAATGCCAAGAAGCAAACCTACAACCATTTGCTTGGCAGCTACTCTGTTTGGAACAGCAAGAAATCTGCCCACAGCTGAGTTTGGCTCAGCCCCCAGAAGAGAGGTGGAGACACTGCCTTCTTGATGGAGGACAGCAGTGTCCCTGAGCAGAGCTCCTGGGCTCATCTCCCTGATGTCTGCCTGAGGAATATTTTCCGCTGGTTGGATGACAAGGACAGGTCTCAGGCTGCCTTGGTCTGTGTAAAATGGAGCCAGGTTATGTACTCAGGGTCCCTCTGGAGATGCAGAACCCTTGTGTTCTACAGCCGCCCGTCAAGGACGCAGGCGTTGGAGCTGCAGCGGGCGCTCTTCTACACCAAGAAGTTTGGCAGGTATTTGGAGCACCTCGAGATCAAGCTACCAAATCCTTACAGCACTACCTTCACCCAGAGATTTCAAATGATTATGAGAGATCTCCTGTCACACCTGGGTAACTGCAACGATCACCTCGTGTCCCTCAGCATCCAGTACCTGGAGCTAGAGCGCTACTTCTGGAGGAGCGTGGTCAGGGCTCAGTTCATCCAGCACTTAGCCTCCTTCCTGAGAAGAATGAGCAAGCACCTTGATTGTCTCGACTTGAAAGGAGCAAGAGCAGCCCTGGACAACGGCTGTGAGCTTCTGAATTCTCTGAGCTGCTTGACACATCAAAGCTTTGTGTCTAAACTCAACATTGAGGATTTCTTCAGCCTCCATCTTCACATCTACAGGAGCACCTTGTTCCACCAGACCATGTCCTATTTCCACAGCCTGGTCATCCTCTCTCTCAATTACAACTGCCTCTCTGATGAGCTGCTGAACATCCTGCGGGAGAACAGTGCTCATTCCCTCTCCACCTTGAATATCAAATGTCATATCAGTGATCCTCATGAGCAAGTGGTCTGGGGAATGTCCTGGGCAAACTTGGCCAAGAGTGCCCCAAAGCTGACCGTGAACTTCTTCTTTGAAAGAGTCCTGAAGCATGATCACCTAGCCAGGATCCTGCTGGTAGACATCCCAGTTAGCAGCCTCAGTCTGCGGAGCTGCTATTTCAGCAACCCAGAGTGGATAATGAGACCTACCCTCACCAGCCTCATCCCAGCCTACCACCGTATGCTGCAGGTAGGGCACACAGCACTGGTATCTTACTGCAAAGGAATCCTGGAGGCCTTTTCCATGACAGCACTCAGCAATAGGAATTTTCAAAGGGGTATTTTCCTAAGTGAGTTGTTCCAGTGCTCCAGCTTAGTCCAGTCCAGGTGATTAGCCTTGTCTAATTACAATCCCCATTGTGCTAGTCTTCAGTGTCAGGATGATCTTAGCTTGCCCTCATAGAAAGCTAAAACACCCAAAGTACTGGTGGTTGTAATGTCATCTGGGAGCAGAAAGAACCTTTGAGGCAGGGAAACATCATTTTTTTGGTAAGAAAGATTTAGGCTTTTTCTGTTTGTTCAGCCTAAAGAAAAGACCCTGGGGGGACCTTAGAGCTGCCTTCCAATACCTGAAGGGATCCTACAGAAAGGCTGCAGAGAGGCTTTTCATGTCTAGAGATAGGCCAAGGGGGAATGGTTTGCAGCTGAGGTAGAGCAGGGTTAGACTGGAGCTGAGGAAGAAGTCCTTCAGTACAAGGGTGGTGAGACTCTGGAATAGGCTGCCCAGGGAGGCTGTGGCTGCCTCCTGCCTAGGGGTGCTCAAGGACAGGCTGGATGAGGCCTTGAGCAACTGAGTCTAGGTGAGAGGCATCCCTGGGAGGTGGCAGAGGGCACATCCTTTGAGACATTCAAGGTCAGGCTGGATGGAGCTCTAAGCAACCTGATCTAGTTGGGGATGTCCCTGACTACTGCAGGGGCTTGGTCTAGATGTCCTTTAAAGGTCCCTTCCAACCCAGTGCATTCTATGACCTGTTGGTGACAGAAGTTGTCTGTCTCAGGCTGCAGTGCACAAGAGGCAGCCCCAGTCTGGCAGGGCTGTGGCCATTGCTGTGGCATATTCTGCTGGCATAGTACAGAACTGATCCTCTGCTAATGTCAAGGTACAAAATGGATCTGCTGGCAGTCATTTCTCTGGGTAGAATGGGGAAAGTGCTGCTTGCTGAGTTCCAGTTGCTGTGCTCACTGCTGAGTGCAGCAGCACTAACAGTGTTCATTCCCTTTCAAGAAATTAACACTTGAACTCAACAATGACTGCGAGCAGCTGGATGAAGAGCTGCTCCAGCTCACCTTAGCCTGCAAGAGGTTGTCCTATCTGAAGGTCTGGGCATATCTCAGTGCCACCTTTATGGAGAGGCTGCTGCAAAACCGTGCAGAAGGGAAATGCATTTTGACTACCATAAAGGTAAGACTTTGTGCTTCAAAACTCCTCTTCCTTTCCTTTCCCCCAATGCCCAGAGGAAGGTGAGGTCCCCATGCCCAGAGGAAGGTCACTGATAGAAACAGCTTTCCCTCTTTAGCATTATAGTAAGCCTGGGAACCACTCAGCTCCCAACCTACTTAGCCACCTACAGAACAGCACAGGAAAGACATGGAACTGTTGGAGTGGGTCCAGAGGAGGGCCACAAAGATGCTCAGAGGGCTGCAGCAGCTCTCCTATGAGGACAGGCTACAAGAGTTGGGGCTCTTCAGCCTGGAGAAAGAGAAGGCTTCCAGGAGACCTTAGAGTAGCCTTCCAGTATCTGAAGGGGGCTGCAGGAGGGCTGGGGAGGGACTATTGACAAGGTCTTGCAATGACAGGATGAGGGGCAATGGGTTTGAACAGAGGGGAGATTTAGACTGGATGTTAGGAGGAAGTTCTTTACAGTGAGGGTGGTGAGACACTGGCACAGGTTACTCAGGGAGGTTGTGGCTGCTCCCTCCCTGGAGGTGTTCAGGACCAGGCTGGATGAGGCCTTGAGTGACCTGTGCTAGTGGGAGGTGTCCCTGCCTATGGCAGGGGGTTGGAACTGGATGATCCTTGAGGTCCCTTCCAACCTTCCCATTCTATGTTTCAAGAAGCCCCAGCAATTCTGCAAGTCCTTCCTAGAGTGGAGTTCCCTCTCTCACCTCTAGCATTCAGGCACCTCCCCAGCCCAGTGCTTACACTTGTGCTTAATCTGAGGCAGCTGAGCTGGATCCCATTGAACTGCAAAACAATAGAAACACATCTCACTCTTAAGGATGCTGAAGTGGAGCCAGCCCTAGCTGTGGTTGGTGTAAACCATGCTCTCATGCTACTTGAGGAGCTAGATTCTGAACTCAGGAGATCCTCTCAGATCTATTCAGATCCCAGGGATGCATCAGATCTTGGGAGTAAAAGGAACCTTGCTCTTCCCAAAAGGTGTCAGGAGATGATGTTTGCAGTCAGTTTGGAGTGAAAACAGGGTCAAACCTCAATGTTTGACTCAAACCCAAGGAATTTCTCTTCCCTAGATCCCTCACTAGTCACAGAAGCTTCTTCTTGTCATGACCTTTAATGGGCTGAGCCTTCTCCATGTGTCTAAGAGACCAAACTGTCATTGCTGCACAGGTCAAGATTTACACAGCCCAGGAATACACCACTCAGGAGGATCAGCTGTTGTGTGCTATCTACAAGAGGTTCAAATACCTGATTGACTCAGAGCTGAATTATTTTGCCACCACCTGCCCAGTGGAGTAAACCACAGGCAGAGAGAACACCCAGTGACATCTACAACCAACAGATCCTTTTGGAGGGCATTAGGAAGAGATTTGAATCTTGGCAGCAATGCCTCAGAGTGAGATACCAGTGCACTCCATGCATTAAACTGTTGGACTGAAGAGCTGTTCTGTGTCTCTAGTAGCATTTATTCTTGCCCCTGCTTTGTTTTTCTTCACCAGAACCAAAGGAAGCAGTGAGCCCTCTTCCCCTCTTCCAGGCCTTTCTAGTGAAAAAAAAAAAGCCACTTCTCATGGTAAAACCTCCACCACCTGGCCAAGCAGCTCACCTCCTTGGTTCCATTTTACAAACAGGGAAACTGAGGCATGGGGTGAGGAAATGACTGGCACTTGCTCTTGTTAAACCTCATACAACTGACCTTGGGCCATCAATCCAGCCTGTCCAGGTCCCTTTGCAGAGCCTTCCTACTCCCCAGCAGATCAAAACTGCCACCAGTTTAGTGCCATCTGCAAACTCACTGAGGGTGCCTCAATCCCCTCAATCCAGCTCATTGATAAAGACATTAAAGAGAAGTGGCTCAGCACTGAGCCATGGGGAATGCCACTGGTGACTGGCACCAGCTGGAGTTAACTCTGTTCCCCACCACTCTTTGAGCCCTGCCATCAGCCAGTTCTTAACCCAGAGAAGGGTCCACCCATCCAAACCATGAGCAGCCACAGTCTTTCCATGAGGATGCTGTGGGAGGTGGAGTCAAAGGCTTCACTGGAGTCACAACACCCACAGCCTGGCCCTCATCCACCACTCAGCAGGACACTGTCACAGGAGGAGATCAGTTTCCTCAAGCAGGACCTGCTCTTCTTGAGCCCATGCTGACTGGGCCTGCACATGCTGCAGGCAGTGTGGAGCACAGATAGCTGTGGAACAGACAGCTGTAATTAACAGCTGTGTTTTAATTACTTTGCACAACTAGAACCAAGTCAGCCTTGAGCCAAACCAAATGACTCTGGAGGTTTGTCGCTAGGACTGCAGCAGGAGCTGGCTCTCTGCAGCACATCTCCCACATGATGCCTTCAGAAGTTGTTCATGCCAACAGAGTCTCTCATCTGCATGCAGAGCACTTCATCAATGTACAGGGAATTCTCCTTGACCTGGATCTCCTCCTCCAAGGAAAGCTGTCGGCGGCTCAGAGCTTTCAGGGCTGCCTCAGCCTCTGCCAGTGTGTCCTGTAATCTAGGAGGGAAAACACAGAGACTTCAGCTGACAGCACACAGACAGAATTGGTTTTTTTCCTTTTTCTGATGAAAAAATACAAAGAGATGGAGAGGGATTCACAAACTGACAACAGCCAAGCAGCTTCCCTCCAAGTGTCCTGCCTTTAAAGGAAAAGTAGTTCCCAACCTTTCAGGGAAAGAAGGGACATGGAGCTGTGGGAGTGCATCCAGAGGAGGCCATGAAGATGATCAGAGGGCTGCAGCACCTCCCCTACTGGGACAGGCTGAGAGAGGTGGGGCTGTTCAGCCTGGAGAAGAGAAGGCTCTGTGGAGACATTAGAGCAGCCTTGCAGTGCCTGAAGAGGGCTACAGGAAAGCCAGGAAGGGATTTCTTATAAAGGCTTGTAGTGACAGGAGGAGAGGCAATGGCTGTGAGCTGGAAGAGAGGAGATTGAGACTGGAGATTAGGAAGCAATTCTTTCCAGGGTGGGTGGTGAGACACTGGGAAAGGTTGCTCAGGGAGGTCATGGATGCTTCCTCCCTGGAGGTGTTCAAGGCCAGGCTGGATGAGGCCTGGAGCAGCCTGGGCTAGTGGAAGGTCTCCCTGCCCATGGCTGCAGCTGGATAATCTTTAAGATCCTTTCCAACCCAATTTATTCTCTGAGCCTACAAATCTATAAATAGGTGCAACTTGGTGTTACTTTGACTCATTAAGTTAACCCAGTAATTGATCCAACAGAATTTCCTGTTCCACCATTTCCACTTGCCTTTGAATGTTTGTTGTGATCTCCTGGACTTCTCTGGTCAGCCTGTGCTGCACTGGGTCATAACACAGCTCCACATTGGGACGGTGTTTTCTTGCTTCCAAGCGGGTTTGAGCCACTCTAGCAGGTCCCTCTTTGTCACCAATTGCTTTCTTCAAGGCTGCAATGTTCTTCTCCTGTGAAGCAGCCTCATCCAGCACCTTTAGCAATGGCAGTGGTAGCAGTCACAGTCACACTGATGCTGAGATGTTATTTCATCAAAGGCTGCTTCACAAAGGGCAGCCAGGATTGTGATCACAGCTCACAGGATGTAAGGGGCGGGAAGGGACCCAAAGAGCTCATCCAGTCCAAGCCCCCTGCCAGAGCAGCACCAGACAATGCAGCTCAGGGCACACAGAACACATCCAGACAGGCCTGGAAAGGCTCCACAGAAGCAGACTCCACAACCTCTCTGGGCAGCCTGTGCCAGGGCTCTGGGACCCTTCCAGCCAAGAAGTTGCCCTTGTGTTGAGCTGGAACCTCCTGTGCTGCAGCTTCCATCCATTGCTCCTTGTCCTATCCCAGGCAGCAGTGAGCAGAGCCTGTCCCCCCCCTCCTGACCCCCAGCCCTCAGAGAGTTGTAAACATTGATTAGATCCCCTCTCAGTCTTCTCCAGCCTAAGCAGCCCCAGGTCCCTCAGCCTCTCTTCCCCAGGCAGTGCTCAGTGCCCTCAGCATCCTCACAGTCCTCCCTTGGACCCTCTCCAGCAGGTCCCTGTCCTTCTGAAACTGGGGAGCCCAAACTGAATGCAGTGATTCCTTCACTGGAAAGCAGCTGACACTGTTCTGAGTGTTCTGGACATTTATGCTTAGCTATTAATGTTTCATATTAACACTCAGCTTTCAGGGATCAAATTGTAAGAGCATTGCCTCTGCTCCTCCGAGTTGCTACCACAACTGTGACAATTCTGCAGGAGTCCCATGTGACTAAAACTCACAAGGGGTTCCCTAACATTACTGATGCCTACAGCTGCACCTACATCAAGTGAGACTGATTCCACAAATTCAGCTCTGTAGTGCTGAGAAAATCCAAAGTGATTTGGGGCAGGGAAGGGGAACAAGACGTGGCAGAAACTGGCAGTACTGCAGAGGTAAAACCATTAAACAAAGCAGCTTAAGCTAGAGGACTGTGAAAACTGGCAGGTGACCCAAGGCCATTGGTGCTGCCCTTTCACTGCCCACCCCTTACCATGGCAAGCAGTGTCTCCAGCTTGTGCTTTGCATCCTTGACTTCCTTCACCCTGTGTGTAAATGCAGCATTCACCGCCTGGCGCTGCCTGCGCAGGTCACTGGCCGTCTGTGAGAGGATGGCATCGATCAGTGCCCGCAGTGCCAAGGAACTGTTCCTCTGCTTGTCAGCCTTCTCAACGTTCATGTTGGAGAAATCCACCCAGTCCTCAGGGCTAACAAACCTGCAAGAGACTCAAAGTTGTCAGCTGGCAGCATCAGGCCCTCTGTGCCTTCACAGTTCTCTTTTCACTCTGTGGCACCAAGAGCAATGCCGTGTGGTAACTGCAGGTGCCAGTGGCTGCCAGTTGTGCTGGGAGCTCTGCAGATACAAAATAAAGACCCTGTCCTGTTGCAAACATTCCAGACAAGGCTAAGAGGGAAACAAGTCACAGAGCAACTTTGTTATGATTTTCCTGATGAGAGATTGAGTTGTGGGGAGCAAAGACAGAACGTGCCCAACATTCCTTACAACACCTTTCACTGCGAGCAGCTCACCAGGAGCCAGCAGTGCCCTTATGCAGTCCAGAGGGCAACTCCTACGCTGGGCTGCAAGAGGAGTGTGGGCAGCAGGGTAAGAGAGGGGATCCTGCCCCTTCACTCTGTTCTGCTGAGACCCCACCCCAAATACTGCCTCAGTTCTGGTGTCTCCAGCAGGAGGAGGACACAGAGCTGCTGCAGTGAGTCCAGAGGAGGGCACAAGGGCTGGAGCAGCTCTGCTACATTAGAACAGGCTAGGGGTGTTCAGCCTGGAGAAGAGAAGATTCTAGGGGTACCTTAGAGCTGCTCCCAATATGTGAAGGGATCCTACAGGAGCAGCCAACACATTCTGGGTGTGATCTGAGTTAAAGAACCTGCTGTTGATGCATGCTGGAGTGGGGTCTTGTAATTGCTGGACCAACTTATCCTAGCTGTATGATTGTTCATTGAGCTGAATAACCACTTACTTCTGTTCTGTTTTCACTGCAGTGTCAGAGTAGCTGATATTGGGAGTGTTGTTGGTCAGGTGAGCACAGTAATCATCAATCATCAGAGCTGTGAACTTGTCCTTCAGATCCATTTCCAGGTTGTATTTCACCGACCGGTTCAGTCTAGGAGGAGGAAGCAGCAGACTCTAAGCCAGCCTGTAGGAGTCACAGGTGTCCCTAACAGGAATGCCCAAGGAAACACAAATGCTGTGATGGAATTCTTCATCTATGAGCTGTTGGTTCCAAAGTCAAAAAATCTAGAGCCTTCCAATAGCTGAAGGGATCCTACAGGAAGGCTGCAGAGGGACTTTGCATGAAGGTGTCTAGAGACAGGCCAAGGGGGAATGGTTTGGAGCTGAGGCAGAGCAGGGTTAGACTGGAGCTGAGAAAAAGGTTCTTCAGCACAAGGGTGGTGAAACTCTAGAACAGGCTGCCCAGGGAGGCTGTGGCTGCCTCCTCCCTGAGGGTGTTCAAGGCCAGGCTGGATGAAGCCTTTAGCAGCTGAGTCTAGTTGAGAGGTGTCCCTGCCCATGGTGGGGAGGTTGGAGTAGATGAGCTCTGAGGTCCCTTCTGACCTGAGCCATTCTGGGATTCTATGAAGGTTGCTTTGGACCTGTGCTCAGCCTCAGCCCACAGCATCTCAGACTGTCCTCCCACCTATCAGCTAATCAGTGTCCAGTTATGCTCTTTGCCTCAGCACCTGATTTGCTCCTTGGTTTGGTCCAACGTCCGTCCAAGCAAAGCAATAACCTCCTGGAGGACTTCCACTTCCTTCACCAGCTCCTGTTCCACTTCATCATGCACCAAGTCAATCCCAACTCGCCTCTGCCTAAAGAGGAAGAGGAAAGGCCATCAGTGACATTGGTGAGTTGTCTGCAGGTAACAGCAGACAATGGAATCCAGCTTCCTTCTACAGCTTTGGCTCCCCAGACCTAACTCTGACAGTGACTGCACCACAGAGAGAGGCAGGCCCTTAGGTGGCTGCTTTTTAATGACTGCTTGAAGGTTCATTGCCTACTTTCTCTCTCTGAATGCTTTTCTTTTTACTCATCTCACCTGTTCAGGAGACACTTTTGGGCAATGACAAGTGGCTCTTGGCAGCTCTCCAAAGATTTTTCCAGCCTGGTCTTGAAAGTCAACAGTACCTCCGTCTCATGAACAATTTGTTCAAGTTTGTCATCCAATTCTTGCTTCCAGAACTTTATTTCTTTCTGTCTCTGTTCTGCAGAATTAAAATTGCAGGGAGGTATTAATACAAACTCATCTCATGTGCCAGAACAGTGTGGATCAGGCCTTACCTATGGCTAAAACCAGACTTATTCCACAGTGCAGTGTGCAGAGTGCTGTAGGCTGCTGTGTGGAGACAGTTTTGCAGCTGTCAGTTTGGTTGGGATAGCTTTCTGTGTGTTTTGGATTAATAACTTATAAAACAAAGAATCTGCCTCAAAGAAAACAAAAAAAGAACCCTTTTGCTTTTTTCCCTGAGCTCAGGGAGCACAGCATGGACACATATTCCTGTTCAACACCAGCTGACTTTTTAACTCCATCTTAAACACATGGCTTAAAAAAAACCAACCTAAACCAACATCTTGACAGTTGCATCTCAAACATCTGTCTCAGGTAACACATCTGGGCAGCTGCAGAACACATGGGGTTACCTATTTTCTTGTTGACATCACTCTGGGTTTTCCGAGTTGTCCTTTCTATTTCATCCAGCAGCCTCTGACTCTCCGCTACCGTGCGCTCTGACCTGCACTTCTGAGACTCGGTGCTGGCACGCTGCATCTGGTTTGCAAGGTCCCATTCTGAGGGGTGAAACTTGGGTGGAGCTTGCACCAGTCTGGCCATTGAGTTTTGAGAAGGTTCTGGATGTAACACAGATCAGCTTTTGGAATGTGGAACCTGGAAGGAGGGACAGCATGATATGTTTGTCTGCAGGAGCAAGGAAGGGAGAAGGCAGGTCCATGAAGGTGAGAAAAATTCTTGCCCTTTTTACAAAGGTACAAAAGGGTTTCTTGCTTAATGCTTCCCAAGGCTTTGTTAAGCTGAGAGGGAGTGGGAGAATGAAGGCACAGAAGAATTTGGGCTGAGAAGCTAGGAGGAGAGATAGTAAAAGGCTTGTAAGTGGAACTGACTACGAGATGGGCTGTTACAATAGCAGACCTGTGGGGAAGCCTGAAATTACCAGGTGGACAATCACTGAAGACCGAGCAAAAGTCAACCAACACGAAAGATAAATAGCCTCCTGCAGACAGCTGCTCCACAGCAATGCACATCCAAATTCCAGCACAGGTACCTTGAATTCCTTTTCTAACTCACAGCTCTTGGCTGGTGCTGCTCCTAGCCTGGACTGCTTCCAAGGTGTAACTCAGGCACTGTCACATCCACGTCTCCTTCACGGAGGGGTGGTGGTGTTTGCTCCCAGTTGTCTTCCAGCCTTAAGTTCAGCAGCAGCAGCAGCAGCAGCACACAGTTTTGTTTTTTTCAAATGAATATTGCAGGAGGAGGCTGCGAAGAGCAGGGAGTAAACAAACCTGTTGCTATGGGAACAGCGATGGCGCCTCCAGCAGCCTCCTGCTGTTGCAGCGAGTGGCAGCAGCACAGCACACACAGGTCAGTTGTGCTTCTTTTCACCGTTTCCCGGTTAAGGTCTGTCTGGAAATAAAAACATTCTTTGTACATTCATCGAGAGAGTTCCCACGGCTTTGGCAGAAATGGATAAAGATTGTGCAAGCCAATGAGAAGCTTCTTAAGTACCCAGGCACCTCTAATATCAGCCATAAAATATCCTCAGCAGTGGGATCCAGCTTTTCTCACAACTGTGCTATTTTTTTAGGACAAAAAGAATTGAGAGACGGAGAGATGAAGGAGACATCAGATGGTGCAGTTCTGCCCCCTCTGTACAGCCCTGATGTAGTTTAGATCAGAGCAGGGCAGTCCCCAAAGTTCATAGAAGAGTGCAAAGTGACGCTTGCTGGTTGTAAGAAGCTGATCTGGTCCAAGACAGAGGAGTGAGAAGAAATTGCAATTGTTGGCTGCAAACACAACGCAGCGACAGCTAGAAAGCTGCTAATTAATGATCTATACGTTCAAACAACACTCTCCGTGCTCATAAAACCTGATACCTGCAGTGCCTCCTATGCCAGCTGCCATGTCAACAGAGGAAGGTTTGTTTCAGCTGGAAAAATGCCTCTCAGAGGAAACCGCAGGTAGGTCAGAGAAGGACAAGCTTCAGACGGCAGGGTTGGCATTAGAACTCAAGGCACCAGCCTGAGAGACTGAAGAAGCAGCAGAGTGAAGTGCGAGACATGCGAGGAAAATGAATGACAGATGTGAATGGATGCAGGAGGCGAAGGGCTGTGGCTACAGAGAACCAACAGGCTCCTGCTGCGCGAGGCCAACGAACAGCGATCAGAATCGATTCAGACACTGCACCTGCTGCTAACCGAGGCAGGGCTCTGGGTTACACCACTGCAGGCTTCCCGAAGCTTCTGACTGTGCAGCTCGGCAAACCCCGGCGGGAAAGCCAAGGCAACGACCGGGGAAATCCAAGTAGGAATAAAATGAAAAGGTTCCTTAATTCCTGACACCGTTTAGCAATTTACAAGGCGGGGGAAAATGACCGCGGAGCAGTTAGAACTCCACCACCACCTACTTCGACGCAGCCCAGGCTGGCTCCTCCCGCCAGCAGCCCTACGCCCGCAGCGACCTCAACCATCTGCTCACCCACTGCGGCTGCCGCGGCCAATCGGTTATGGCCGCGGCCAATTGACAGTCCCCTCGGCCAATCGGCTGTGGCCGCGGCCAATTGACAGTCCCCCTGGCCAATCGGCTGTGGCCGCGGCCAATTGACAGTCCTCTCGACCAATCGGCTGTCCCCCCGTGCGCGCCAGGTGTCAGCGGCGGCGCAGTGCAGCCGCGCTCGGTGCAGGTGGCGCCGGTGCGGGTGTGGAAGGCTGCAGGACCCTTCCCACACAGCATCCTAACGCATAGCTGCAGCCGGAGGAGAACAAATCCTCTCGGCGGGGATGTCCGCTCCCGCTGGGGACTGGCAGTAAGTGCACTGTCCAGACCTTCCTTTGTTTGATTACTCATCGCTAATACGCTGAGCACTTACCTGTGGCTTCGGCACCTGCATCACAGCCAAAGCCCTGGGTTCTTTTCACTGATTTACTTTGTTATCTGTCAGTTCGTTCTAAAGAGAAACAATGAATCTGAAGAGCATTTGACATATTTTATTATAAAGGGTCACCAATACAGAACCAAAGTCATCTTTATAAATATCTACAAAAAGCACAAATCATTCTCTAGCATGAACAGAGGGCTCATGACTTACACTTTTTACTTTCTAAGAGCCTATTCTTAGGGGGAAATAATTTTTAAAGGCTTTAAAAAATACTTTTTTAAAAAACCTGCTGCTTTAGTGGGTTTGGTTTGAGCACTCACTGTGAAAACTAAAGCTCTGTTCATCTATCAAATACTTTCTGCCCAGCAACTCTAGAATGATCTCCCTGTGCTGTGGTTCTAATGCCAATTTAACTGAGACAGGAAACTGGTTGAGGCATGTCAGAACTTGCATCTCTGTCACACTTCCTCTCCACCTCGCAGCCAGCATGAGCACTGAGCAGGTCTTCAAGACTCCTTCCTGTCCACACTGGACAGCTGCTTTCACCTGGAGCCCAAAGCACACCACAGCTTTGCTTCTATTCCAGTAGTTCCAGAGAAGTTTGTACCTTGCTGGCTACCTCCTTTCCTGGAAACCGAATCCAAGCAAACACACAGCCTGGTACACAGGGCAGCTCCAGTTGCTGCTGTTCTTCATGACCAAGAAACTGACCGAGGACTGCTAGCGGAGGCTCCAGCAAGGCTCTAAGCAAGGCACTTCAGATGTGAGCATTATGGATGTTATGTAGCTGCCCACCAGTCTGAGCCCATATTCTTGGTTTGCTCTGAGAACACTGCTGGAGTGGAGGCTCCAACAAGGCTCTACGCAAGGCACTTCAGATGTGAGCATTATGGATGTTATGACCATTATGTAGCTTCCTAGCCCATGTTCTCCATGTTCTCGGTTTGCTCTGCTGGAGTGGAGGCTCCAACAAGGCTCTACGCAAGGCACTTCAGATGTGAGCATTATGGATGTTATGACCATTATGTAGCTTCCTACCAGTCCGAGCCCATGTTCTTGGTTTGCTAGGAGAACACTGCTGGAGCAGAGGCTCCAGCAAGGCTCTAAGCAAGGCACTTCAGATGTGAGCATTATGGACATTATGACCATTATGTAGCTTCCTACCAGTCCGAGCCCATGTTCTTGGTTTGCTGGGAGAACACTGCTGGAGTGGAGGCTCCAACAAGGCTCTAAGCAAGGCACTTCAGATGTGAGCATTATGGACATTATGACCATTATGTAGCTTCCTACCAGTCTGAGCCCATGTTCTTGGTTTGCTAGGAGAACACTGCTGGAGCAGAGGCTCCAGCAAGCCTCTAAGGAAGGCACTTCACATGTGAGCATTATGAGCATTATGTAGCTGCCCACCAACTTGAGCCCACGTTCTCAGTTTGCTCTGAGTACCGAGCATTGCCTGTTGGATGTCTGTGCATGCAGATGTGCTGCAGTGCCAGGGCAGGGCTGGAGGAGAGGCAGTGCTGCCCTGCTGCTGGAGTACTCTGCCTTAGGATTTGCTAAATGCAATTTCCTTGTCCATCTCATTTCTTTGTGCTATGCTCAACAGACCAAGCAGACCTGATGCCTTCTGGAGCTTCACCAGCATTTTCAAAGGGAACACTTTGGTAGCAGTTACCTGTCCTACGAGCAGCAAATTAGCTTCCTGCGATCTTTACACCCAGGAATATTTAAAATCCAAACTACTACTAGCACCAAAACGACAGCATTTGCCTTTCCCTGTGGGGTTTCTGTTGCCTTTTTCAAAGGTCGTTTCTGTCCTACTGCCATGCTGAGGTGATCAACACTTCGTGGCTCTGCTCAGCAACACTTGAGTCAGCCATGCAGCTGGATGGAAGCCAAAGGAGAGTGAAAAGCAAGGAACGACACTGCCCTGTCTGCAGAGCCTCACTCTGCCCATCAGGACACTGTCCTTGACCCTTCTGGCTGGAGAGGTCTCAGCAGCTTCATTCAAAGTGCCGTAGGTGGTTGTACAGAGACTGGACATAGGTGAAGACACACATGGGGTCTGGCCTGTGGCCCATCAGCAGCATGTCATCCACCTCGATCAGGCGCTCACACTGAGCCATCTTCCTGTGGGAGCACAGCAAGAGCCACATCTCAGGCCTCTAACCACTTCTGAGACTAATCTGCTGCTCTGCTTTGAAGATCACTGAGGCATATGAGGACAGGCTGAGAGAGGTGGGGTTGTTCAGTCTGGGGAAGAGAAGGCTCTGAGGAGACCTTCTTGTAGCCTTGCAGTATCTGAAGGGGGCTACAAGAAAGCTGGGCAGGGACTTTTTAGGGTGTTGGGTAGTGATAGGACTGGGGAGAATGGATCCAAGTTAGAGATTTCGTTTGGACATTAGGAAGAAGTTCTTCACCATAAGGGTGCTGAGACACTGGAACAGGTTGCCCAGGGAGGTGGTGGAAGCCTCACCCCTGGAAGCCTCTAAGGTCAGGCTGGATGTGGCTCTGGGCATCCTGATCTAGTGTGAGGTGTCCCTGCCCATGTCAGGGCAGTTGGAACTGGATGATCCTTGTGGTATCTTCCAGCCCTGACAATTCTGTGATTGTAGACATCCTGAATGTAGAGTGCCAGGTCTCCTGTTCTGTGCAGAGCTTTGTCATCTTTTTTGGCATGGCACTGGAGGAGCTAGAAGGAAAACTACAGAACTCCTCCCTGCTGCCCAGCTGCACTGAACTAGAAGCACTTGACTAATCTGATACTCACTCAGCCATGGTGAAGGCCAGCTCAAAGTTCTGCTTGCGATTAGCTGGGTCAAGCTTATTATAATCAAAAGCTTCAGGGAAGAAAGAATGCACAAGAGCACAGAAAGCCATCCCATCATTCCAGCTTGAGGAGAAATTCTGGAGGTCAATGTGCTATCAGGATGAGAAAAACACATGTTAATGCAGCATGGGGAAGAGGGGAGAGCAGCTGCTTGTGCTCACTGCCCTGCTCTCCCACTGCCACAACAGCACCAACACGATGGGTCTCTCCCCCTCTTTGCACATCCATCCCATTATTTGCATTCTGAGGAAACAAAAAAAGCTGGAAATGGGGAAATTCAGCCTGGATGTTAGGAAGAAGTTGTTCAGCATGAGGGTGGTGAGAGCCTGGCAGGGGTTGCCCAGGGAGGTGGTGGAAGCCTCATCCCTGGAGCTGTTTAAGATGGATGAGGCTGTGGGCAGCCTGATGTAGTGTGAGGTGTCCCTGGGCATGGCAGGGGGTTGGAGCTGGATGCTCCTTGTGGTTCCTTCCAGCCCTGACTGAGTCTATGAAAAAGGGACACTCAGCAACTCAAGCCTCCTGCCCGAAGTGCCCAGAAGCAAAGCAGACACACAGTCAAGATCCCTGATCCAAAGTCCACTGACAATGCTGGGAAGAATCCTGTCGAGAAGTGAGCTCTGGAGGAGGCCCAAATGACCAGCACCTGCAGAAAGAACACTGCTTGTGCCTGTGGAGTATTTACAAGTGAAGAGAAGTTCATTTGCTGGCTCACACTACACGAGGACTGTGTTTGCTTCCCTTTTCAGTAGGGCCCAATTCAATATCTGTTTACATGCAGATATTACACAGAAGTAAAGGAAGAATTAAACCTCCTGCAAAACCTGATGCTTACAACAAATGCTTATTGCTACTGCCACAGTGAAAAGAAACCTGAAAAAAGGAGAGCTGCAAGCTGCAGCAGGCCCTCACCTTGTATCCCACGGTTTTGGAGCGACACCAGTCCAACAGAATTTGTTTAATGCTGCTAGCACTGGCAACCCCAAAGCTCTGTGACCTCTTCAGCTTAGCTCTGCCTTCTCCTTTTCCCCTGGAAAATTAACAGACACCAGATTAGGATACATTCTGGAAAGCTTAAACCTGCTTGCCAGCAACACCTATGCAATCTTGACCAGGTCAGCCCCTGTCCAGGTGGTGTTTTGAGAAGCAGGTTGCTGGGACTTTGGTTTGTTGGTCCTGCAAGAACAGCTCATGTTCATTTCACTGAGGCCAGGATTCCAAGCCCTCTTCTGTTTAAAACATACCCCAGCAGGGTGCATAAAGAACAGTCCATGGTTTTGGTCCCTCCCACCTCAAATACTGCCTCCAGCTCCAGAGTCCCCAGCATAAGGAGGACACAGAGCTGTTGGAGTGAGTCCAGGAGGCCACAACGATGATCCAAGGGCTGAGGGAGCTGGGAGTGTTCAGCCTGGAGAGGAGAAGACTCTGGGGGGACCTTAGAGCTGCCTTCCAATAACTGAAGGGACCCTACAGGAAGGCTGCAGAGAGACTTTTCCTGAGGCTTTCTAGAGACAGGCCAAGGGGGAATGGTTTGGAGCTGAGGCAGAGCAGAGTTAGACTGGAGCTGAGGAAGAAGTTCTGCAGTAGAAGGGTGGTGAGAGTCTGGAATAGGCTCCCAACCTGAACCATTCTGTCACCCTGCGATTCCATGATATTCCCAGTCTCCTGAAATGATGGAGTTCTCACAGAACTCCTTCCTGCTTGTCCAGCTGAACTCCAAAGCTGTGGATTTCCAGGGCTCAGCCTGCCAAGATAGCAAAGCTACTCCTGACCTCATGCTGCCCTGTGATGAGGAAGTCCTCCCACCCAGCTGGCCTCTGCTGCTAAAGTAAGACAAGAAAGTTTCCCAGGAACAAAGCCTTGCTGGAGACAAGGCTGTGACTCACCTCCCACCATCCTGCTCAAACTTCTCAAACAAGGCTTTCCTGGCCTGGGCTCCTGTGAGCCGTGGCAGCGTCTGGGACCGCACCAGCTCCCTCCTCCTTTCCACTTGTCGATGTACAGTGGGAGGAGAGGAGTGAGAGCTGTAACTGTCAGTGGCACTGGGCAAAGAGAGCACAAAAAGGATGTGGGACTCACCTGTTCTCTAGGCCAGCAGCACTCCTGTCCCTTGAGGCTGTGCTGGCCCCAGTGGCCAAGCAAAATGTCAAGAGCAGTGCCTACCTCTCACCGGGCTGGCTCCCAGTGCCCGTCCCATAGCTCACAGCTGAGACACACTTCGGGGCAGAAGGATTCTCTGTGTGAAAAACCAGGAGCAACACCATGCAGCAGGGCACTCTGGCACAGGCTGCCCAGGGAGGCTGTGGCTGCCTCCTGCCTGGGGATGTTTGAGGCCAGGCTGGATGTGGCCTTGAGCAGCTGTGTGTCCCTGCCATGGTGGGGAGGTTGGAGCAGATGATCTCTGAGGTCCCCTCCAACCTAAGCCATCCTGTGACTCTTTTGTCTCCTTTCCTCGTATGTTTTCCAACCATTTCCTGAGGGCTACACATGGAGTTTTTTACACCCCACAGTGAAAAGCTCCAAGTCTCTAACTTGCAGGGTGAGCTAACAAACTGGGGTGGCCCAGTGACAGGACAAGGAACCATGTGGGTACAAGCTGCAACACCTCAACAGGAGGAGACACTTCTGTACAGCGAGACTGACAGAGGCCTGGAGCAGGCTGCCAAACCTGCTCCAAACCCACTTTCCCAACCCGTGTGACCTGCCCTAAGTAATCCTGCTCTGGCAGGGGGGTTGGACTGGATGATCTCCTACCATTCTGTATTTCCTGAATCCCTCTCAGTTTGTGTTGCACAAGGGCAGGCTGACAGAACACTCACCTCCAGCAGCAGATGAATCTGTTGTCCTCAGTGTACTGGAATTCCAGGCCTTCACTGAAACAGCAGAAAGGGAATAAAGACAAAGGCTTTGCTGTGTCCTTAGATGTAGTAAGGTAGAAGCTCCAAGAATACTCTGCAAAGCAGCAATTCTATCTGGTCCCTGTCTGTAATTGCTGACCAGCCTGTGCAGTCTGCTCTGTGTCACTGTCACTAAGTATGTATGAAACACAGCCCAAGGGTGAAAGGCTTCAACAGGAATGAAAGGAGATTTGGAGTTGGTTTGTTGGTTTGTTTTGCTGTTGTTGTTTTCTTTTAAAGATCCTCCCCTCAATTTAGATATAAATAAGATTCTGCAACACTCTGACTTGTGCTGAACCCATTAGCCCAATATCTGCCTATCTTCTCAGAGGGATCAAAGCACTAAAAGCTCCTGGAATCATAGAATGGGAAGGTTGGAAGGGATCTCAAAGCTCAGCCAGTTCCAATCCCCTGCCATAGGCAGGGACACCTCCCACTAGCACAGGGCACTCAAGGCCTCCTCCAACCTGGTCTTGAACACCTCCAGGGAGGTTCTGGAGCACAGAAGCACAGAATGTGATCTTTGATCATATTGGATGCTTCTGTGCTCCACAACCTCCCTGGGCAACCTGTGCCAGTGTCTCACCACCCTCACTGCAAACAACTTCCTCCTAACATCCAGCTTCAACCTCCCCTTTGCCACTTCAAACCCATTCCCCTTGTCCTGCCATTCCAAGCCCTTGTCAATAGTCCCTCCCCAGCCTTCCTGTAGCCCCCTTCAGATCCTGCAAGGCCACTCCAAGGTCTGCTTGAAGCCTTCTCCTCTCCAGGCTGCAGAGCCCCAACTCTCTCAGCCTATCCTCAGAGCAGAACTGCTGCAGCCCTCTCAGCATCTTGGTGGCCTCCTCTGGACTGGCTCAAACACTTCCATTTCCTTCCTGTGCTGGGGGCTCCACAGCTGCACCCAGGACTGCAGGGACTGGATGCCATCAGAACAGCTGCAGTGCTGCAGAGGTTACTCAGCACCAGGACCTCGACTGACATTAGGCAGCACAGATTCTTAGCAGATGTGAAGCTACAGCTCCACTTAGGACTCACAATATTTCAAGTGTCCCACCATGGGGTATGCAGCCATAGGAATGAGGTTGCACAATTGCCACTAGCTCACAGGACAATCCCAGCAGCCCCAGTTGCTTGGAAGTGAAGAGATGGGAGACAGCTTCAGCAAACAAAGGGTTTTTCCCTCTGTTACCTGACTGGCTGGAGGTTTTCACTGCCATGGTGTTTTTGTCCTTGCTCTGCAGGCCAGGAGCTGCTCCTGTGGGACTGACTGTCTCCCCTGGAAACCTCTCTGATGTTCTGGTTACTGCAGTGACAGGAAGGTGAGGCATCTGTAAGGTGACTGCAGGGGCATGGGCTTCAAGGGGAGAGTCTGACGCCTGAAAAGAGGTCAGCTCCTGGGAGACTTTGGCCTGACCTAGTGAATAAAAAGAAAAGGAGAGAAGTAGTAAATTGATTTGCAGATTTGTAACAAAGCTACAAACCAAGTTCCATGCAACAACTTCGTTTGGCAAGTCTTGGGAATTGTTTCATCTAGTTCTCCCTGCAGGACACTTAGAGCACACTGCAGAACCAGTCCTAGTGTGAGTGATCCTTGCAGTGATCAGAGCTCTCTTACAGGAACCTCAGCAAGAACAGCTGGAGCCCACCACACAGGAAGGGCATGGAGTTGATGGAGCAGGTCCAGAGGAGGGCCATAAAAATGATCAGGGGGCTGCAGCACCTCTGCTAAAAGGACAGGCTGAGGGAGCTGGGGTTGTTCAGTCTGGAGAAGAGAAGGCTCCAGGGAGACCTAACAGCAGCCTGCCAGTACCTGAAGGGGCTACAAGAAGGCTGCAGAGGGACTGTTCCCAAAGGCCTGCAGGGACAGGACCAGGGACAATCGTTTGGAATGAGAGCAGAGCAGATTTAGAATGGGTGTGAGAAATGAGTTCTGCACCCTGAGGGTAGTGGAGCACTGCAGCAGGTTGCCCAGGGAGGCAGCTGAGGCCCCATCCCTAGAGATGGTCAAGGTCAGGCTCAAAAAGGTTCTGGGCAACCTGATCTGGTGGAGGATATCCCTTCTGTGGGTTAGGAGTCAGCATCCTTGTTCTTTCCATGGGTTTCTGAGAGGCAATGTTCCTCAGCCTTCTCTGAACTGGAGACAGTGAGTCCTTCCTCCACTGAAAGGTGATGGAAGTGGACAGATGATCTGCAGGATGTTTTGGGATGCAAGGCTAAGAGGGCACCCAGAATAGCAGGCCTGATCCTCATTACTGCCTCAAGCTAATGTGACAGTAATGGCCTCTGATTTATGGAACACCACAGTGCAAGCTGCACACGAGAGCTGAAGTTTATGACTGACTCTCCTAGTTAGGAAATAGTGTCCCAGTGCACCCTCCATGCTGAAACCACAGCAGCTTCTGCTGCTGCCCACGTGTCAGCTGCCTCTGGGACTGCCAGTGTCAGGTATTTTACAAGCAGTGCTACTTCATTTCATGCTCTGTTCCTACCTGATGAAGACTGATGCCCATTTTCAATGATGGAAGAGCTAAAAACTCTTCTAAACTCAGGTTTGTGGTGGTCATCCAGGTCTACACTCTGTCAGAACAGACAACAGACACAGCAGCTGAATGGCAAACAGCAGCAACAGTTAGAACAGCATCCAGAAACACCTGCCCAGACCACAAGCAGGATTACCTCCTGCTACTGACCACCACACAAGGAGGGAACAATTCACCTAATCCAAAAGCCAAACCTGCCAACTGAGCACTGGCAGGGCAGAACTTCTGTCAGTGTTCACGTTTGTCCTCATGGACCTCAGCATGCAGGAGGGGACCTCCCTTCTGTTAAACTTATCACCAGGCAGTGTGAAGGTGACAAACAGGAGGCCACACAGCAGAGTGGAGAGATTGATTCATGCTCTGCTTTTTTTTCTGTCTGGTTGTCTCTGTTTGCTGCAGCAACAAAATGGCATTCCCATAAAATATTGTAAAAGCATCACATAAACCAAGTGTCCTTGAGGTCACTTCCAACCTAAAGCATTCCATGATCCCACAGGAAGTCTGGAGAGGGTCCCTTCTGACTTGAGCCATTCTGTGATTCCAGGATTTTACTTACTTATTCCATAACTTCATCACAAATGATCCTCAATTGATTTGTAGGATGGAAAAAGTGTCTCTCATGTGAAACACAGAAACCAGATGATGGAGGAAAGCTAAATCAACAGAAAACAGCCTGCTCCTCACCACACAGCTCTTTACAGTCATCCAAAGCTAATTAAGGACACCAGATGAGAACATTAATGCACCTTGGAGAGTTTTTAAGAGCCTGTAACTCTGTTAGTCACTGCTGAGTGCACTCACTGCTCTAATATCCACCACTCCAGGTGCCAGCACTCTCATTACCTCAAGCACAAATCCCAGCCAGCTCCTGGTAATCCTGCTCACACTGTCCTAATGGAATTCCATGTGCAAACAGCCAGCAAGGCAGGCAGAAGAACTGGAAATGTATCCCAGGGGGCTAAGGATGACTAAGGGGTGAAAAAAAAAAAAGTAAAAATCAGAGAATCACAGAATGTCAGGTGCTGGAAGGGACCTCCAGAGCTCAGCCAGTCCAACCTCCCTGCCCTAGCATCACCCAGGGCAGGTCACACAGGAACACATCCAGGTGGGGTTTGAATATCTCCAGAGAGGGAGACTCCACAGCCCCCCTGGGCAGCCTGTGCCAGGGCTCTGGCACCCTCACAGGGAAAACATTTTCCTCATGTTTCCATGGAATTTCCTATGCCTCAGCTTCCACCCAGTGCCCCTTATGCTGTCCTTGGGCATCACCCAGCAGAGTTGGCTCCAGCCTCCTGGCACTCACCTGCACTTATTGATAAACATGAACGAGGGCACCTCTCAGGCTCCTCTTCAACTGTCATTAAAATGCACATGTGTGCAGGAAAAAAGTAACCATCAGATGATGAGATTAGAAAGAACAGAAGCACAGCTTTTGTTTCCTCACTAAGCCTCTAAGGTACACATCTGTTGCACCTTCAAGCTTTTGCCTGCAGCAAGGCCAAGCTGTAGAACACTGCCAGGCAGATGAGCTTCCTCTCCCTCAAATGAGATGCATCAGTCACCCAAAGCCTTCCATCCAACACCAGCTACCAAAAGGGGGAGGACAAAAATCAGTGGCTCTAGAGATGCTGCCTGTCTGTGAGAGGAACCTCCCTCTCTTGTCACACTTGCCAGATGAAAGCAAAGCTGCACTTTGGTGAAGAGCAAAATCCCCACTGGTGGCTGCAGGGCAGGGTCTGACACTCTGCTTCTTGCACACAGAGAGATGATTGCTGCAGCAGAAATGGGCAACGTGGGCAGATGCAAACAAGGCTGCAAGAGGCCAGCAAGAGCTGCACCACATTTACACCTTGAATCTTCTCCTAGAGAGCTGCTGCCCATCAGCATACCCAACCATCCTCTACCTGCAGCTGACCCTGCAGCCTGCAGAGAGAGCCTTGGACACCATCAGCACATCAGGAAAGCTTTTGCACTTGGAGTAAGCACTGAAGGAAAGCAGCAGAAACACTTTCCACACAACCATATTTGGTGCAAGGATAACAGTGGACTCCAGAGAAAAACTTTATCTTGGCAACTTCAGCAGCATCCAAGGCTTTGTTACAGTGAACTAAACCAAACCACAACGATGAAACAATGTAGACAGGGATCGAGGCAACCTTGGAAAGTAAACATTCCAAAAGGACACTTGCAAGAAGCATAAGAGTATAGTAAGAAGGAAATGGAGTTCCTGGACTTCCTTTATCAAATAAAGAAGTTGAAATGGTTTAGAGTCACAGCATGCAATGCCAGGTGGCTGCAGGATCACTTCACCTCCCTCTCTGTACACCCCAAGTCGTTCTGTCTCATGCAGTAACTCCCAGGCTGGCTGCTGGGTGCCACCAGGTCACCACAGAGATCCCAATGGGTAATATTTGTTTAGATCTCCCCAGGTCACAGCCACCTATTTGTCTCTCTGCTGCTCTAAATGATTCAGACAACGCAGATGCTCAGGATCTCCAGTACCCAGTCTGCCAAAGACAGCCTCATCTCTGATCCCAAGAATCCTGCTGCAAGTGCTGAAGGCAACAGACCCCAGGCAGTTGCTGGGATAAACACTGCAGTGATCAGCAAAAATGAGTTCAAACCCATTTTTCTTTCCAGAAGCCAAAGGGTACATCTTGATCTGCTAGTGTTTCCAGGGCAGTGTTATTTGCTCCTCAGAGTAAGGCTAGAAGTGGCACCAGCTTCAGCACAGGAGCTTCTTTCTCTCCCAACACACAGAGAGTCACTGAGTGGAGCCTTTCAAGTGCTCTGGTCATGTAACCACAAACTGCAAGCCACTGAGGGAACTGAGAAAACCCAAAGCTTGCTCTTCAGCCACTTGAGCAGTCAGAGCAGTGCCTTCCCCACAAACTCATTTTTTCACTGCATCTCATCTTTCTATCTACATCTCCTGTGGTTCTCAGTACTGAAATTCCTCCCGGGTCAGCTACACTGACTTGGGAGTTTGTCCAACCTTCCGCAGAGGATTGTCAGGAGGGCACTGAGGAACTGTCAGGACATAAAAGATATTTTCTGAACCCTCAAAGCATCCTGGGAAGGTTCCAGTCCAAACAAAAGCTCATTCTTGTGTTTTAAGGCAGACACCTAAAGCTGGATGCTGCCATAACCAAGGCTTTTTGTCGGGCACGAGGTGTGATGGAAGCAGTGGTGATAGTGTGAGGGGCAACACCTCCTGGTCCCCTCCATGTCGCTCAGGCCACTTTTGTTCCTTGCAACACAAACACGTTGATGGCTCCAGCTAACAGAAAGGAATGGATCTGAAGGCTCCGTGTGCTACTCGCCTGTCAGATGGGGAAAGAGGCTGCAGCGGCCACAATGCATGGAGCAGCAGCTTCACCTCTTCACTTGCCCAGCTGGGGGAAGCCCTGTGCCCTAGAGCCGGCAGGCACGGAGAGAGCTGGGATGCAGTACAGACTCTACTCACTCACGCTGATTTAACTTTGAGGGAATTTCATTTCCAAGCTTTTATTTTTCCACCAGGGACCAGCTTTTCATTCTCCAACAGAATTAAAGTCCTCTTAAAAGAGCTTAATCAAGATTACAGGCAATAGTCTGCCACCTGTGAAAGCCAAGCTGCTGGTGTCACACAGTTCTAAGCGACTGAATCGTGGCGTAGTGTCTGGTTGCCACCTCCTGGTGTCAAGGCTCGCACAGCAGCTCTCAACTCCTTACACAGATTAAAACAGTCTCAAGTGTCAGAGGAGCTTCCCACTGGCTGGGGTTTCCACGGACCAAGCTGTAAGGCTCCACTAAGCTGCAGAGAGAGTTTTGCCACTGGAACGGACACATCTTTGTGCTAGGTTAGACCACCAGGGCTTGCAGGAGGGCCACGCTTCACCGATGGGCTGCGGTTATGTAGCAAAACTGCCTCACTGCAGGATGCTAAGTCACTGTCCCAGGAAAACATGCTAGTGCCTGCCACAGGCTGAACTGTTCTCCTCTGTGAGGTTGCCAGCTGGCACACGGCGCTTCTGGCACACAGACCCCCCTGAATCGACTCCAGAAAGGAGACATAGATATTGGTGTACAAAGTATACTGGTAGCCGAAACGGCCTCGGCTTCTCCTACTTCTAACCACAGTGACCTGACAGGTTGCTGCCACTCTGAAGGATCCCAGTCTGACCAAGCGGTGCCATAAGCAGGAACACCTCGAGATGCTGTCGGGGCTAAGAGCATTTCTCACAGCACCTCCCAAAAGCCCGCTAACCTGCCCAAGAGGTGCCCGCTGTCACGAATTGCTCTCCATGCCCGCACAGAGCCTGGCACGGCCCGGCGAAGCTCAAGCACACTCTCGGCTCTCCCTCCTACCGCCCCCCAGCTTGTACCCAGCACTTACTTGGCTGCGGCCAGCGGCCGCTAGCTTGGCGTGGCTGGAGAAGCCCTGCGCCTCGCAGCTCCCCGCCGCCTCGTCCGCCCACTCCTGCGGCAGCCCTGCCGAGCGGACCAGAGCCTCAACCTGCCGACACAGGCGCTCCAGCTGCGCCCGCAGCCGCCGGTTCTCCTGCTGCAGCTCAGAGACGCTGCGGGCCAGGGGGCTGGCGAGGCGCAGCACCTCCTCCACCTGCCGGCCCACGCCTTGCTTGAACACCTGCATGTCCACATGGACCTCCCGGACGGCGCCCCGCAGCGCCTCCTCGTAGCGCCCCAGGGCCTCGCAGACCGTCTCTGCCTCCCGGCTGCCCACATCCTCCACCTGGCTGGTCATGGTGCCCGCTGCGCTGCGCCCAGGCGGGCGGGCACAGTCGGCACCCGCTAGCAGCAGCCGCCCGCTCCGCTCCGCCGCCTCACCCTCTCGTCACCTCCGAGGGAGCCTTCTGCCTCCCGGCGGCCCTAAGAGCGGCCCCCGTGCGGGCTGGCCCCCGGCCCGCTCTCACGGTGGAGGAAAGAGCCCCGCAGAGCCCCGGGCAGGCGGGGGTGTGGCGCCTGGGCAGCGCCGCGCAGCCGCGGGACGCGGAGGGAAGGGGAGCGGGGCCGCTCCGCTCGGCCTGTGCTGCGCCAAACGGGCGGATGTAATTTCAGCAGGCAGCGGTGGGAGAGAAGGGGAGGGGGTAGCGGTTTGTTCGTAGCTGCCAAGGGCCCGGCGTGGCAGGCTGCGAGACAGCTGTGCACACATGCACCTGTAGACACCCGTGCTGGAGGCTCGCTCGTCCCTTCGTGCACACACCCACCCCATGCTCACCCCCACACAAGATGTTCCTGCTGTGGGCTGCAATTCGATGGGTATTAATTAGTACTAAACCACCACATCCAGCAGATCCAACCACAGAAGCATCAAGGGTGGAAAAGACCTTTAAAATCATCAAGTCCAACCATAACCCAACTACCATGACCACAAAACCATGTCTACAGCTTCTTGAACACCTCCAAGGATGGTAACTCCACCACCTCCCTGGGCAGCCTGCCCCAACCCTTCACCACACTCTCAGTAAAGTTGTTTTTCCTAATCTCCAATCTAAACCTCCCCTGGCACAACTTCAATACACTTTCTCTTGTCCTCTCACTGGTTCCTTGGGAGAGGAAACCAACTCCAACCTTCTTTTAGGTAGTTGTAGGGAGCAATAAGATCTCCTCTTGGCCTTCTCCTCTCCAGACCCCAACGCCCCCAGCTACTCCTCATATGATGCCCTCCAAACCCCTCTTCTCTGCCCACATCTTTCCTATATTATGTGTCCAGAACTGAACACCTTCTAGACTCACTTTAAGTCATGCTCATTTCAGACCTTGAGAAAACAAAACCTCGTAAAGTGCACTAATCTGAAAGCAAAATAATCCACTGGAACTTATGCATCATGGAGTTAAAGAGACGCCTTAGGTGCACAAAGACTCCTGGTAGCTTAAATAACAGAAGCAGGTTCTAAAGTGGGCTGAGTGGAGTGCACATGTACAGTCCCTGCTCTGGTGGAAGTCTCACAACCTGATGGCAGCTGAAATGACAACATTTTAGCCATGAAAGGAGCTAAACGTCAAAAATCAGTTATGTCCTCGGGGGCTTATCTTGGCCATCAGTTCTAATCGGCAAAGCTTGTTTGAAAACAGCCTAATGCAACAATCACTTTGTGTGGGCAAAGAGCCAAGAGGCCTCACCTGTGTCACAGAACTTAACAGGTAACTTCTCTGCCTTGCCCTGGTTTGGCACCAGCAATCACCACAACACCCTAGTGACAGTGGCAGGGAGTAGCAGAGCACCTGCGCTAGGCATCGCCTGCAGGGAAGTCTGCGGTCACACAAGGCACAGGCAGCAAAAGAAGCCATTCCCCACTCTGCAAGGTCTCTTAGCTGCTTTGGCCGTGGTCTCTCACCACCAGAAGGACTCAGAGTCTCTGTTACACTTCAGGGTGCCAAGCCCCGTTAAAGGGTAACATTTAGGCAGCAGCAGGCGCTGCCATGGCTGCAAACTTTGTTTGCTCAATACTGCTCTCGGGTATCAGCGAGGCTGGGTCCTCTCCTCAGGAAATCGCTGTCCGATCGTGTGTCTGACAGCGTTCCATGGGCACTTCCAATACTTTCCAGAGCAGAGTTCTAGCTTTTCAGGGCAGAAAGTAACCCAACACTCTGGCCTAGCTCCAGCTTGCAGAGGACTGCCAGCTGAGGGGGAGACCTCGGTGATGGGACATTTTTTTTGTCAGCACCTGTCCCAAAACACTCTGTTACAGATGAAGTGGAAAAAAAATCTGTAGTCACTTCACCAAAACCAGTTCCTTAATCACATCTCCTCCTTAGCACCTACTCCATCATGCACAGCATCTTATAACTTGGCTTATAATTAGCTGTTACTTTCCACAGCACTCAGCTTGCCTAGTCTGGGGGCCAGAGGTGGCAGCAGAGGGAACTCTGAATCTGGGGCAGAGGTGAGCAAAGGGGAGAGGTAACCGCAGGGCTCTAGTGCACTGCGAGAGTGACCTGGGACAAAGGTCTCTCGAGCAAATCCCTGGGAGGGAGGATGGGAATTTGCTGCTGTAGTAAGTGCCCTTTGGATCCCGCATTTGAAGGCAGCAGGGTGCCCATCGCTGAAGGTGACAGCTTCTTGCTTAGTGTCCCTCACACTCGGACTCTGCTGCAGGAGTCCATGGCTGGGGAGCAGCTCCCATGGAGCTGCCAAAGCCCACGCAAAACCCCAGCCCAAGGGGCCAATGCTGTGTTCCCAAATCAGCTAACTGCACTCTGCTTTTGCTGCCAGTCTGAGAAACACCTTTGCTAAGCATCTGGAGAGTTTCTGGAATGCAAAGACACCAGCAGCATGTCTTTGCTCATACCTCGGGTGTCACCCACCGCTAGGTACTCCACTATCACTCTCTGCATTCCACAAACACTTCATAAACTACTCTAGCTTCCATTATGGGATTCTTTGGGCCTCTTAGACCATTTATCAGGACAGGGCTTGATAGTGGCTTTCCTGTCTGATAATGCTGGCTGATGAGTTCCTCAAGCATGCACAAACCTTCCAACACATTCCTGTGTACCACATCAAACTCCTACATTTGGATAGCTGCCTGACCCATATGCTGGGTTGTCTTTTCCTGACTAGGATTTCCCCTTTTCCTAAGCACTTGGCTTTTCTGGCTTGTTATCCTCCCCAGCTTGCTGCAACCCATCCCTATGCTTCTTGTTCTACAGACTGCTCCTTTCACTAAGTCTCCTTCTGGAGGGAGACATTGAGTGTTAAAACATGCTTGCAGCCTATGGCAACCCTGGACAAAGGTGGCAAGACCTCAAAAGGAGCCATTGGCTCTCTGCCTTCAACAGGAGGATTTTAGCCCTTGGCTGCTGCAGCAGCTCAGCCTATATGACACAGATGACACAATTAATATTCATTAAATCCTAGAATGCCTCAAGTTGGAAGGGACCTCAGAGCTCATCTGCTCCAACCTCCCCACCATAGGCAGGGACACCTCTCAACCAGACACAGCTGCTCAAGACCTCATCCAGCCTGGCCTTGAGCACCCCTAGACAGGAGGCAGCCACAGCCTGCCTGGGCAGCCTGTGCCAAAGTCTCGCCACCCACGTACTGAAGAACTTCTTCCTCGGGTCCAGTCTAACCCTGCTCTGCCTCAGCTTCAAACCATTTCCCCTTGTCCTATCCTCAAACTCCCTCATGCAAAGTCCTTCTGGTGCCTTCCTCTAGGATCCCTTCAAGTATTGGAAGGCAGCTCTGAGGTCCCCCTGGAGTCATCAACTGTGGCAGCAACTGAGCCAGACATTTACCAAAGGCAGCCAGGTAGTGCTTGCACATGACTACAGGAAAACCAGGAGCCAATTTTGTCTGGTCACCCTACCCAGCTGCCCACCAGGGCTCTGCAAAACACATCAGTAAGTTTGCTGAGGAAGAAGAGTTGCTTACAGCTCTGCAGCAGCCCTCAGGGAGAAGCTGGCACTTTCCTCCACCTCAGTGTTTGGGGTAACTTTACAAGTGCAGTCTTCCCATTTGTGGCTCCATCACAGCAGGGTCACATTCCTTTATGCAAAGCCAGCCTGTCCCCTGAAGATGCCACAGAGGCAGGCAAAGGCTGGAAGGAAGAGTTTTATTCTCCTGACAGGTCAAGGGGCTTTGTTTATCCAAGTCCTCAAAAATGAGGCAATAGAAAAAGGTGTGGAGCACCAAGGCTGTTGTTGCCACACACAACTCCAGTCCTTAGACTTCTCTGTCACCTGTTTCAGCCCTGACTCAGCTCAGCACACCATTATGGATGCCAACCAGGGGTAACTAAACCTGCAGCCAAGGGGGGGGTGTGGGAGGACTGCTTTGTCCTTGCCAGCTAATACTTCTGGGCAGCTTTTGCAGGCTCTTTCTCCCATAGAAAGCAGCCAGTGAGGCCAAGGAGTTTGGCAGGAAAGCTGTGAAGAGGCCAGGAAGCTCAGCTTTAAGCCAGTGCTTGGCTGCATTTTCACAGTTCCTTCCAACATGTATTTTGTTTGTTGAGCAAAATGGAGAATTTGGGGTCTGAGTAACTCAGCTGGGGGAAATCAGGGCAGAGTTGCATGGTGGAAGGTCTGGTTTCTAATTTTGTGCTGTGATGCTGATGGACAGATGGGAAACTAATCCTGAGAGCTGAATGCAGCTTGCAGTCTCCTCTGCTGAGCACACTGCTATAGCCTGAGCAGAGGGCAAATCTGAGTTGCAAAATTACCTCTTACCAATTAAATTACAAAAGAGAGAGCAAAAAAAAGAGATTAAAAACCCAAAGCAAACTCTTGCCTCTGTCAGGTGGACCTGTGTTAACAGGCTCTGGAGCCACAAGGGGCTGAAATAACAAGGAGTGACTTCATCCTCTGCACTCCATTAGCACAGCTGCAGCACCGACAGGCACGGCAGTGGAGCTGAAGGAAGAACAGTAGCATTAGCAGCCACAATGATAAAAGGATCAACTCCTCAGCTGTCACCAGCTGTCTTCCTCCAGCCCAAGTAACTGTCACTGAATCCTCTCTGGAGATGGCACATGCTCCACAGATCTCCTTGTCAGTCACGCTGTGTTTCTGAGGGTAGGTTCACCCTTCTTCCATGGCACAATTTTCCTAAGAAAGGCAACAAGTGGCTCCAAGTGAGGGTCAGTCAGCAGGCCCTGGCCCCAGAGAGGAGACTGGCCAACTAAACATGCAATGCAGAGAAGCCTCTGGGGGAGTGACCCCATACCCATGCAACCAAGTAGAGCAGACATCTCTTGAGAGAATGGGGCAGTGGAGACAGGAAGCTACAGTGAAACAGCTCTTAGAAAGGCAGAGTTTGACAGCTCAACAAAGAAACAGAAAGCAAACAAAGGTCTGCAGAACTTCTCCAGCACCCCACAGACAGCACAAAGTAAGACTGAACCTAGGGTCCAGGAGCTGTCCTCAGTCAAGACAGCACTGAGGGAAGTCAAAAAGATGTCAAGGATCTGAATGAGAAGTACTGCCTCGAGCAGTAGCTCCTAAAGCCTAGGGATCATGGTGCCATTAGGGTTAGGGTTAGGGTTAGAACTGGGTTCAGTCTAGAGAAAAGAAGGTTCAAAGAAGACCTTAAGAGTAGCCTTCCAGTACCTACAGGGAGCTACAGGGGAGCTGGGAAGGACTTTTTACAAGGGCTTGTAGTGACAGGATGAGAGGGAATGGATTGAAGCTTGAGGAGGGCAGGTTTAGACTGGAGATTAGGAAGAAATTCTTTACAGTGAGGGTGGTGAGACACTGGAACAGGTTGCCCAGGGAGGTTGTGGCTGCTCCCTCCCTGGAGGTGTTGGATGAGGCCTTGAGCAACCTGGACTAGTTTGAGGTGTCCCTGCCCATGGCAAGGGGGTTGGAGATGGATGATCCTTGTGGTCCTTTCCAACCCTGACTGATTCTATGGTTCTGTGATTCCCTGGAGGTGTTGGATGTGGCCTTGAGCAACCTGGACTAGTGGAAGGTGCCCCTGGGCCCATGGCAGGGGGGTGGAACTGAATGATCTTTAAGTTCCCTTCCAACCCAACCCCATTCTATGGATCCGTTCTACTCTATAAATAAATCTGAACAGAATGTCCTCCAAAGGAAAACTAAAACAACTTAACCCCCAGACTTACAAGAGCTGGACTATCTTGGTACTCAGAGTCCTGCTGGACACACTGCAAAGCACTGTCCTGTGCTCACTGACACATTTATAATCTGACAGTTCCATTTCAGCTTCGTGAGAACAGTTGAGACACCTGAAAGCAGGAGAAAAGCCATTAAAAATTATCTGACCAGAGGTGACACTTTGTCTGCATCCACAGTATTTAATTTGTTTGAATAATATAGTTACAGATAAACAGGTTCACTCCATATACAATTACCAATACCTTTTTTTGTTTTTGTTTTTAATACAGCTCATATTCCAGTACATCAACACTATTTTATTTACAAGGTATTTATGTACATTAAACATCTTTTCTAAAGTCAGTGCATCAATAAGTTTTATACAATAATTTACAAAGTGAACGTAGTTAACAGTTAACTTAATAAATTTACTGCTAATTCATTAATTTAATTAAAAAAAAAAAAAGAAAATTAATTACAACCCATGTAACAAACACAGAAGATCAAATAACATTAGTAGATTGTGCTACCTGCTTAAATAAAACATCTGAAAGGAAATCAGCTGAAAAAAAAAAATTTTTCATGGAGTTGGCAGGGGAAGGAGTAGACAAATGGGTGTTGAAAAAGCTTCTAGCCTAGAAATTCACGTTTGCTTTTCTTCAGTCTCAAGATTTAGACCACTTTAAAGATAAAAGACCAGCTGGGATAGGGAGCACCACTTGACAAGTGAGACAATACTTATTTTGGAAGCTGACCTGCAGGCCTCAGAGAGGCACAACCTCCAGCAGAGGCAGGGAGGATTTTGCCTGAGTAAAGACAACAAGATCAGCTGAGAGAATTTCTGCAACGGTTAAAACTCAGATCTCTCTGGAAAGGGAAGTTACTGGTAGGTTTGGCATTCTTACAAAGCACATTAAAATGAATCCAAAGATCTGTTTCAGAGATCACCCATGTTAAGTATCAACTTTGTTAGTGAGGATAGAAAATCCAAAGAATTTGGAAGATGACACAGGACAACATTAGTAAAGCTACTTTGACTCAGCTGAAGAACAAAAGGCCAAGAGTGAAACTTCTCTCTTCATTCAGATATGCAAACCATTTAACACTGAAAAAGTTGAAAGAAATGCCTATTCAAAAAAACACACCACCATTTTTTTTTCCCAAGGCTCTGCTAAGCCTCAGCCCAGCTTTTCCTTCATGCAAGAAGCCTGCTGACTTCAAAAGAGCCTGTTGCAAGGGCACAGAAAGCAATTCTGCTTGAATTGCCAAGTAGATGCAAAAAACAACAAACAAACAAATAACCCAGAAGAAAAAAAACAACCAAAACCAAAATCAAACATTTGAAAAGGCAACCAAATTTGGAAAACAAACAAACAAACAAACAAAAACTCCTTTAAATCATGAACAGGTTAAAAAAAGAAACAGCCACCAAGCAATAACAAACCAAACAAACCTCTCCCATGAATGCTAAGACAGCTACCTGACAGCCACTGCTTCCCCTTTGAAATACACAGTGGATAATTCACAGCCATTCACTCCAGAGCCCTTACAACAACAAAACCAAACCACGGTTTTCAAAGTGCAAATTTAAAATAAAAAAAAAAAAAACAAAAAAACCCACAACAAACCAACAAACACCACCAGCTATGAAACAAAAGCTCAAAGCCTCTCTCCTTCCAAAAGTTGGGAACGTTTGTGTGCAATGTGCACGTTTTAAGACACCGTGAGTGCAATCACAACTGACTCTCTTCGACCTGGAGCTTCTCCTGGAGACAGCAACTCCTCAGGCAGAAAAGCCATTTCCTGAAGCATGTTGATCTGCACAGCCAACACGCGGAGAAAAAAAAAAAAACAAACCACAAATGCAAGAAACCATTCGAGTGTAAGAAGTTAACCTCTTCTCAGATGAGGATTTGGTTGTGCTCCCAACACAAGGAAAGAAAGCAACTGACACACAGTAGTGGCGGCAAAACTGGAAGCGTCTCTTGCTCTCTAGGAGAATTCTTCACGTTTGTGCACTTTTCCTTCTCTTGCTTTCCCTGTTTTGCCAATAAAATGCAATAAAACTGCAGGAAAAAGGAGGTAGCAATATCATGTTGTCCATGGACAACACTACAACATTTTTTTCCCCCCATCATCTTAAACCTAAAGAGAGCAGTTGGGGTTTGTTAGAACAGTAGGTAAACACTACACTATTTCGTTTAGCTCTTATCAGGACTGTTTAATTTAGCTCTTATTTGGTCCTAGTTGGCTTTTCTCAAACCATTTGATTTAAAGGCCAATGGCAGTCTCAGCCTGATGTCTAACATCAGAAATGTTTAGAGCATGTAGTGAGATAACAGAACAAAATTAAAATGACTATCTTCATATTAACTGCTATTTAATTAGGGGTTGCCTGTTTGTGCTTTCAGATCACGGGGGGACAACAACTACACTTGGGTTATCTGTTTCAGTAACGTGTTCACCAGGTGTCAGGGGCAGGATATTTTCCCTCGGGTTCTCAACACCATCCAGGGAAAAGCCTCAGTCACTGTAAGACACAGTACTTCTTGTAATCTGACTCAAAATCCTCATCCATGCTGCTCGTGTCTGCCATCTTCTTGCCGTCTATCTTTGGCAGAAATTGTGCATAGTCTACCCCCTGCTGCTCGTAGAAGAGAATGTAGGCAGAGTCGGTGTCGATCTCATCGGGATGCAGCTCCTGAGGGAGAGAAAAACCTGCGCTGAAAAGGCACCACCGGACCACTGAACTGGGAACACACAGAGCTGCCCCACAAGCAGAGCCTGTACCTGGCTGTGCACAAGAATCACACAGGGGGAGACTGAACACACACACACACACAGAGCTGCCCCACAAACAGTGCTTGTACCTGGTTGTGCACAGGAATTGCACATGGGGACACTGAACACACACACACACAGGAATCACACATGGGGAGACTGAACACACACACACCCCTGCCCCAGTAGCAGTGTTTGTACCTGGTTNCAGAGTCGGTGTCGATCTCATCGGGATGCAGCTCCTGAGGGAGAGAAAAACCTGCGCTGAAAAGGCACCACCGGACCACTGAACTGGGAACACACAGAGCTGCCCCACAAGCAGAGCCTGTACCTGGCTGTGCACAAGAATCACACAGGGGGAGACTGAACACACACACACACACAGAGCTGCCCCACAAACAGTGCTTGTACCTGGTTGTGCACAGGAATTGCACATGGGGACACTGAACACACACACACACACAGCAGCCCCACAAGCAGTGCTTGGACCTGGCTGTGCACAGGAATCACACATGGGGAGACTGAACACACACACACACACACACACACACACCCCTGCCCCAGCAGCAGTGTTTGTACCTGGCTGTGCACAAGGAGGATCACATTTAGGGGAGGTTTAGGTTGGAGATTAGGAAAAAATCTCTTTACTGCAAAAGTGGTCAGACACTAGAACAGGCTACCCAAGGAGGTGGAGTCCCCATCCCTGGAGCTGTTCAGGAAGTGTGTGGACATGGCACTGTGGGACATGGTTTAGTGGCCATGGTGGTGTTGGATTGAAGGTTGGACTTGATCTTAGGGGTTTTGTCCAGCCAAAACAATTCTGTGATTCTATTTTCTGTCTCTCACTGCAGTTATCAGGCTCCATTATTTACTTGAAAAGTATGACAAATTTTAGAGTGCTAAGTGCAAGCACTTACAAAAGTCAGAACTTAATTAGCCAGTAACTGAACACAAAACTGCCTGCATCAGGAGAAACTATTCTGGAACTTCCATTTTTAGTGGTTTTGCCATCTTTGTATGAAATGAGCATCCTCCCTTAGCCATGGTGCAGGCTGATGAACAGATGTTAACTTGGAAAAAATCTGATGAGGGGAAATGGTCTCAAATTGTGTCAGGGAAGGTTTAGGTTAGGTGTCAGGAAAAAAATGTCTTTACTGCAAGAGTGGTTAGGTGGTGGTGGAGTCCACATCCCTGGAGTCGTTTAAGAAACCTGTGGCCATGGCACTTTGGGATGTGGTTTAATGGCCACAGCGGTGTTGGGCTGAGGGTTAGATTTGATCTCAGAGGACTTTTCCACCCCAAACAACTCCATGATAACTTCAGTAACACTTTTCCTATTTATCCAGTGCAACTTATGAGATGTTCATGATTTGCTAGGCATAGTTCTCACCAAATGGCAGTTTCTTTGGCCCTAGGTGAATGGTTTGGCACAGAAAAGAAAAGCTTTACCTTACAGCTACTGTCATTGTAGCAGTACCACTTGTTGTTCGGGTTTTTGGCATAAGTGACATAATGACCCCCTCCCATAATTCCTGAATGGCACTGAAGAAAATGAAGAAGAAAAGAAATTCTTGGATCAAACATCAAAACCTAGAATTCACAGAATAAACAAATTCACAATCTTTAAGCAAGTGACAATCTGTGCTCTGGAGCTGACTAACTTCATATGCTCAAGTAGAACAAGCATTATACAGAGACACTTCTTGGCTGTACTCAGCTTTATGGCAAATTAATCTGGCTAACAATGGCTCTGTTTTGTTCCCTCTCTGCTTTCTGTCATGGATACTGTATGGTGAATGTGTTTAGTGAAAGCAGTGCCACACAAATGAGGCAAGTGTCTCAAGTTGTGCCAGGGGAAGTTTAGATTGGATATTGGGAAGAATTTCTTCACTGAAGGAGTGGTCAGGCATTGGCACAGCCTGCCCAGGGACGTGGTGGAGTCACCATCCCTGGAGATGTTCAGAACATGGAAACTTTAGACCACAGTCTAGTGGTCATGGCAGCCTTGGGTAGAAGGTTGGCCCTGATGATTCTTAGAGGTCTTTTCTGTGTGCAGTTGTGGAGCCCCCAGCACAGGAAGGACACGGAAGTGTTGGAGCCAGTCCAGAGGAGGCCACCAAGATGCTGAGAGGGCTGCAGCAGCTCTGCTGTGAGGACAGGCTGAGAGAGTTGGGGTTCTGCAGCCTGGAGAAGAGAAGGCTTCCAGGAGACCTTAGAGTAGCCTTCCAGGATCTGAAGGGGCCTACAGGAAGGCTGGGGAGGGACTATTGACAAGGTCTGGGAATGCCAGGACAAGAGAAATGGGTTTGAACTGGAAGGGAGAAGATTGAAAGTGGATGTTAGGAAGAAGCTGTTTGCAGTGAGGGTGGTGAGACACTGGCACAGGTTTCCCAGGGAGGTTGTGGAGCACAGAATGGGATCTTTGATCATGTTGGGTGATTCTGTGCTCCACAACCTCCCTGGAGGTGTTCAAGGCCAGGCTAGATGAGGCTTTGAGTGACCTGTACTAGTGGGAGGTGTCCCTGCCTATGGCAGGGGCTTGGAACTGGATGATCTTTGAGGTCCCTTCCAACCTTCCATTCTATGATTCCATAAAGAGTTTTCCTGAGCAAACCAAAAGGGCACTCACCGAGATTGCATATAGGTTGTAGATGGGGTTGACACAGACTTCATCTCTTTGGTCATCCGCAGTATCGTCCTCGCTCTGGTTGTCCACCTGACCGTTGATGCTGCCATTGCTGTAGGCACTCTGCTCACAGATGTAGCCATTGGCTAGAGTCACCTCATTGTCCTGAGCAGTGTAGAGTTCACCCTGGCTACCACCCAAAACCTGCCCTCTGCCAAGAGCATCCCCTTGGTCAGCAGTCAGCCTCTGCTCCTGGTCGGTGCCGTTCTCCTTGCTTGTGTCCAGGTTTTCTTTGCTACTCGACAGTTTGTTTTTACCCAGCTGGGGTAGCCGCAGACGCCCTTTACCTCTTCCTAAAGTCCTTGGGCTACTGTTTGGGCTACTGTTTTTACTTGAAGGACAGCTGGTTCCACTTTTCCTCCCCAGAGATGGAGATGCTAGAATAGAAAAAACACAGGGAGCACTAAGAGAAGCAAAATGTACAGTCCAGATTTCTTTGCTGGACCAAACACTAAAGTCCTACTGTTTCACAGCAGCCAGTGAGCACCATCCAAAGCTAGCTCTGCACACACCTCTATCAACTGAGCTTGGAGTCTCTCACACAGGGGCACTTCCCTCCCTCAGTCCAGCCCCTCACACAAGCAGTGCCAGTATCTGCTGTCACTTGGCTTGCAATGCTAAAGCTTCACTAAGCTTTCCAGAAACAAGTGCTTCAGAGTCAACGCAGTGTTTTGGCCAAAGAAACATTCACATTTGGTCCATAATATCCTATTTGTTCCCCTCCACATAGCAGCATTGACTGGAATCTTCCCTGATGGTCACTCACCTTTGATGTTATTCAAGACAGTAGTGTTAAGGGAGGAGGGACTCCTGTTCAGTGAATCTCCTTCTCCTGCTGTGTAAGTGATCTGCAGATCTATTTTCCTAGGCTCCCCTTGGAGAGTCCGTGGTTCAGGAAGGTTGTCAACCTGGAAGGTCAGCTGCTTTCTCTGGAAGTGATTTGGATCCCTTTGTACCAAAAAGGCACTTGGGTCGAAGTTTTCTCTGGGAAATTTAACAATTTTCTGGGATTTTATCCAGCGGCCATTTACAAATTGAAATCTTTTCAGGTGAATGATCTGAGGAGAAAGATGATGAAGAGAAGTGAAAAGAGGAGAATTAGGTCACTGGAGTGTTGCTGTTTAAAATAGTTTTTTCATAAAGCATACACATTCTGGATGCAAATAAAAACCTGTAACATTGGTGTATGTGGCAATTTGGAGTTTGGGAGCAAGCTGGAACTAATATTTTCAGGAGGGGATGGCAGAAAAGGTTGCTTCGATTCACTGATTAGCACCTACCAACATCTGAAAAGCTACAAATGCAGGTAATACACAAAAAGATCATGCTAGCAGAAAGACCAAGTGTAAATTCTGTGTCAGGAGCTGACAATGATGCAAAACACCAACAGAAGTAATTCAAAAGGAATTGAGGTTTAGTTTCTTTGCCTGTATTACAGAAGTGTGTGAAGCAACCACAGTCAGTGGCCCTCCTGAGACTGTAAGCAAAAGCAAATCTTATTCAGGAGAAGATATTGGAACAGGTTGCCCAAGGAGATGGTGGAGTCACTGTCCCTGAAGGTCTTCAAGAATCTAGAATGGCTCAGGTTGGAAGTGACCTCAGAGATCATCCACTCCAAGCTCCCCACCATGGGCAGGGACACCTCTCAACTAGACTCAGCTGCTCAAGGCCTCATCCAGCCTGGCCTTGAACACCCCCAGGGAGGAGGCAGCCACAGCCTCCCTGGGCAGCCTGTGCGGAAGTCTCACCACCCTCATACTGAAGAACTTGTTCCACTGTGGGACATGGTTTAATGGCCAGGGTGGTGGTGGGTTGATGGACTGGATGATCCTGAAGGTATCTTCCAACTGAAACAATTCTGTGATCTCTAGCAACTAAAATTTGTTACCAATGTACTTTGGGTTTGTTGCTGGAGAAGAAAATTACCCAAGATTCATACCAAAATAGGGGGAAGTCTCCAAAGATCCAGTTTTTTGGTGGCCAAACAGTGGGTCTTGCACTTGGAACAGTAGTACATCTCATCCTCCCCCAGTTCTTCCTCACTGGTGAAGGCTCTCAGACAGCTATCCAGATTGATGGGCTCGGCCTGAGCTCGGCGGCTTTGCTCAACGCTTTCATGTTCTTCTACAATCTGAAGTGAGAGAAAACTCTGTCTGACTTGGAAAGATACAAACTGCTTGCAGAAAGGCTCTGCTCAGAGTCACACAAACATCACCATCTAGTTACCCAGAACTAAATGTAAAACTAGATGCAGTCTATCAGCAGAAATGTGACTGCAGTTATGAAGAGGTAGCCACAAACACTGCACTGTCCTCGTTTTTGGGGTGCTGCTTGCAAAATTATCCACCAAGCACAAGTTCAGAGATTCAACTCTAAGTTTGAAGAGCTACTGTAGAATAGCTCTGCTAGAGGTTTATCTTGAGATATGCTTTGTTGACCCAATGAAGAAATAGGTTCACTCATGAGTATATTTTATATATATATATAAAAGTTATGGTTGAGAGTCACTTTGGATCTAGCTTTCATAGTGTAAGTTTGACCTTTGAGGTCCCTTCCAACCTTACCACTCTATGATTCTATAACATATTACAAAATAGGTTAATTTGATGTTTTCTAAGCACACCAGTGCCAAAAACACACACACACACACATATAGTGTATACATACATATATGTGCACACCAGTGCCATACACACACACACACACACACACATATATATATATGTGGTGTGCTTAGAAAACACCAAATGAACCTATTTTGTAATATATTATGAAAGCTTGATCCAAAGTGACTCACCACAGACAGAAAACACATTGCTGGGGCTTTTAATAGCTTCCCTTCCACATTTTGCTCACGTAAAGAGGTCTAACATTGTTCAGTGATGACTGATTCCATTTTAACAGAAAGCAGACACAAGAAGCATCAAACATTGCCAAAGTGGTGCAGTGGGCTGTGCTGCATGTGCTCCATGAGCTGAGCACTCATGAGCTGTGCTCCATGAACAGCCAAGCAGGGGTTTGTGTGGAGATGTTACCCGTTCCTGGGAGGTCTGGTAGCGCAGGTGCAGTGCTGTTGGGTCCCAGTCTACAGCAATGTAGGCATTGCCAACACAAGCTCTGTCCTCTGTGCACTCAATTTTACAGCCACGGCAAAATCTAAACCCAGAAGTTAGATGTGGTAAGGAAACTGTCCAATGACTGAGTTCTACATCACCTCACACTCCAGTTCTGCTCCTCATTTTTGTAACACACACCCTGGGAGCTTCAGGTCTTGCCTTTGAGTGTGGAAAAGAGCAATTTTCATAAGCAATGATCAATGGCAGTTTGCTGGTTTACTACACAACCTTAGAAACAGCACCAGCTGGCTGAGCTCAACCATGTATAATGCTGACCAAGGCTACCTAGGCCACCAAAACCCTACCATGATGTATGTGACAACACAGTAACTAAGGTAATTTATTTATTCAGCTGTTAGAGACTTTTTAAAGAATAGATGGTCTGGATAGCTTCCAGAAAGGGACTGGAATTTCCATTAGCATTTCTTTGTCTAGGGAAAACTCCTAGCCTCCAAGGTGACTTTCTCCTCATCCATTTTTAGTCCTTCAAAGGAACTAGCAAGGGTAGAAGATTTACATCTAAAAGTTTGGATCAGATCATCCAAATAGGTGCCTGCATAAATGCACACAGAGTACTGAAAGTGCTTAAGAGGTTTTTGGTAGTCTCACAATCTGTCTCCTAATTTAAAGTTTGTGTGTCAGCAGAGTTTTCAGCTCCCCAAGTCATAAATTCCACACTCCACTGCAAGTCTGCCATGTGAAGGCTTTGGTTAAATTAGATTCCAGATTCTTATTGTTTGATATTACCTCTGAAGTCTCAAACTTATCACAAATCTATTACCATAAATTATATTTGTACTGGAAGGAAACACTTCCTTCAATCTAAAAAAGGACAATTTACCTGTACCATGGACACCAAGCACAGGAATTTCCATCCTTCTGAACTACCCTCAGGGTGAATGGATACTGATACCCCATGGAATCATCACTGGAACAGAAGAGAACACAAAACATGAGCACTCTTTCAGATGACTTCTTACCCTTCCTTCACTGGACTTGCCTTAAAAAATAAGAAAAAAAAAGAGAGTAGGAAACCCTCTCAAAATTGTAATTTTGATTAGATGAAGCCATTAATATAAGTCCTGCCTAAATCTGTCAGGTAGAATCAATAATAAACCACTGGATGAGAACAAATCAACTAATCTGTGTAAAGCCAACCTTTAAGTGCAGCTGCAAAATGTACCTTGTTTAACTGCACAGAAATGGATTGCAATTTGTTTTTAATTATTGCCAGTATTAAATTGCAGGACTCTAAATGGCTTCCTCCAAAAATAATCCACTAAATGGAACCTGCAGGCAGAAGCTTGAGGTAAAAGCACACACAATTGTTCCCCAAGTTGTTGAAATCTAAAGCTTTATGCATAGAGTGGGTTGGGTTGGAAGGGACCTTAAAGATCAGCTACTTCCAACCCCCTGCCATGGGCAAGGACATCTTCCACTACAGCCCAGGTTGCTCAAGGCCTCATCCAACCTGGTCTTGAACACCTCCAGGGAGGTTGTGGAGCACAGAAGCACAGAATGATTTGATCACATTCTGTGCTCCACAGCCTCCCTGGGCAACCTGTGCCAGTGTCTCCTCACCCTCACTCTCTGTGCTCCACAACCTCCCTGGGCAACCTGTGCCAGTGTCTCCTCACCCTCACTCTCTGTGCTCCACAACCTCCCTGGGCAGCCTGTGCCAGTGTCTCCCCACTCTCACTGCCAAGAACTTCTTCCTAATCTTGTCTACATCTCCCCTCTCAAGCTTCAACCCACTCCCTCTCATCCTATCACTACACTGCATACCCATTAAGAAGCAAATGTTCATTCAACAGAGGCATGAGGAGAGGTCAAAACTGACAAAGATTAAAATTGTTTAAGATTTTGTAAGGGAGACTAAACCACTGTGAGATGCCAAACTCACCAGTCCTGTGCATGATTACTAGCTTCCTGAGGTGGGAGAGGGCTGGCCAGCCTGGAAACCTGAATCCACACTGCATCATACAGGTCCTTCTTGCGTGTATGGACTGTGCAGGGAACAATGAGTGGCATTCCAAAGAGGCTGGGACGATTCTTCTGAGATGAGAGGAAGTACAACTCTGTCCTCATCTGTGTGTGGGAAGGAAAGGAGCAACTCAGATGTAAGCAAGCATCAAATCACCTCACCAGAATCATAGAATGGGAAGGTTGGAAGGGACCTCAAAGATCATCCAGTTCCAACCCCCTGCCATAGGCAGGGACACCTCCCACTAGCACAGGTCACTCATGGACTCATCCAACCTGGCCCTGAACACCTCCAGGGAGGGAGCAGCCACAACCTCCCTGGGCAACCTGTGCCAGTGTCTCACCACCCTCACTGCAAACAACTTCCTCCTCACATCCACTTTCAGTCTCCCCTCTGCCACTTCAAACCCATTCCCCTTGCCCTGCCATTCCAAGCCCTTGTCAATAGTCCCTCCCCAGCCTTCCTGGAGCCCCCTTCAGATACTGGAAGGTTACTATCAGGTCTTCTGGAAGCCTTCTCCAGGCTGCACAGCCCCAACTCTCTCAGCCTGTCCTCACAGCAGAGCTGCTGCAGCCCTCTCAGCATCTTGGTGGCCTCCTCTGGACTGGTTCCAACACTTCCAAGTCCTTCCTGTGCTGGGGGCTCCAGAACTGTACACAGAACCACTGGGATGCTGCCCTTGGTACTCATTTCAGGCTTTGGCAACTATCCACAGATTCACAGAATGGTTTGGGCTGGAGGAGACCTTAGAGATCATCCAGTCCTAAGCCTCCTACCATGGGCAGGGACACCTTCCAGTAGGCCTCATCCAACTTGGCCTTTCATTCCATTAAAAGAACCCTCAGCATTTCCCCCCAACATTAAATACTGTACATTTTGATCATTGACCTGAACACTTTTTTTGGTATTTTAATGTATTATGGCATCAGACCACGTCAACATCAATCTGTATTTCAACCATGTATCAGAGATTGCTGCATGTGACACTGCAGCCCCTGAAAGGAGGCTGCAGTGAGGCGAGGTCTGAGTTCTTTTCTCTAGCATCAGGTGACAGAGCAAAAGAAAGTGGCCTCAAATTGTGCCAGGGCAGGTTTAGGTTGGGTATTAGGAAGAATTTGTTTCCTGCAAGAGCAAGTGAGGCACTGGCATAGGCTGCCCAGGGAGGTGGTGGAGTGCCCATCCTTGGAGACATGCAAGAAATCTGTGGACAGGGCACTTCAGGACATGGTTTAGTGGCTGTGGCGGTGCTGAGTCAGTGGTTGGGCTCAATGATCTTAGAGGTCTTCCCCAACTGAAACAATTCTATGATTTCTTCATTTTCCCACCACACTGTAATGTAGAAAAATGCACTTCATGATGCTCATCCCTGTCCCCAGATGCCCTCTACCCTAGGCAAGCTCATGCTTCCTAGAGAAAGAAAACCTTCAAGTCCAGAAGAGGCACTGCAGACTTGCATGCAGTTTATTCCAAGCAGACAAAAGAATCTTCATGCTACCTCTCCCACTTTGATGATTTAAAGACACTGAGGTACAGAGCAAGCAGCTACCACCATTTAAAAGTTTTATGAAAGTATCCCTTTCCACTGAGAAGGTTTTTGGCTGTGAAGAGTGTGGATTCCTGGCATAGCTTCCACAGACACCTTTTACTGTATAACTAGCAGCCTGGAATGGCTCAAAAGCTCAGCTGCAGGATTCTGCAAAACCTGAATGAAAGTAAGAGTGGTAACAGTGGTTAGTGGCCACTGCCTGAGAGAACAGAAGAAAAAAAAGCCTCATACAAACACAGAGTAAGGAGGGAATTTAGATGACCTCCTGGCCCACATCCATCAGGCTCTAAACATCCACAGGCTGAAGCCTGGCCCCAGCCCACACAACATGTGGCTATTTGTGGTGTTCAGTCACCCAGCTTTGACATTTAGAGTTCAGCTTAACCATAGATGCTCTTACAAGGAGCAGTTCATGCTAACAGAATAACCCAGCAATGTACTGCAGATCCTCACTCTGCTTCCAGAAAGAACAAAGAGGCTTTTCCACACAATGACAAAACATTGCATTTCTAACAGCTCCCCTAATTGGATTTATTTTTTTTCCTGCTCAAAGAACCTGGAACATTTAATCTGGGAGTTAGTATATGCCCAAGTATGCATCTCAGCATTACAGAGCTGGGAAGCATGCCAGTGCCAAGGGAAGGAAACCACCACCAGCATCAGATTTCATGGTTTAAACTGACAAGAGTTGTGTTGCTGTAGATGTGGGTGCTCACTTCAGAGGGAAATGTATTCCTGCTCCCTCTTCTTAAGAAACAGAGATTAATTTATCACAGGGATATATATACATATATATAAAAAATCCTCAGTGAGTTCCTCTCAAAGAGTGTTCTGTGAAGAGTTTCCAGAAGCTGCAGGCTGCTCACCATCTTCCTGTGGACTGCAATGATGTAGCCTGTGCAGGGGCTGTCGGAGAGTGAGGGCAGGTGGCCGTTGGGAGTCCAGCTGCTGTGGTTCCGCTCGGGCCCGCATGGCACTACAGTGTTTGGCATCCCATTGGGAATTAGGGGGGCTTTAGGGAGATCCCCATTCATCATGATGGTGGGTGTTCCATTGGCTGATGGTCCAGTTGAGACATCTGCAGAGAGACAACACTTTCAGTACCAGACCTGATCAGGGGATTTGAATCCTTTCCATTCTCTTTGATGCATTTCATGAAACCTCTTCTGCCTTCCCTAAGACCAACTTCTGACCTTCTATTTGCCTACAATTTTGCAAGGGTAAAGCATGCAAGAGAAAGAAAAAAAAAAAAAGGCAGAGGTGTTTACAACCCATTCATGAAAGCACAAACAATGAAACCAAACCCATGCCTCCAAACTTTTACATGTCCTGCCTTAGAGCCACAGGGAAGGAAATATTTTGGCTGTTTCTCGTGTCTTTAAGTATAAAGTGATCTTCAGGTTGCTGTTCTGGGCATGATCCTAAAAAGATTCCAGATCATCAGTAGATACTGAGCCTGTCCATGGCTCTTCTCAGAAGAGAAGGCTTCAAGCAGACCTTGGAGTAGCCTTCCAGTATCTGAAAGGGACCTACAGGAAGGCTGGGGAGGGACTATTGACAAGGGCTTGTAAAGCTAGGACAAGGGGCAATGGGTTTGAAGTGGCAGAGGGGAGATTGAAAGTGGATGTTAGGAGGAAGTTGTTTGCAGTGAGGGTGGTGAGACACTGGCACAGGTGGCCCAGGGAGGTTGTGGAGCACAGAAGCACAGAATGATCACGTTGGGTGCTTCTGTGCTCCACAACCTCCTTGGAGGTGTTCAGGCCCAGGTTGGATGAGGCCTTGAGTGACCTGTACTAGTGGGAGGTGTCCCTGCCTATGGCAGGGGCTTGGAACTAGATGATCTTTGAGGTCCTATCCAACCTTACCATTCTATGATGCTCGGGCTTCTCTGAATAAAGCTTTAACTTATTCTCCCTCTTCTTTAACACTCTCTGCTTACTCCTGGCTAAGAAGTCAGGTTTTCTCCTGACTCTCTCTAGTACCCAAGCACTGTGCATTTTAAATGAACAGGAACAGAAAGGTTTTTTTGTTTTTACCTGTCTGCACAGGACTTGATGCTGATGTAGGAGATCCTGGAATGGGTATCTCAAATGCACACAAAAACCCACTCACTGATAACCGAACTTTCTGGTTGTCTTGAGGAAAGTTCTTCAGAAAAGAAAAGAAAAGGGAAGTTAGTTGGCCAGGAGTGTGCTCTGCTCTGGGACCCAATCAGGTTTTCAGCTTTTGAAAACAGTGCCTCTGTTAGCTCATCTCTCCCCTCCCATCTGCTTTCCTTACACCTTTCTAGAAGGTAAAACGGAGCCTGGAGACAAGAAGGCTCCAGAAAGACCTTAGAGCAGCCCTCCAGTACCTGAATGGGGCTACAGGAGAGCTGGGGAGGGACCTTTTACAAAGGCTTGTAGTGACAGGATGAGAGGGAATGGATTGAATCTGGAAGAGGGAGGACTTAGATGGGATATTAGGAAGAAATTTCTTACAGTAAGGATGGGGAGACGTTGGAACAGGTTGCCCAGGGAGGTTGTGGATGTTTCCTCCCTGGAGATGTTCAAGGCCAGGTTGGATGAGGCCTTGAGCAATCTGGGCTAAGGGGAGGTGTCCCTGCCCACAGCAGGGGAGCTGGAACCAGGTATCTTTAAGGTACCTTCCAACCTAAAGCACTCCATGATACTAAGATGATTCTATGAGCCCTTTGGCAGGTCTCTGCAGTAAGATCTGGGAGAGTGGTTGCTGGCTCTCTGAGCACCCTGTAAGCCCCTAGTTCAGGCAGGTTTGAGCTTACTCAGTGACAGCAAATATGAATTTTACATCCCAAAGGTAACCATTAATATGCCTTCAACATCTTGATACTGTTTAAACTCAAAGCACTCTGAGATTTATTACCTCAAGATGATTCTTTTGCCACTTTTCCCCCTACAAATATAATTAGCAATCAGTTCAATTAAACTTGTACAAGTTGCTCCATCTTACACTCATTTTGCTTACGAGTGGTTTATTTTGGTTCAGTTTACTTGGATTTTAAATCTGTTTCAAGCAAGCCAAAGTACAGGGTAAGAAGAAAAGTTAATATAGGGATATAACTAAGCTGATTTTACCAGACTTTTAATTAAATTATTTCACATTTTAATTATTAAATCATTTCCCAGGTCTTGTAAGCAAAGCTTAGCGTCAAGAAGAATGAAGCAGCGTGCTGCTGTAGGCAAGTAACAGAAATACCAGAGTGTGGTGCAGCAATGATGAATTTTTTTTCTTCCTTCTTACCTTGATGTTGGAGCTGTGCACCTCTGCAAGTAGAATCTGTTCTGGTTTTAGCCCACAGAGCTCACTTAATTGTTTTTTCAGGCCTGTGTACTTTTCATCCATGTTCAGCCTCAGGCCGTACCGAACAGGAGTGGTACCATCCAGCTTGATTACTTTAGAGGGGAAAAGAAACACAGTGGTCAGCAAAGCAGGGAAGGCTTCATGACAGTAGCTCACTACAGTCAACTACTTGGAGGAAAGTTCTCCCCCCACCATTTGAAGGTCTTGCTTTTACTTCGTTGTTTTTTTCACAAACCAGTTTTTGAGGTCTGCAGACAAAGGTCAGAGAATTTCCTCCTTCCCTGGAGGTGTTCAAGGCCAGGTTGGATGAGGCCTTGAGCAACCTGGGTTGGTGGAGAGTGTCCCTGCACAGGGCAGGGCAGGTGGAATTGGATGATCTTCAAGGTCCCTTTCAAGCCAAACCATCCTATGAATCTGTGAGAATGTTTTCAAGATTTGTTTCACTTCTTCATCACCTCTCCCCCTTTGTCTCTTTTCCAGCAGGGTTCTTTATGCTGTAACTCATGACCCCTTCAAGTGGTTTTATTTTGTACACTCCCCCCAACATTTATTTTTCACTCTAGGCAGATTTAGGACAACCTCCACAAGAGTGAACAGCAGAGAAGGTCTCAGAGTCTCCATTTTACATGCTTCTGCATTAAAGTCCTTTAGCCAAGGCTGAAAAAAGAACCATCTATGGGGTGTTTTTAAAGGGTTTCTTTTAGTTTAGCTGTATTCCAGTGAAAGTTCTTGTCCCCTATTATGTTAAAATGATTCTACTTGGGTATTTTATTGCTGTTCTACACACTTTTTCTTTCAGCAGTGCCAAGCTTGTAGAGTTAAACACTTCCACCCACCTGTGATTTCGAGGTGCATGTAGCTATCCATTGGCAAAGGCAAGGATAAAAAATTGAAAGGGTCAAATCTAACACTTATGTGTCCACAAGTTTTACATTTGACTTGTGACTTCAGCTGCCCATGAAATAAATCTACAACAATGGATCTGTTTCTTCTCAGATGGTTCTCCCAGGCCTAAAATGAAGTACAGAAAAACAGAATACAAAGTTAGACACTGAAGACTGTTTGCTTGAAGTACAGGAAGGTGAGTATGCTGCAAGACCTCCAAAGTTTCATCGGCCTAGAGAAGCCAAATTAATTGCACAGAAGTTGTTTATCAATTTCTAATGAATAGGAAGTGTTTGCTTTCAATGTGGGTAAAGAGAAGGCATTTCAATGAACACAATAATTGAGGTATTACTCCATTTAAAGCATTTCTGAAACAATCATCAGGCATCTGGAAAACATTCTGATACTCCATCACGCTGAGGAGTTCAAAGCAATTGTGAGGAATCATCTTTAGACCTTCACTATAATAATTAAAACTCATTTTCAGCTCAAAGGTGAAAGTGACTCCTCAAACCACAGAGCTGACAAGTTCCAAAAGACCTCAGTCCTGTAAATCAGTACAGAAAACAAACCAACTCCAACCTCCCAAGAGCTTCAATCCATACCTCTGCTGCTACTTCCCAGTCTGGTCGACCATCACTATCTTTCAGCTCAACGTATGGTTTATCATGAACTCTGTTCAAATCCTCATGAAGGCCATCCAAAAGAAAAGCCAGAAGCTCCTGTGAGTCTTGCTGTTGGAAGCCATTAAATCTTGGAGCATATTTTGCTATTGTCCACTGTAAAAAAAGAAGCCAGAACTTTATTTAATGTCTTGTGAGAAAAGCTGTAATGAGGAATCAAAATATTGTAGACAAGATGCATGCTGCCAACGAGCATAAACTCAGCTGCCAAGAGTTACAGGTAACTCCTTATTCTTCCAGACCATTTATAGGCAAATGCATCATCTTCTGTCCCTAACAAGGGCTATAAAAGCCACAGTTAATGCCACAGCCTCTGATTTGTAACGAGCAACTCTTCTGACCTCACAATCGCTGAAGCATGACAGTATTCCACAGAAAGCTGCTCAAGTTCTGAGCACCAGGATGACTGAACCCTGGCCTCCTTCACATGTGCATCTTGCCTCTGCACAGCCCCTTGCTGAGCACCTCCCCTGCACTCCTTACAGACAAGAAAGCAAATGCTGTGACCAGCTTGGAGTAATGCACACAATGAGTGCCCAGGTCAGGGCTGCTGGCTTCAATGTCATCTTCCAACATGACAAACAGATGTCCAAGCTTCCTTCTCCAAGGAAGATACTGACTTGAGACCCAGAACCATGACAATCCAGGTGACACCAGGGAAAAGGGCATGAAAAGATTCCTGCTATGCTAAGACATCCTTTAGCTAACAGCTAGCACAGCCTTACCCGCAGCTTTAGCGGCGCAATGTTCTTCTGAGTTCCACTCCACAACTCCTGAACCAAATCCCCGTAGCACTTGGCCATGTGTCCTTTCATTCCTATTGGATTTGTCCTAGAAATCAGGAATAATTGACACCATACTAGAAGTTAAACAAAGTACAGGCCTGGAGACTAGCAAGGCAGCACCAAGGCTTCTTGCTGAGCTGTGTTAACTCTCTCAGAAACGAGAGAGGTTCTATTTTCACGTATCTGCTGTAGAGCTGAGGGCTGCTAGCACTGAAATGCAAAGGACTTACTCAGAATGTCTGCCTCTGAAAGCTGAAACTCAGAAGAAATGCTACAGTGCCTAAGATGCCAGGGGTCCCAAAAGGAGAGTTACCTGTTGAGCTCATAAAGGTGTCTTCCTGAGATGAAGTAGCGTGTGAGGGGCTGGGTGTTACTGACACACTGGATGCTGGAGTTCATGAAGCAGGTGTTACCCAGGTTGCTGAGGCCAGTAGCACCCTTTTCAGTAGGAACTGAAAGAAAATGCAATTATACCAATTGTGCAGATGTGACAAATTCAGAATGGGCAATCAGCAAAGCCAAGACCATGACCTTCTCACAGGGATCAGTTCAGTTTAACCTGTCCTCAATTACCAGACTACAGCAAGCAGAGGTCCAGCCTGTTAGAGCTCTTTGCTCTCTCAACTACACTTATCCCAATTTCTGCTGTTGTGTTGGATCTGATCCAACACAGGTATCAGCAGCACATAGAATGGCAGAGGTTGGAAGGCATCTCTGGAGGCCACCCAAGTCCAACTACCCTGCTAGTGTAGGGTCAGCCAGGATCCCAATGTCCAGGTGGGTAGATTCAGCCTGGATGTCAGGAAGAAGTTGTTCAGCATGAGAATGGTGAAGGCCTGGCAGGGGTTGCCCAGGGAAGTGGTGGAAGCCTCATCCCTGGAGGTGTTTAATGCCAGGCTGGATGAGGCTGTGGCCAGCCTGATCTAATGTGAGGTGTCTCTGCACATGGCAGGGGGGTTGGATCTGGATGCTCCTTGTGGTCCCTTCCAGCCCTTACTGATTCTACCATCCTAGGTGAGTTTGGAATCTCCCCAGAGAAGGAGACTCCACAGTACAATCCACACAAACTATTTTAAGACTGAGGAAATGACTAGATTAATTTTTTAAAAATCCAAGATGATAAACACAAACCCCAGAATTTGCCACTGCTGCACCCAAACATCTCCAGTGTCACCTACATCCAACCCTCCCAGACTTCCAGCAGCTCAGCTGATAAACAGGAGGAGTAAGCAAAGCAGCACAGGCCTAAAAGGTTTCTGCCAACGTTAAGAGCACTTATATTAAAAAGAATTAGTTCAACATAATTAGCCTCTTGGATTTTTCTTCTCATTAGAATCCAGTTATGATGCTGAAACACTTACCTTTATGCCTGTCAATTTTACTGCTGTTTGCTATAAAGGACATCTCTTCTGGCCAGCTCATGTCTTTGTTTCGCACTAGAAAGAGATGCAGTGTAAGGATTAGCCCTGATATAGCTGAAGAGCTTTAATTAGTTCTCTTATATTAAATTGAGATTAGAAATTAGCTTACTGGCAGTTAGAATTTTTGCTGGTTTTCATCTCAGTGTTTTCAGTCCTTACTGAAAATCATTCTAATCCTGGCAGCATTCCAGCCACACCAGTAACATCTCTAGAGATTCTTTTCCTGTTGGTGAGCAAATTTCCCACTACCTGGGCTAACACTTCCTGAGGATTCCCCAGACTGAACAAATCTGTTCACTCCTTGAGCAATCCTCTATTATTTGTGGTTGTTAGGAAGCCAAAACAGCGTACACAGATTCCAGTGTATTTCAAAGCAGGGATAAATTGCCTGTTTCAAGATGAAGTGGGACAAAGAAAGGCAATTTTTCCTAAAGCAGCTTTACCACCAGCATCCTTCTGTAAACCTCTGTCTTGCATCAGCAGCAGGCATGCAGCAGCTTGGCTGAAGGAAGCAGCCCAAACACCTGTGTGCTTTGGGCAGTGGCTACACAGCTGATTTACCAGACACATGGAGCACCTCTGCTGGGAGGATAGGCTGAGGGAAGCTGGGCTTGTCCAGCCTGGAGAAGGCTCCAGGGGGACCTTAAAGATGCCTTCTAATCAATACCTGCAGGGATCCTACAGGAAGGCTGCAGAGAGAGTTTTCAGAAGGGTGTCTAGCAATAGCACAAGGGGGAATGGTTTGAAGCTGAGGCAGAGCAGGGTTAGACTGGAGCTGAGAAAGAAGTTCTTCAGTATCAGGGTGGTGAGACTCTGGAATAGGCTGCCCAGGGAGGTTGTGGCTGTCTCCTCCCTGGGGGTGTTCAAGGCCAGGCTGGATGAGGAACTGAGTCTAGGTGAGAGGCATCTGTGCCTATGGCCAGGAAGTTGATGAGCTCTGAGGTCCCATTTAACCTAAGCCACTCTATGAAATATTCATACAAAAGAATTATTTTTTAGTGTGTAAACCAATTATAGGCCATTTTCCTACCTTCTATTACTAAATGTTGCTCATCCTGGATTTTAAGATACTCAAGTCTGTGATCTTCATCATCCAGCAAAGTAAGATAGTTCTGCAGGAGAAAAAAAAAAAAACCAAAACCCAACAAAACTTCATTTAGTTATTACTTCTAAATTCCCTGAGGAGATTTTAATCTCAGAGTGGTGAAATTAAAACAGTACCAACAATTGCTTCACAGAAATGAGAGCACCAGTTTCCTACCTCTGGTAATTAAATGCAGTAGTTCACTGCTCTCCAGAAGCACCTAGTTCAATGCCTTAATTTTTAGTGGTATTTCTTTAGAATGAGAGAATTACATGGACTGCATGATTTGGAGGAACACATTCTGCTGTTTCATTGTCATTTGAAAGAGATCCTGCATAGTTGCTGGCTTATGTTAGCACACAAAGCTACAGCAGCATGTAGGCATTGGAATAGGTTGTCCAGGGAAGTGTTGGAGTCACTGTCCTGGAGGTGTTAAAAGAACAAGTAGACATGGCATGTGGGGATGTGGTTTTGTGGCCATGGTGGTGCTGGGTGAGTGGTTGGAGGTGATGATCTTAAAGGTCTTGTCCAACCAAACCAATTTTGTGATTCTATGTCAATGAAAGATTTTCATTCCATTCTCAGTAGTACCTACAAAACTTCAGACCAAGCCTGGGACTAAGTCAGCCAACTGTCCTTTCAAAAACACACAACAGGGTAACAAAATCTTTGTCATGCTGCTGAGAAAACAAAAGCTAAAGTTTTCTGCATCACTGACTCCAAAAAAATCTAAATTTCATTGCTTGGGATGCACAAAACTAATTTAACATCTCTCCAAAACAAATGGTGAGAGGTTTCCAACCTGGGCAGTTAAACTACAAAGGAAGCTGAAGTCTACTATCATCTTGCTCCTGTGCATGTGTCTTTAATTGTTGTTAGAAAAGAATAAGACACACAAAGCTGGGGAGGGACTTTTTACAACGGCTTACAGTGATAGGACAAGAGGGACTGAAGTTTGAGGAGGGCAGATTTAGACTGGAGAAGAGGAAGAATTCTTTACACTGAGGGTGGTGAAACACTGGAACAGGTTGTCCCCTCCCTGGAGGTGCTCAAGGCCAGGCTGGATGAGGCCTTGAGTGACCTGTACTAGTGGGAGGGAGCCCTGGTCTGGGTGGTTTCCCTGCTCACAGCAGAGGGGCTGGAACTGGATGGTTTTGAGGTCCCTTTCACCCCAACCCAGAGCTGAAGGAAAGCCAAGCAGGAGGCCCAGCAGTACCTCACTGTTGTACAGCCAGAGGCGCATGTCCTCCTCTTTGATGCGCAGCCTCTGGGACAGGTACTCGTGGATCTCTTTGATGGTCTGCATGCGGCTGAAGCAGCCTGTGTAGGCCAGCACTCTCTTCAGGGGAGCGTTCGGGGAGGGCACATTGCCTGGAGTCACCACCAGAGGGAAAAAGGCAAAAGGTGATGTTCTATATACCCAGAGCGCCAACAACTCACACAGCCCACAGAAGGAAGCTCACAGCTCTGTTGCTGTGTTGGGTGGAAAGCTGGTTGGAACCAACCCTGTGGGACAACAAACTCTCTGTCACAGAGCAGGTAAAGCTACAAGCTGTCAGAAGAATTGCTCCCCTGAGATTCTCATAGGGAAATTGCTTAAGAGGAGTTTTAAATGCTTGAATTACTACTTTATCTCTTCGAGTATCAGAGACAATGGCAATTTTCCAAACAGAGGATTTGGAAATGCCCTGAGGATTTTCTTTGTGAGAGAATAGCGTAAGTAAAACAGCAGGTCTAAAACATCAGGCTGACTGCTCCGCTCTTGGGAGTAGCATGACTTAGCTTCAGCCCACCCTCCCGCGGGGCTTCGGCCTGGTCTCGTCTCTCCTCCCCTCCCGCGGGGCTTCGGCCTGGCCTGGCCTGGCCTCCCCTCCCCTCCCGCGGGGCTTCGGCCTGGCCTGGCCTCCCCTCCCCTCCCGCGGGGCTTCGGCCTGGCCTGGCCTCCCCTCCCCTCCCGCGGGGCTTCGGCCTGGCCTCCCCTCCCCTCCCGCGGGGCTTCGGCCTGGCCTCCCCTCCCCTCCCGCGGGGCTTCGGCCAGCTGAATGCTGCTCTGTGAAGATGAAATCAGCCCTGCAGCTGCACAACAAAAGTATTCTTCATAACTACATTCCTCCAACCACGTTCTGTGAAGACACAGAGGATTTTCACCAGAATTTCTCAACAATCTCAGGTCTGCCACACATCAGTTCCATCAGTGGAGCTTGCTGTTGTTTTCTGCACTGTGAGCTCATCTTTAAGTCGAAGATGTGCACAAGAGATGAGAACAACTTCTCATGAGCTCTTTGAGCTTCTCTCAGCCTAGGAAATTCCTCACTCCTCAGAGCCAGCTAACACATTCACAATTTGTTACACAGCCAAACCCAGCTGGGCAACTGCTAACGTACCCAGAGAAGTGATTTTGTTCTACTTTCACTGTCAGAAGTTGAAAATAAAGTAAGTAGTACCACATCAAAAGATGCAATATTACATGCAATTGGATAAGAGAGCAAAACCAGACTGTAATCATCTTAGCAGTCAGCAAAGCATCAATTTGGCTTCAGTATACCACACAAAGTACTCTATTTCTTAAGGAAAACAAAAAAGGTATTTTCTGGGATTAGGGATCAGAGGATTAGTTGTAAGATTACAGCAAGAAAGCACATTTGAAATCTCAAAAACAGATTAATAACTGATTGGACAAATAAATTAGTGCAGAGCAAAATGATTCCAAATCAAGATCAAATTTGGCTCATCAAATGATTCCCTTTATATGAATTTGAGCATTTGAAGATATCCAAACAAAGCAGTTTCTATTTGATTAGGTCAAGTGTGAGAAATGAACTTGGGTAGCAGGCAGTTTCTTGATCAAGCAGGCAGCTGCTATCCTGGATGTTAAGTTGGAGGCTCTACCAAAGCAGTGACAAAACTGAGCATTGCATGAGGGGTTTTAAACACAGGCCAATATTAGAAAGGTTAAAAGGTTTAATTTACAGCAGTCAGGTGAGCCCATTCCTGGGCATATGTGGCTGTGGGTGCTCATGTATATGATATGGACAGAGGAACCAGTGCAGCCTCCGCAAGTCTGCAAATGGCACCAAGCTGTGTGGCACAGTTGACTTGCCAGAGGGCAGGGATCCATCCAGAGGGACCAGGACAGGCTGCAGAGCTGTGCTCAAGCCAACCTCATGACATTCAAAAACGCCATGTGCAAGGTCCTGCACCTGGGTGGGCACAGTCCCAAGCACAACTCCAGGCTAGGTGGGGAATGGTTGAGAGCATCCCTGAGGAACAGGCCCTGGGGGTCTGGGGTGATGAAAAGCTCAACCTGAGCCTGCAGCAACTGTGTGCTGGGCTGCAGCAAGAGCAGTGTGGGCAGCAGGGCAAGGGAGGGGATTGTGCNCTTGGAATGGCAGGACAAGGGGAATGGGTTTGAACTGGAAGGGAGGAGATTGAAAGTGGTTGTTAGGAGGAAGTTGTTTGCAGTGAGGGTGGTGAGACACTGGCACAGGTTTCCCAGGGAGGTTGTGGAGCACAGAAGTACAGAATGGGATCTTTAATCATGTTGGGTGATTCTGTGCTCCACAACCTCCCTGTGGAGGTGTTCAGGCCCAGGTTGGATGTGGCCTTGAATGACCTGTACTAGTGGGACGTGTTCTTGCCTGTGGCAGGGTGTTGGAACTAGATGATCTTTGAGGTCCCTTCCAACCTTACCATTTTATTATTCTATGTAGTCCTGTGTATATCCAGACACACACCTGTGAACAGGGATTTCCTCAAAGTTACTGGGCAAACCAACTGGAAACTGAAAACAAATCCTGCAACACTTTCCAGCTGAAGTGTGCAGATGCAATCTAAGGATTATTCTTATAGCACATTACCTGCACAAGCTTTTAGTGCCCACAGTTATGGCACACACATTTGAGCTGGATCTTAACACTTTCTGCTGAATTGCCTGAGCTACATTAAATAATAATTTTCATATTTAATTGTTTTCTGGAGTATTAAATAATTTGGGGCATTAAAACCCTTGCTGCCCAAATAACTCAGAGCCAGTTGGCTGAGCAATGATTTAATTTATTTTACCACTGGCCCTCAGACAAACACACATTCACCCTGGTGCACAGATGCACCTATTCTTTGGCTACAAAATTAACTACACAGAGTCAGCTCTTCAGTTTATGGAGTGTTCATTTCTAACTTCCAACTCACCAATCTATTTGCAGTAGCTACAGGACTTAACTGAGAAGAATGCTGAGGGGAGACTTCATTGCTCTCTACAACTCCCTGTAAGGAGGTTGCAGTGAGGTGGGGTTGGTCTCTTCTCCCTAGTATCAGGTGACAGATGAAATGGCCTGAAATTGTGCCAGGGGAGGGTTTGGGTTTGATACTGGGAACAAATTTGCTTCCTGTAAGAGAGATCAGGCATTGGAGCAGGTTGCCCAGGGAGGTGACAGTCTCCACCCCTGAAGGTGTTCAAGAAATGTGTGGAAGGGAATCTCATACACTGGAACAGGCGGCACAGGGAGGTGGTTGAATCCCCATGCATGGTGGTGTTCCAGACAGGCAGAGATGTGGTGCTGAGGGATGTGGTTTTGTTCCAGACTTCACAGAGTTAAACAATGGTTGGACTCAATGGTCTTACAGGCCTTTTCCAACCCAAGTGATTCTATGTCATGGCACTTTGGGACATGGTTTAGTGGTCACAGTGGTCTTAGGCTGACAGTTCGACTCAATGGTCTTAAAGGCCTTTTCCAACCAAAACAACTGTATGATTCTCTGACTCCACTGAAAATGCTCCCTCAAGCCTCTTCCTTTGCAGAGGTGGGAGGAAAAAGCCTCCCAGTCTTTGCCAGATGCTGATTGTGCCTTACAGTTGATTAGCTGGTGCACAAGCACAGTGGCGGCAAGCTGCGGGGCTCGATTTCTGAGAAACTGCACACTTGTGTTCTTGCTGCATTCTTAAGTTACCTCTAGGCAAATGCTGAGGAAACATTCTCAGGCTCATCATACCCATATTCACCCAGATGTTGGACTGTTGTGTTCGAGTGGCAGGCTGCTGCCTCAGGAAGAGCAGGTAGCGAGGAAACAGCTCCAGTTCAGGCACGTTTGTTTTGCTGTTTTTGATCACCTAGGAAGAGATGTTTAAAAGACATTTGACAGACTGCTGATCCAAAAGGTGTAGGAAAGCCAAAAGAAGGGCAGGAAGAAATGATTAAATGGTCCAAAACCTAAACTTTGCTTTACTAAGAGACAAGAAACCTGAACTTCTTATGGGGTCTTAGGCAAGCATCCACAGTTTACTGATTTCTAAGCACTTCTGGGAGCTTATCAGCCGCAATTTGTCAAAAGCAAACATATCCCTTAGAGGAGCAGAGCTGTCTGGACCACATCATGGAAAGAACATTATCCTAATGCCAGAAATAAGAGGTGGATCTACAATGAACCTCTGTCACGCCAATCAGGTGGGGTCTTGTTGTAACTTCAGTTATAACAAAAACAACACTGATGGACAAACTGCAACTGTGTGCTGGGCTGCAGCAAGAGCAGTGTGGGAAGCAGGGCAAGGGAAGAGATTCTGCCCCTTTGCTCTGCTCTCCTTAGACCCCACCTGCAGTCCTGTGTGCAGTTCTGGAGCCCCCAGCACAGGAAGGACATGGAAGTGTTGGAGGGTGTCCAGAGGAGGCCAAAAAGATGCTCAGAGGGCTGCAGCAGCTCTGCTGTGAGGACAGGCTGAGAGAGTTGGGGCTGTGCAGCCTGGAGAGGAGAAGGCTTCCAAGAGACCTTAGAGTAGCCTTCCAGTATCTGAAGGGGGCTCCAGGAAGGCTGGGGAGGGACTATTGACAAGGGCTTGCAATGCCAGGACAAGGGGAATGGGTTTGAAGTGACAGAGGGGAGACTGAAACTGGATGTGAGGAGGAAGTTCTTTACAGTGAGGTTGGTGAGACACTGGCACTGAATGCCCAGGGAGGTTGTGGCTGTTCCCTCCCTGGAGGTGTTCGAGGTCAGGTTGGATGAGGCCTCGAGTGACCTGTGCTAGTGGGAGGTGTCCCTGCCTATGGCAGGGGGTTGGAACTGGATGATCTTTGAGGTCCCTTCCAACCTTCCCATTCTATGATTCTGTGTATTTTTTGCAGACAGGATGTCCAAACTAAAACTCTCTTTAGCTGAACAGGAATCTCTTTTCTTATGAAAAAAGAAAAAGTCCTTTTACTTTTTTTTTGACCCTATCACACAACTCCCAAGCACTTTACTTTGTGTATAAAGAGATGTGGCCTTTGGTGGCTGATGGCAGGTGTTTGTTTCCATGGAGAATGTGTGGGAGCAGGGTAGCAGAAGGCAGTGATTTTTCACTGTAAAATTGCCAGTACTGCAGCTAACAGACCAAACTGTCAGAAATCACACAGCTAATTCTCTCTTCTTTGTGACACTGAATACTTCCTGACACCAACCACCTCATCTCATAGAATGGCTCAGCTTGGAAGGGACCTCAGAGATCATCCACTCCAACCTCCCTGTCATGGGCACAGATGTCTCTGAACTAGACTCAGCTGCTCAAGGTCTCATCCAGCCTGGCCCTGAACATCCCCAGGGAGGAGGCAGCCACAGCCTCCCTGGACAGCCTATTACAGTGTTTCACCACCCTCGTACTGAAGAACTTCTCCTTCAGCTCCAGTCTAACCCTGCTCTGCCTCAGCTTCAAACCATTCTCTCTTGCCCTGTCTCTGGACACCCTCAGGAAAGTCTCTCTGCAGCCTTCCTGTAGGATCCCTTCAGGTACTGGCAGGCAGCTCTAAAGTCCCCCCATTACAATCTCTATTGCTATATAATTAATTCCTATTACTACTACCAAAACAAATCCTCTCCCTTACTTCTCCTAAGTGCAGCTGCTCCAAGAGGCTACCTGCCACAGAATAAATCAACCACTAGATGGAATAAATACACTCCACAGAAACTCAAATCAGTTCCCCATGTTTTTCAGTCAAAAGACTGAACTACTTCCATTTTTCTTGCCTCAAACATCACTCCACTTATTTTTGTGAATTCAGTATTAATAATTCAAGGCATGCCAGCTTTAGCCTCAAATGCTGATGACCTGTTAATGGTGCTGCAGTGTCACACACAGAAAGAGAGAGATAGCTCAATAAATTGAGACTAAATGATATGATTCAGCACTGGCTATTGCTCTGTAATTACTGCTTCTCTTTCAGAAATGCTGTTGCTGTTTCAACTGCAACCAAAAGAAACAACAAAAATCATCTCATTGGGATAATACAACTGAATTCTTAGCCCATTAGTCAATTTCATTTAATATATATAGCACTGTCACATCTGAAAATTATATTCTGCAGTGCATTCTGCATTGTGCCCCAAATTAATTTTGAATGAAAGATATTACAGTTTTAACCTAGCAAGTACTGGTGTTAGTTACAAAATGCCTATTGCAGTCCTTCATGGGGGCTTTGGACCTTTTTTCTAGCTAAACTTGGATGCAAACAAGTAGCACCAGCATCTGAGCTGTGATAGACTAATTTGCTAATTATGGCTCCTCCCTGGGGGGTGTTCAAGGCCAGGCTGGATGAGGACTTGAGCTAGTTGAGAGAGGTCCCTGCCCATGATGGGGAAGTTGGAGTGGATATCTCTGAGGTCCCTTCCAACCTAAGCCATTCTAGGATTCTATGATCTGCTCAGAATAACAATTGGTATTCACACAGCCAGCATATAACACCTGCAGCAGCTGACCTTGAAGGACAGCAATTGTCACCTTGCCCCCACTTCATGAAATTGTAGGAGAAAAAAGCATTTTCAAAGCTGCAGGTGTCCCAGTTTTAAATCTATCAGGTTAGCAGACCAGCTGAAAAAGTATCTGAGCTTGTAAAGGTGGCTGCTTTGATGCCAAGTCTTTTAAACTGCTCTCAAGTTTACTTTTGTCTGCTTTAGCAATCAGCATCAGTTGAGCACTTCTGCCCTGCTGCTCTGTCTCCTGGGGATTGTGCTGCAAACCTCCTGGCAAATACCCACAACTTTCTATCCATGTCCATTTCTGCTCTCCAAGACTTTTCATTTAGACTACTCATTTTGGAGCCAGTGGGAGATGACCACAAAAGATGACCTTGTGCAAGGTGCAGAAGCTGGGCCATGGTATTCTATTGCTATATCATGCAGATATTTATATTACCCTGGTGGTTATGGCAAGTAGGAAAAGGATGTAAATCACAACTCACCGGCCTGGGCAAGGACAGATTTGCTCCATACCAATGGTACAGTGCTCTCCAGACTGGTTCAGGTACCATTACATAGTCCTTTCCTTCTATCAGTTGTGGAGATCTCTTTAATCTTCCACCCTCCATTGTTAACGATGCAGCCTTTAATCAAAAAGGGATTTTATCAGCTCTCAAGTGAAGCAAGCAGCCCAGATTTTGGTCTGTCACAAAGCAGTGTTAATTCAGAATGAAGCCACTCCATGGAAAAAGAAAACATCACATCAAAAGCTGTGGTACAAGCATGCTCAAAGATACTTTCCCTGTATTCATGTTTACCTTCACTGGTTCTTGTGTTACTAGGGGTTGGTTATCAATAGCTCCTGGTTTCTGAGGATTAAGCTGCAGCAAGTTATTCCCATTGGTTCCAAGGAAACACTGGTTATTGTTGTCTGAAGTATTATGCTGCCTAGCAAAAGAGACATCAGTCCCTGGTGTGCCAGGGTAAAGAGCATCTGTAACAGAACACAAGGGGAAAAAGAAAATCTCTATTTCAGTTCATGACTCCAGAAATAACTTAACCCTCTCTGTCCTTTCTTTGTTTTTCAGGAGATATTGGTATGAAATCAGCCTAACTTAGTATCATCAGATCTGTTTAACATTTCCTTGTTGTCTGGATGTCTGAATATCAAACTCCTGAAAATCTCACCTAGAGAACTGAGTACCTATGCAATAATGCTTTGGGTTTAGTTTTCCTCCTTGAAAGGGCAGCTGTTTTTATTCACACAGAACTTCAGCTATGCAAAACTCTACACCTAAATGTCAAGTTGGGAGAGAGGAAGAAGCTTTAACTTAAAACTTGGCTCCCTTCCCACACTTCCCCTATCTCCCCCAATGCCCACCCCAAAAAGTGCTCTCAGTAACTCATCTACTGTAAACAGAAGTTACAAGTTCAAGACACATTCAGCTGTCTTGCAAGGAAAACCTCAGCAGCTCACATTCTCACAAGAACTGACTGGAAATCATCACTAAAATCTCTTCTTTCACACAAATGGCTTTGAGAATCTGCACAAAGTCATTTAGAGAAGATGCCCTGTAAGACTATAATTGTGCTCTTCCTAATTGTATTCTGCTTCTCTCCTCTTTGTACTTTCCAAGGTGATTCCGTTGCAAGTCAACACCACCCAGGCACGAGCTCAAAACAACTTAATGTGAAGAGAGAAAGGGAAAAAAATTCACTCAGAAAATAAATGATAGGACAAAAACTACCTTGAAAACAGCTCTGGCAGTTAATTATAGTATAAAAATGAACTGCTGCCTAAACAAAACTGCTCCTTGTTTCTCCAGCACAGACTAAAACGCCCCAGTCATGATGTCCACACCTAGGCCACTCCTGCAGCCTACACTCTGTTATCTTGCTGCCTGAAGAAATCCATGCAGTAGGTAGTTTGTTCAAAAGCTGTTCTACATTAAACCTCCAAGGAAATAAGATGTTATGCTTACTGCTGCTAGTGGTCTCTGAGGCTTCTGATGCAGTAGAAATATTATCTGAAAACTTTTCTTCTGATGCACTGAAGTAATTAAGACCTCCCATTTTGTCTTCTCCCTGTTCTGAAGCTGCAGCAGCTACCAGTGAATTCTTACCTCCATTCAAGACAGATGAAGGCTCTATCACAACAGGGTTTGCATCCTAAAATTGGTAGGCAAGTAGAAAAGTTAAATTACACACCAAAAATCAAGGAGGTTTAGCATTAGCCAAATCAATCCCCAAAATTCACAGCTGTGTGACTGCAATGAGCCTTACAGTAAAAAAAAAACCAAAAACAAACACACACACCAGAACTTTCTCCATCTACTGATGAAAATGCTGCAGAAACAGCCAAAAATTGTTAAATCAGTTGAATAAATTCTTCTGGAACTGGATGATCTTTGAGATCCCTTCCAACCTTACCATTCTATGATTCTGCAGAATATAAAACCAGAAATATCAAACTGTTTTCTCTAGCTAGACAAATAAAAAGAAGACCATTTCAGGTAATTATAATTACAGACTACAAATACTCAACATTTGTCCTTGTTGAATTTCATATGGTTAAGTGAAAAGAATAACAAAAAAACCAAACCCACTCTTTTCTCAAACCTGAAAGATTTTAGTCTTCCCTAACGTTGTTTTGAAGCAAAGTTCCTTTGTTTCCTTAAGAGAATCAGCACTGCAAAGGCAGTCTCTGCCTCCCACTGAGATCAGATTCATAGAATGGTTTGGGTTGGAAGGGACCTTTAAAATAATCCAGTTTCAACTCCCGTGCCATGGGGGCAGGGACACTTCCCACTAGCCCAGGTTGCTCAAGGCCTCATCCAATCTGGCTTTGAACAACTCCAGGGAGTGAGCAGCCACAGCCTCCCTGGGCAACCTGTGCCAGTATCTCCCAATCCTCACTGTAAAGCACAAAGATGGAGATAAATAAAGGTGAAGAAAAAACCTCTGCATTCCCCCCAAAGCATAACTTGCCTGGCCAGTACAGGCAAGCTCTAAGAAGAATTCTACCCAATTTACAGCACCAGTCACAAGAAGAAACCAGAAAATAAAAAGGGAATTAACTGAGCCTTAGAGGAGAAAAAAAGAAAACCCAAGCAGTGAGCATCACTGTAACAACACTGGGCAAAGGGATGTTTGCTGTTTGGTGCTGTCCCCTAAACATAACCTGCCAAGCAACAAAACTGTGCAGCAGAAAAATAAGGCTAAGATGTCTGTAATCATCTGTGGAGTTCCACAGGAATTCTGAGTGCTCTCCTTGCTCCAGAGGTAGACAGGTTGAGGAGTAATGGCATTGTGCTCTCATGCAGAGGATTAGGTCTGAAATCATGTGCACATCTGAGCACTTAAGACCATGACAAGGATCATATTACCTAATACTGAGGCATTTAGCCAGCATTTGTCCTGTTCACTGTGCACAAAGAAGAGCTGCAATTACATGGGCAGTTAATGCACACACTGCAGCTTTCTGAAGACAATTTAGTTCTTTGTATTTATAAAACAACTCAAATATTTATCTGCTTACTTAGCACTACATAAAACTCTTCTGAGAAATGCTCTATTTCACTTGTGTAACCTGCAAAGAGTTATCTCCATCTTGTAGAATGGTTTGGTTTGGAAGGGACCTTAAAGATCATCCAGCTCCTATGCCACGGACAGGGACACCTTCCCCCTAGACCAGGTTGCTCAATTACATTTAGTTAGATTTAATCTTATTATAAATACTTTGGTAAAATTCTTAGCAATGCTTTAGCTTCACTGTTTTAGCTGGAGGGTATTAGAGAGTACCCTGTAAGTGTATGGTTTTAGTAGGACTCCTTGGATCACCATCAGCTACTGCACTACTTTTCCATCATGGCCTGTAAGCCAAAATTAACCAACTCTCTCTTTTATTTAGAATCATAGAATGGGAAGGTTGGAAGGGACCTCAAGGATCATCCAGTTCCAACCCCCTGCCATAGGCAGGGACACCTCCCACTAGCACAGGTCACTCAAGGCCTCCAGTCTGGCCTTTAACACCTCCAGGGAGGGCGCAGACACAACCTCCCTGGGCAACCTGTGCCAGTGCCTTACCACCCTCACTGTAAAGAACTTCCTCCTAACATCCTCCTTTTTTGTCCAAAAAAAAAAAAAAGCAGAGTGTAGCATTCTTGACCCAAGTGAAGTCAAAACCACATCAGGTAGCTTTATCATCTCATGAATCAAAAGGCTTCAGGGGAATACTATTGTAAGATGTTTTTATCTCCAAAGTATTTTGACATGCAGGAATGATGAAACAAAGCAAGAGAGAGATGACAGCTTAATGAAATTAGAGTGAAAAGCTCACCATGTGGCAGTGATTCAGCAAAACAATTATTTTCCTCTCAGAGACAGGAGATGCTTAATTTCAAGCATTATTGGTTAAGCAGTCATTTGCTCCACACTCCTTTTTTTCAGCAGACAAAGAAATCACTTATTCAGGAAGCATTATTATTATACTTACATATTTGACATACTCTTTCCACTGGTGCCACCATGGCATTGCAATCAGGAACCAGTTGTGCCCTGGCTGAAGGCCATACCTGCTTTCTCTTTCTAGCCAGCCTCTGCACAGAAAGCAAGCACAGCAGGAAGTGTTAGCTGCAAGAGGGAAATGACAGCCCTCCTTTTAAAAATACCAAAAAGGTGATTCTGAAGCTTGGTTTTAGGTTCTGAGCGAAGTACACACCTAATAATCTGGCCTTCCTCTTCTGGAGTGGCAGGTCGTAGCCCCAAAACTATATGACACACCTGGGAAAAGAAAGCAATTCTTATTAAGAATGCCACCACTCTGAAAGAAATGAAAGAAATTAACAACTCTAATGGGACTCCTCAGAAAAGTCTTTTTAATTATGGAGCAGATTACCTAAAATGGAACAAATCACTAAAAAAAAGAAGTACTTTGAGCCAGGAGATTCACAGTTTGTTCCCACTGTTAAGACAAAGAGCCAAGATGTCAAAGGCCCCCAGGACAAATTAAGGTGAACAGGAATTAAATTGTCATTATTTTCAGGCCTGAAGCACAGGCTGGGAACGATCACAGTGACTGGCATGGCTCAGATACACCAAAGGTTAAGGTGCCTTTAGGTGAAGGAGAGAGGGAATGAGGAACTGGGAGGATGCAAAGCTCCTGGAAGAGGAAAAAGGTTAAACAATAAAATCAAGAGAATGGAGAAGGACAAAACTGGGGAGAAGTATGTCTGACGAACTGAAGAGGAAACAAGCACAGGAAGGGAGAAGTTTAAAGCAGTGCAACCAAGCAGTCACCACTCAAAATCACAGTCTCACAGTATCACCAAGGTTGGAAGAGACCTCAAAGCTCATCAAGTCCAACCTGATACCACAGCCCTCAAGACCAGACCATGGCACCAAGTGCCACGTGTCCAAACCTGCCTTGAACACCTCCAGGGACGGTGACTCCACCACCTCCCTGGGCAGCCCATTCCAGCAGTCAATGACTCTCTCAGGCAACAACTTTCTCCTCACCTCCAGCCTAAACTTCCCCTGGCACACCTTGAGACTGTGTCCTCTTGTTCTGCTGCTGCTTGCCTGAGAGAAGAAAGCAACCTCCTCCTGGTTACAACCACCCTTCAGGTAGTTGTAGATGGTAAGAAGGTCCCCCCTGAGCCTCCTCTTCTCCAGGCTAACCAACCCCAGCTCCCTCAGCCTCTCTCCATAGGGCTGTGCTCCAGGCCTCTCCCCAGCCTCGTTGCCCTTCTCTGGACACGCTCAAGCACCTCAATTCTCCTGAACCTGTCCAACCATCATCTGATGCTTGATTTTTTTTGAAACGGGCACAGCAGAAAAAGGCACTGCTCCTAGGTGGCTGCTCGATGGGGGTGAGGCTTTATTCCAAGTACAAGACAGCAGTGCCCCAATGCTAATATTTTACTCATTTCTTCCTAGTAAAGGCAGCCTGGGCTTGGCTGGGAGAGGACTGTGGCTGGTTGCTGCCAGCTGCTCCCAGGCACAGGACGTGTGGCAGGGAGCGATGAGCTGAGGGGAGCAGCCTCTGCCCCAGCCTTTGTCTCCCGTTGCAGGGAGGAGGCTCAGCTGTCTCCTCTCCCAGACAGTTTTCAAATTGGTGGTTACTCATAACATGATTTATAGTCTTTTCCTTACGTCTCTTTTGAGGCCATCAATTTGCATCTCAGCTGGAGATTTCTAATGACTGGTGAGATATCTTATTTAGACTTATATTACAGTGTGAGAGACTATTTCACATTCTGAATAAAACAAAGGCCATTAGCTGCTGGGAAGCAACAGCTTTTCCAGCACACACAACACAGCTGGCTCTGATACTCCTTTTTAACCTCATGTAGCACTGTGCCAGTATCAGATTCTTCATAGAAACAATCCCTGCTGCAAACAAACCCAGTTGTTGACAAGCCTTCCATGGCGCTCCACTCAGACCACTTAAGGTTTTCCATCTGCAGATGAGACACACAAGCTCATGACAGTTCAAATAAATGCCCAGACAAATCAATGGCAGGCTCTGTCCTCTTGAGCCTGCAGCATGAGGCGAGGGTGCCTCAGATGATGAAAGTATCAAAAGAAATAAGAAGGAAAATCTGAGATGAAAATGCAGCGACTCTGTCAGGAGAACAAAAATATCACAGACCTCCAGCAGCAAGGTGGAACGAGGGTGGTGAGGGATCAGCAGCAGGGAAAAGTCATTAAGTGATCTTCATCTTACCTCAATGCTGCATAGAATAGGTTGGGTTGGAAGGCATCTTAAAGGTCATTTAGTTCTGCCATGGGCAGGGACACCTTCCACTAGCCCAGGCTGCTCCATCCAACCTTGGCCTTGAACATCTCCAGGGAGGGAGCATCCACAGCCTCCTGGGCAACCTGTGCCAGTGTCTCACCACCCCCACTGCAAAGAAGTTCTTCCTAATCTCCAGTCTAAATCTCCTCTCTTCCAGTTTAATTCCATCCCTCCTTGTCCTAACTCTACAAGTCCCTCCCTATCACCTCCTTCAGGTGCTGGAAAGCTGCTTTAAGGTCTCCCCAGAGCCTTCTCCTCTTCATCAGTATTAAGTTGTGATAGGAATTTGTTGCTAGGCAGCCCCTTTTGAGCAGGCTGCAATGTAAGCACAACCTGATGTAACAAGAGATAAAGAGAATATGAAGAACTTTCTGATTTTACTCTTTCCAGCTGTGTGTAGCTGATGGCCTCAGAACTCTCTCACCCACTCACCCTGAAGTTGCTGAAAAAGTACAGTTCAAAACCACAATTTGTAAAGCAGTCCAGGGTCATAAACAGGAGAGACAGGAGCCTGCTCTTCAGCAGCTTCTCACAACAATTATTAGTTTTTAAAAACCCACAGAGCTACTTGCTGATGAAATATTTTTTCCTGCTACAATCTGACCCTAAAAAGTGATTAAGATTCACCTGTAAGATGAGAGCAGAGCCCACTGGTTCTCCCCAGCCCTCCCTGGAAGGTCTGAGACTGTCATATAGGGCTGGAAGTGAATGCTAAATCAGGGCAAGGCTCCCTTAGGATTATTATTATTTTTTAAACTCTAAGTATCAATCTCTATAGGAAATGGGTAAGGAACAAACTGCAGTGAGTGAAAATACTCTTAGGGAGTGATTTTCTGCACAAAGTGAGCCTGAGCTAAAATATGACTGCTTCAAGGATTTAATAAAATCCAGTTTCAGCTCAATTAGAAATAAATTCAGTAGACCCTTAATCCTCAGCTTCTGCATCACAATGGTGATATCACAGCTTTCAAGGACTGCTTTAAGACAGCAATGAGAGCTTCCTTAGATGGTCTTAGCAGAAAGCATAAAGGGAAAGTGGTTGTACAAAGTTTAGCCACACCTTTGCTCATTTGCTGGGTCACCTTGACAAAGGTTTGCAAGAACAACTGGTTAATAACACAGCCTTTTTCTAAGGGAAAGTACAACTGCTGATGCACTTGAGATTGCATTTTATAAACAGCACATCATGTTCTCTTCAACAAATTATGCTTTAGCCATCCCCATACACTGAGGGGAACAAAAACCCAACAGAGAATCATCCCCCAAGGTAATGCACAACTGCAAACTCACTAACAGCAGCAGACAAAGCTGCTGGGTGCTGGCCAAATGCTGATGATGTACTGTGGCCACGCCAAAAGTTCAGGAGTTCATGACCTTCATTTGCAAGCTGAAATTTCCTTTAAACATACCTGAAACAGTAGGTTTAGAAACTCATTGGCAAGTGCACTCTTCACACTCCATATCTGGTAGTCCTCCAGAGTGAGGTGTCCAAGCTTTGTTGAAGAAAGGAGAAGGAAAGAGGAAGGAAAAGCCAACAAACCATTAACCATGGCTACTTTAGCTCTGAAATAATACAGAATCACAGAATGGTTTGGGTTGGAAGGGACATCCAGAGGTCATCCAATCCAACCCCACCACCTCTGAGCAGGGACATCATACACTAGATCAGGTTGCTCAGAGACTTGCTGATCCTGACTTTAAATACCTCCAGGGATGGGGCCTCAACTACCTCCCTTGGCAACCTCCTAACATCCAATCTAAATCTGCTCTGTTCTCATTTCACAGAATCATTAGAATCAAGCAGGTTGGCAGAGAGCTCCAAGCTCACCCATCCCTATCCAATCAACCAGACTAAGTGCCCCAGCCAGGTTTGTCTTGAATACCTCCGGGGACGGTAACTCCACCACCCCCCTGGGCAGCCCATCCCAATGCCAATCACTCTCT
>VWZE01006224.1:210049-224692 GCA_013396675.1 Eubucco bourcierii | reverse complement strand
AGTGCTGAGCACAGGGGCACAAGAACCTCCCTGCTCCTGCTGCCCACACTGCGCCTGAGCCAGCCCAGGATGCCATTGGCTCTGCTGCCCACCTGGGCACTCTGCTGCCTCATCTTCAGCTCCTCTCTCCCAGCACCCCCAGACCCCTCTCTGTGTGGTTGATCTCAGCCACTCTGTCCCCAGCCTGTAAGCACTGCTTGGGGTTGTTGTGGTCAAAGTGCAGAACCCTGCACTTAGCCTTGTTCAATCTCATCCCATTGCCCTCTGCCCACCCATTCAGCCATTGTCCCTTAGTCCTGTCACTGGAGGCCTTTGCAAACAGTCCCTCTGCAGCCTTCTTGCAGCCCACTTCAGGTACTGGCAGGCTGCTGTTAGGTCTCCCTGGAGCCTTCTCTTCTCCAGGCTGAACAACCCCAGCTCCTTCAGTCTGTCCTTGTAGCAGAGGTGCTCCACCCCCACTGATCATTTTCATGGCTCTTCTGAGGACCTGCTCCCTCAGGTCCATGTCCTTCCTGTGTGGAGGGCTCCAGGGCTGAATGCAGCACTCCAGGTGAGGTCTCACCAGAGCAGAGGTAAGTGGCAGAATCACTTCTCACCATCTGCTGGCCACGTTGCTTTGGATGCAGCCCAGGATGTGATTTGCCTTCTGGGCTTCATCACATCACTGTATATAGTTCTCCTGATGCATATATAGTATTATGGTATAGTAGCTTGATAATGTCTAAGTCACTATTGAATTATTAGAGCTCCCGAGGACAAAGTGTCTTTACATAGCACAAAACAGAAGCTACACTAATGCTCTTTTCTTCATAAGATCATTTCTAACATGAAACAAGAGCACAATTTCTCCAGAACGAAAGTCAAGCACCAGATTTAAAACTGGTATCAATTATGCAGAGCCAAGCTTTGCAAACACCAAATGCTTCAAACTCAGGTCATCTGGTTTAGTTTCATATATAAAAATGGTTTATGAAATTCACTCTCTCACAGAAGTGTGTGGAAAATGTTAATGGAAAACTGACATCTCTTTAAAGGGATTCCTTTATTGACACATCTCTGCTTTTAAGAAAGCACAAAGGTTTTCTTTCTTTCAAATCATAGAATTGTTTAAGTTGGAAAAGACCTTTAAGATTGAATCTAACTGTTAAATAAACTGAAGGTATAAAAATGACAAGGAAAGAAGAGCAGATGCCTACCTTTGTGGTATCATGCATACGCAAAATATTCTCTACAATTTCAGACAAATCCATGTCCAATTCCTTAAACAAAAGGAAGAGAAAACAGAGTTCAATTCTCACAGCAGTCTCCAGGGCTGCACATGTTCAGCAGAATGATCTAAGGTTAAGAAACACTTTCTGTGTAATTCACAACTGAGTGCTCCCAGCCAGCTGTACCTTTGTAACTAAGGTTCTTTAGATGAAGCACACTGCAGGCAAATCATTCTGCCTTGGGAATGGCAGGTCCAAGTTATGCAGGGGAAGTTACATCCAGTTATGAATACTCAGCTAAGGTAGAATCACAGCCACATGCAGGTTGGCAAAGCCCCTCAGGGTCACCAAGTCCAACCAAGAACCCTGCTCTGCAAGATTCGCCTTAAACCATAGCCCTAAGCACCACATCCAAACCACTCTTACACACAGCCAGGCTGGGGGACTCCACCACCTCCCTGGGCAGCTCATACCAGCCCCTGACCACTCTCTCTGTGAAAAACTTCTTTCTAATGTCCAATGTAAACCTCCCCAGGCTCAGCTTGAGGCCATTCCCCCCTGTTCTGTCTCCATTTCCCTGTGAGCAGAGCCCAGCAACAGCCTCTGCACAATGTCCCTGCAGGCAGCTGCAGACAGCAATGAGCTCTGCCCTCAGCCTCCTCTTCCTCAAACTAAGCAACCCCAGCTCCCTCAATCGCTCCTTGTAAGTTTTATTCTCCAGGCCTTCCCCCAGCTTTGTTGCCCTCCTCTGGACCCACTCCAGCTCCTTCTGATTTCAGGTTGGAAGAGATCTTACAGATCAGCCAGTTCCAACCCTCCTGCCATGAGCAGGAACATTTTACACTAGACCAGGCTTGTCAAAGCTTCATCCAGCCTGGCCTTGAACACTCCCAGGAAGGAAGCATCCACAACCTCCATGGGGAACATGCTCTGGTGCCTCACCACCTTCACTGGAAAGAATTTCTTCCTAATCTCCAGTCCCAATCTCCTCTCTTCCAGCTCAGCTCAGGGAAGCCTGCAATTCACTGGAACCATGCTCAGAACATTCCCATTCCTACTTTTGAAGGAGGAAGGACTTTAACAAGCAGGAGGAGAAGCATCAGCCTGCAGCTGGGACTGACTTACAGATATTTTATCAGTGCGATTATCCTTCCAGACCTCCAGGAGCGCCACCACCATGTCCCTCAGCTCAGTGCGGGACAGGACTCCGTCCCGGTCGATGTCAAAAACCTTGAAGCAAACTGAGACCAAAAACACAAAACAAAAATTGCTTTTCTATGACAAAGATCCTCAAGTTTTTGGTTTTGTTGTTGTTTTTTTGGTTTTTTTTTTAAATTTTTTTTTTAACCTTGCAGAATGTAGCTCTGCAGAGTCACAAGAACATGATTTAGTGCTGACAGTTTTGATGAGGCAGGATGCATGTGTGGTGGTGAGGAAATGGAGCAGCTGTGTTTAATAAACTGAAATGGAGATCCCTGCAATTCTGTGCTGTGTTTTCTGATGTGCCATAGCAGGGAACATATGTGCATCCAGAAACTTCCACTCAAGGAGAGCTTTTTAAGTTGCAGCATTATGGCTTTTGGGAAAGTATGGAACAAAGGTATTTCCAAAACACAAGAACCTTGCAGGGAGACAGCTGAAAAGTGGAGACAAAACAAGCCAGACCATGCTGTTTACCACAAGACAATCAAATAGGACATTCATTTTGGATTAGAAATAACCAATAGATAAGGGTTTGCACTTTTGATAGTGAGAGAGACACTTCTGTGCCATAATCATAGTATGGTTTGGGTTGGAAGTTCCTCCAAAGGTCATTTAGTCCAACCCCCTAGCTGTGAGCGGAGAGACATCCTCCAGCAGACCAGGTTTTTGCCAAGCATGTTGAGAATTTGTATGAAGCCCTAAGTGATAACATCTAGAGAATTAGGTTCAAACATCCTTTATAAAAGGAAGCCTTGATAGTTAGGATTTCTTTCATGTTTTAACTTCTGAAGTCTGTCGCTTTCCACAGACACACTGAAAGAAACTTTTTTAAAAGGTGGAAACAACTAAAACTTCATTGTTCAAACCTGAAAAAACTTTCTTTAAAGATTAATAGTTACCATTCTGCATACTTACACTTCTGTCTTTCTGCCAAGGGTCCCCTGCAACATGCTGAGAGCCCACAGGAAATTTCTTTAAAATCTATGTGATTGTCTCGGTTTTCATCAAAAGCATTAAACAAACCTGCAAACCACAAAAGCATCTCCTGTTACAGCATCTGGCTGAAACAGCTGACAGTTGTACTTAGCCTTTACTGGGAGGGGTTAATGGTTAACATTTGCAAGAAGTACCAACAGCTCAGGACTGGAACTAATTCTTATTAAGTGTAACAAAGGTAATTAAGCACTTCCAAGACTTTCTGCGAGGTGATTTAGATCTCTTGTGGATGGCCAGGGAAAAAAAAAGGGGAAAAATACACGCCTCAGGGGCAGGGTGGGGAAGGAATCCTGAATTCTGAACAGAAATCTTATTTTCAAGGCTTCCTCCCAGCCCCTGTAACTCAGCCATTACAGCTAAACCAGGATGGTCAGGACCAGCATTCTTCACAACAGCTAAAGGATCAGAATAGCAAAGGCCTTCAGATGCCAAATACTTCTGGCTTTTTAGCAGTGCCTGTTAGAAACTCCTGCGAAAGCCCCTGAGTACCACTGCAAGTTTAGCCCGAAGAGAGCCAGGAGATTTAGGGGAGGATTTAAGAATCCTGTTCATTCAGCACATACCACTTTGTTTTATCTCAGAAAGGGGTTGGTGGAGTTCTGTTGTGGGTTTCTTTGTTTGGGTTTTTTCCGAGTGGCACTATCCAGAGCAGACTATACAGAGCAACCAGAAACTTTCCCCGTTCGGTTTTCCCCATGGCAGCTGTGTAAAACTTTTCATCACTAATTAGCAAAACCACACTGACAAGCACAGGGGTGTGTGGGGGAAATACATCCCTGCCGAACTGAACAGCAGGTCTGGTGTTTTAACAGTTTGCATCTGCTGAAGGTGAATTTCCCATTCTCTACTTACTGCTGCCACTTGTCAGTAAAAGTGACCATTTGGTGATAAAAAATTGTCACTCTAGGAGTGCAGACAAAATCTAGCATGGAAGGGGAATGTTACTTAATGTCCTTATGTTGTGTAGTAAATGGCAATTAGGCAGTTGTAACCTCCAGTTATTACCAGGGTGGCTCCAAGTTGAAAGACCAGCTTGGCTGTTAATGGCTGCACTGCACCACACAAATCTGAGCCTTTCTGAACAAAACCTTCCTTGACTCACACTGTTAGGAGAGACTTTCATTGACTGCATGATACAGCTCCTGACTTGCACACTGAATTGTCATTTAATGGATGAAACTCACATCTGTCAGCTTAAAAATCAGTCTTCTGCTTCCTCTCCCTCAGGGACAGGAGAGTATTTTGTCATTACAGAGTATTAAGGAACCCAACAAAAAAAAAATTAAGCACTAGAGGGCAAATTCTGCATAAGGTTTGACACAGTTCCTGACAACTAATGAGAATGTAACACACAGAAGCATCACTTCATAGACTCACAGAATGGTTTGGGTTGGAAGGGACCTTAAAGATCATCCAGTTCCAACCCTCCTGCCAGGACACCTCCCACTAGAACAGGTTGCTCAAGGCCTCACCCAACCTGGCCTTGAACACCTCCTGGGAGGGAGCAGCCACAACCTCCCTGGGCAACCTGTTCCTGTGTCTCACCACCCTCACTGTAAAGAATTTCTTCCTAATCTCCAGCTTAAATCTCCCCTTTCCCAGCTCAAATCCATTCTCTCTTATCCTATCACCACAACCCCTTGTAAAAATTCCTTCCCCACTTCTTTTGCCATTCCAGATTCTCCAGTAGAGATTTTTCAGACATCTTTTCTCATTTTCAAACCTTCAGAACTCTGTGGAACGAGTTTACAATACATTGCAAGCCCAACTTTAGAGCAGCACAATTTGTGCTGTCAGCAGACCATCAGGTACCCAACACCACAGCAACATCACTTCCCTGCATGTTTGACCCAAGGCTCCATACCTTCACTCAGAGATGGATGAATAGGAGGGGAAACTAAGGGAGCAAATGTTTCTAAATCAAAACGTCCAGTTCTTGATTGAGCTTTTAGCAGCCAGTAGCGTTTCTCTAGGTCGATGATGTCAGATTCTTCCACTGCAGAGTCAACAACAACAAAAGAGAAGAGAGTTGTGTGTAATGAGCAGTGATTATACAACCCCAGAAGCCACTTTCTACAGAGAAATTCACACACTAATTTCAAGAAAGGCAAAATTAAACCAAATCAAACCCAAGAATGAGTAAAACAAAGTGCTAGGGAAAGGTGAATAAAAAGAGCTGGAGGAAGAACTTTTGCTTCCTTTCAAAGCATTATAGACAAGGTGCCTTTCTCTTTACATTTTATCCTTGAAATTAAATATATATACATAGCATGGTAAGGTTGGAAGGGACCTCAAAGATTATCTAGTTCCAACCCCCTGCCATAGGCAGAGACACCTCCCACGAGCACAGGTCACTGAAGGACTCATCCAACCTGGTGCTGAACACCTCCAGGGAGGTTGTGGAGCACAGAATCACCCAAGATGATCAAAGATCACATTGGGTGATTCTGTGCTCCACAACCTCCCTGGGCAACCTGTGCCAGTCTCTCACCACCCTCACTACAAACAACTTCCTCCTCACATCCGTTTTCAATCTCTCCTCTGCCACTTCAAACCCATTCCCCTTGTCCTGCCATTCCCAGACCTTCTCAATAGTCCCTCCCCAGCCTTCCTGCAGCCCCCTTCAGATACTGGAAGGCTACTCTAAGGTCTCCTTGAAGCCTTCTCTTCTCCAGGTTGCAGAGCCCCAACTCTCTCAGCCCTCTGAGCATCTTCGTGGTCTCCTCTGGACCTCCTCCAACAGTTCCATGTCCTTCCTGTGTTGGGGGCTCCAGAACTGCACACAGTACATGAAAAGATGAAGTTTCTACTCAACAATGTTTTTAACCTTTCTCCATATGCAAGTGTGTCACAACACTGCTTTAGGTCAGTGTGAATTAATTGGTTCTCAAATAGATCTGCAATGACAAAGCTGTCTATATTAAGAACCACTACATGTGATCCCATTCCCAGATGGTTCTGAGGCTTTAAATCCATGCCAGCTTTCTAATAGGTTTAACTGGAGCTATTTGGCCTGCTTTAGCCTACAGAAACAATAATAATCCTGTAAGGCTTAACAACAGAAGAGACTTCTCTCCCCCCACCCAAAAAAAAAAAACCAAACCAAACCACAGCTGTGAGTTTCTTTTCCTATTTCAGTCATTAGGAGGAGTAACTTAATGAGAACTGTAATTTCATTGTAGTAACAACTCAGGTACCTACAGTAAGTGTCAACTGGTTGTAACAGGCACAACAGTGCATCAAAAGCTGCAACAGCAGTGAGTGCAGAAAAACTGTAACAGAAGATTAATGTCTGAGGTAGAGTCAGAGGAGTGGAAGGGGTCTGTATCTTCCCCCAAAATGTGCTTAGAGAGACTAACTAGAAAGTGATGTCAGTGCAAAGATGTCTCACTCTATCTTGGTATGCTCAAGACAAACTCTGGAAAGGCCACAACATCCACACCACAGAATGCCAGCATGGGAGAGACCCCAAGGATTATCTGGTTCAGCCTTTCTAGGTGACAGTGGAGTTTCATAGAAGGTCTGGGTTGGAAGGGACCTCCAAAAGTCCAACCCCTCTACAGTAAATGAGGGTATCCTCAGCTAGATCAGGTTGGAGTTGAAATGAGCTGCTCAGCACCCAGACAAGCTGAGTCTCAGACGTGATTGGTGTTGAGGACCTACTGCTTCTCTTGGCAGATGATTCCCATGTCTCATGAGGAAACATTTCCTTTCTCTTCACACCAAAGCTGCAGCTCTAAGGTCACATTAAGCTAACCTAACTCCAGGCTGATCAGAGAAAGTTTACCTGCCCCCTTAACCCCAGGCACATCCTGCAGCATCCTCACTTGCATCAGCATCAGCTATTGTGCATTTTAGTAGTGAGATAAGAGAACTGATACAGGAGAAAAAAATAAACTGATTTCCTTTCTCTTCTTCTCCTTCCCAGCTAGATCGATTCCCTTATCTGGCTTACCTTCTCCTGGCTCCTGGTTGTGTTGTAATCACAAACTGATTTGGGTCAGAAGAGATCTTTGGAGGTCATCTAGCCCAAACCCCCTGCAGTGAGGAGGGACACCAGGACACCTTCAACCAGATAATCAGATTGCTCAGAGCTCCAAACAACCTGACCTGGAATGGTTCCAGGGATGAGCCATCCACAACCTCACTAGGTAACCTATTGCAGAGTCTCACCATCCTCATACTGAAGAATTTCTTCCTAAGATCCAGGATAAACATATTCTCCCTCTGCTTCAAACCATTCCACCCTGTCCTATTGTTAGACACACTTCTAGTGGTCACGGAGGTGTTAGGTTGGACTTGATGATCTTAAGTCTTTCCCAACCTTAAGCATTCCATGGTTCTATGCTTGAGATCCCAGCACTCTGCAGGTAAGACAACAATCTGTATCCATGGAGTTTCAAGAACAGACATAAACAAAAACCAAAATAACAACTGAAAGGTAAAAGCCACTTTATGAGCCAGAACCTTAAGTACCTGGAGAATCACAGTGCTGTTATCCTGCCTACACAACTGCACACAGAGGGTAAGCCTGCAGTGCCATGTAGAACTGCACAGACACATCCCTGCTCTCCTTAGCAAACACAAAAGCACTATGCTAATTCTCTGGAGCATGAGCATGTAAATCACTTTGTTTCCTTGCAATCTACCTTTGTGACTAGGCAGAATAACAAATGTGCTGGTTGCACTGCACTCTTGAAACGCTGCCACACTACCACCACTCAGAAAGCAGATGGAAGCTGATGCTGTCTGTACTGAAGAGCAGATCTGCAGAACCCTGCTTGTGCTGGAAGGTGCATTATTTATCTTCAGCAATTCAGAACTGAAAGCTTCTCACATTGCATTGGGTTGGAAGGGACCCTCAAAGGTCATCTTGTCCAACCCCTCTGTAGTCAGCAGGGACCTCTCCAACTAGATCAAGCTGCCCAGAGTCACATCAAGTCTGAGCTTGAATGTCTCCAGGGAAGGGACCTAAACCACATCCTGGGCAACCTGTTCCAGTATTTCACCACCCTTATGGTGCAGAACTTAATCCTGATGTCCAATCTAAATCTCCCCTGCTCCAGTTTCAAATCACTGCTCCTTGTCCTATCACTATCCCTTTCTAAACAGCCACTTCCCAACTTTCCTGTAGGTCCCCTTCAGATATTAAAATGTAGCTCCTAAGGTCTCCCTGAAGCCTTCTATTTTTCAGGTTGAACAGCCCCAATTCTTTCAGCCTGCCTTCACAGGAGAGGTACTCCAGTCCTCTGATCATATTTGTGGCCTTCTCTGGAGCAGCTCCAGCAGCTCCATGTCCTTCCTGCGCCGGGGGGCCCCAGGGTTGGACACAAATCTGACAAATCAAACCAATTCCCCAATACCTCTAGCTGCAGCTAGCTGTGCTCCATCCTTCCACCTGCACTTCAGTTTCTACAGTGCTAACTTCAGTGCCTTGTTATTTTAACCTAAGCAAAGAAAAGGTTATCAGAAAGCATTTTATCTGCATTTCTATCAAGCACTGGGGGAAATTACAGAGTCCTCAGAAAGATAAAGGATTTTCAAATGACAGCCTTCAGAGGAATAGCTGCTAAGTGTTAGCATAAGTGCTACACTCACACTACTACCAAGGTAGGTCCAGTGTGTTGACTTTGTAGAGAAAAGCCAAACAGCAAACCCCCCAAGGGGAGCCAAGCAGCAAACCCCCCAAGGGGAGCCAAGCAGCAAACCCCCCAAGGGGAGCCAAGCAGCAGAAGTAGTAAATAACATTCTTTGTACTGACTGGACTCTGGAAATCTAAGCTGAATGTCATTAAAGATGTGGCAAAAGAGTATTTTTTTTAACAGTGAATTGCAGCCTGCTGCAATAGTTTCACTTACATAAAATACAGGAAGATTTATTGGATTACAGCACACGTGAGAGTTGAACTCTGCAGCTGAAAAGCCAGCTGTTATGTAATTTCATTGCTCCAGAGTGATTGGGGTTTGGGTTGTTTGTTGTTTTTCTTTGCACACAATCTTGTAAACCAGCCTCAGGATATGTCATGCACCATCTATTCCACCAGCAATGTAAACCAAAGGAAATCTCTTGCTATTTATGCCATAGAGATCAGATTTGTTAGTGAAGTTTAACTGAAGCATGATAAAAAAAAAAATCACAATGCTGTTATCCAAACATACTAATGTGGATGGGGAAGGTGTCCCTGTCCATGGCAGGGTGGTTGGAACCAGATCATCTTCAAAAGTCCCTTCCAACCCGTGAAGCCATGAATTAAAAAAAAAAGCAGCCACATTCCAAAGAGACTTTACATAGATAAAGGATTTCAGCTTTTAAAAGTATACTTCCCCCTCCTCCCTTAATGTCTGCTCAAATTATTGAGCTTTCACAGAATCTCAGGGGCTGGAAGGGACCTCCAAAGCTCATCCAATCCAACCCCCCCTGCCAGAACAGGATCCCCTATCCCAGATCACACAGGAACACATCCAGGCAGGGTTTGAACATCTCCAGAGAAGGAACTTTCACTCAAGTAATTCAATTTTTAAATACATTAAGATTCTTTAAAATTTCTCTTCTAGATCTAATACAGTCCAAAGCAGCAGACAGGCTTCCTAGGCAAAAGGATAATGATTTTGGACAATTAAATGCATTATTTATTGGAGAAAATTCAGCCATTGTTAGTTGGTCAGTACACAGGTGTAGGAGAGACTCACATCCCTGACACTGTTTTGGTTTTGGGGGGGAGCTAAGGTCTAGTTGTTCTGGTAGCTTTTAAATAAAATGGTTATTTGTGGTCACAGGGAACTGTTGTGCACCTGTGGAATTAAATCTTAAACTACCAATTTACTACCATAAGCCACTTTATGGCTCCCTCATCACTTGCCCATCAAATAATGACAAACTTCCAGATCTGTGAAATTATAAAGCAAGTTTCTTAGCCCAATTCTCTAAGAATTGGACAAACAATCAGAAGAGTGAGAATGTCAAGTACACCTCTAGCTACAGTCTGTAAAAGGAAGAGCAGGTAACTATTTCTAGTAAAAACAATCATCTGGGAAACTAAATCTCCTGAGAATGAGTTAATTCCAAACCTGCCACCCTGTGATGGACACTCAGGTTGCAGGACAGTGATAAAAACTTCAAAAAAAAAAACAACCCCAAGCATCCTTCATTCTAATGCCATTTCCAAGCAGTGTGTGCCCTTCTGAAATATTAGAGAGGTAGCAAGCCATGAATAACCTTCTTAGACAAAAAAGCAAAGCCACATTTCCATTCCAGGCACCACCTACCACCATTCTGCATACCGCCAGCACTAACCAAGCACTTCGACACATTTGGACAGCTGAATTTTTACCCACCTATTGGTACAATCCTGTCTGGTTCACAGCAGTAGAAGCATACCATATTCCCAACATTTTAACTGCAACTTGCTGTCTTTTACTGTTTACCATCATCTCCTGCAGGCAAAAGCCAGTCCCCAGGTGCAGAGAGAGCTCTTCATGGTGCGGCGGCAGAGGCAGAAGCAGAGGCTGACTGAACGCCGCTCTGCTCCCGACTAACCACACTTGTTTGTCACCTTCAAATTAAGACACTGAAGGCTCTGGGACCTGGGCAGAGAGAGCTGCTTTGCAAGACACAAAATAGCCTAGGAACTAAGAGGATAACAGAGTGGCAAGATGCAGATTAAGTGACACTGAGGCTTTTTCTCACTGGCCTGGGCTGCTGTAATTCTCTCACCGCCTTTATTTTTTCCTAACTGAAAAACAGACACAGAGAAGGGAATGTTAGAACTTGAAGCAAGATCCTTCTGAGTGCCAGGCACAACTAACCAGGCATTTATCTAGCAGAATATTGTGCATCTGCCTTTAAACTGATGACAAGCCAGGCAAGAAGAGGGAGTAAACATCCCAAAGCACAAGTGGTCACACACTTGGAAGTAAACAGCACCGAACGAAATAGGCTCTTAAAGGCACCTTTAACAAATCCTAAGTCTCCAGGAGTTGTCTTCTAATGGCCTTCCACACACATTAAGAGATGGTGTTTCAAGAGTGGGCACCACCACTGAAGTGGGCAAGCTAGAGAGCACGCCTGTAACGTCCAGTCAGCCTTTTAACATGAGCTGGATGATCATGTTAACATGAGCTGAGTGATCACTTCACTTATACAGACTCACATCTTGCCTCACTACGAAGCCTTACAAGTTTCTAGACCCATTCCTCGTAGAATTTACCTCCACAACATCCAGTTTCAGTTTTATGCTGTTTCAAAAACTCACTCTTCCATCTCAGTCATGCTGTCTTGTTATCCAAGGCCTCTCTCATTTATTATGTTAAATTAGTGATGGTTGTATGCTCTAAAATACAATTACTGTACTGATTACACACTGTCTTGCTGCATTCCAGTATGGTAGAGCTGTCAGGAAAAGCAGGAGCATTTTGATGAGCTTTTCTGATGACAGAAGAGAATCTCTCCAATTCAAAGGAGAATTAGGATGCCATTTAATGAGAACTCAGTGACACAAGAAGCAGATAACAAAGAAGTACAGATTACACGGGCTGTCAGTTTGAAACCAGTAACCCCTCTGATAAACTGAAGTGTTCTCCCCATGGAAAAGGGCTGAAACCCTGAGTTACAGCCCATCACGTGACACTGAGACATGCCAAAACCACTCAGTCATGAAAAAGGAACCAGAAATGCTGCCAGCCAAATGAAGGAAACCAATGAGGTGCCACCTGGAGTCAGTCTGACACCAGGGTTGAGGTGGAACAGAGGAGGGAGTACCTGGTCTGAAACAGCCCTGAACTGGGCTCATTCTGCCTGGACAAAAAGAGCAAGAAATGGAAGGTAGCTGCATTTACACTGAGTGGTGAAAAGGAAGGAGAGCAGAGTCTGTCTGAAACCAAGGAATCATAGAATCAGTCAGGGTTGGAAGGGACCACAAGGACCATCCAGTTCCAACCCCTCTGCCATGGGCAGGGACACCTCACACCAGCTCAGCCTGGCCACAGCCTCATCCAGCCTGGCTTTAAACATCTCCAGGGATGAAGCTTCCACCACCTCCCTGGGCAACCCCTGCCAGGCTCTCACCACCCTCATGTTGAAGAACTTCTTCCTAACACCCAGTCCGAATCTCCCCATTTCCAGCTTTGTTCTATTCCCCCCAGTCCTATCCCTACCTGACAGCCTAAAAAGTCCCTCCCCTTTCTTGGAAGCCTCTTCAGATACTGCAAGGCCAAAATAAGGTCACCTGGGAGCCTTCTCCTCTCCAGCCTATGCAGCCCCAACTGCCTCAGTCTCTGCTCACAGCAGAGCAGCTCCAGCCCTCTGCTCATCCTCATGGCCTTTCTCTGGACACCTTCCAGTACTTCTTTAGCCCTCTTGTAATAGGGGCTCCAGAACTGGACACAGTACTCCAGGTGGGGTCTCACCAGTGGGGAGCAGAGGGGCAGGATCACTTCCCTTGCCCTGCTGCCCACACTGCTCTGGCATGATTTGCTGTTGATTGACATGCTCCACTACTGTGCTATTCAACATGATGGCTTGAGAAGGTGATCTACTGGTCGTGGAGGTCGTGATAGGTGGACTTGATGATCTATCTTAGAGATCATTTCTTAATGATTCCATAAGAAAAAATGTTGGGGAAAAATTCCAAAGTAAGTGGATCAGACCAGGAGACAGATAAAATCCAACTAGTGCAGGTTGGTCAGCTCTCAGGTGTAGGAGAGACTCATAGGCCTGCAACTGGAGCTTTTGGGGAGCAAAAAGTCCAAGGGAAACTGAAGTTGTTTTGGTAGCTTTTAAACAGAATGCTCCATGTTTAGGCTGTCAGTGAAACAAAATAAATGGAACAAAATCTGATTAAAAGCAGCAAATGCGTGCAACTTCCTGTCGAATTTCAGTTCTAATTATCTGCTGAGGAATACAATTAAAGTCATCTGCACAGCAAAACAAATGTTATTTACCAATGAAAAGCTGGAATGCCTTTGTTTCCCTGAGAGTTTGGCTCATTAAGCAGATTTCACTGGAGTCACTGGTGCCCTGCAATAAAATGGTTGCTGTCTGGTTGTGAATCGATGCTCACCCTGCTCACTGCTTGTATCACTGCCATTTGGCACATCTCTGACACCTTACCGGAGATGTTTAATGGAAGAAGGGGAGGGGAGGTAAGGATCTGCAGGAGGGTCTGAAGCTGGAGCCAGGAGAGGGCGTGCTAGGACTCAGCCAGGTGAGGAGCAGCTGCCCTGGGCTCACAAACCAGAGCACCAAACTGTTAAACCTTTCCACCTTTCCCTGTGCTTTGCTCACAGTGCTCACCGAGGCTTACTAAGCATTATTTCAGTTCTTTGTTCTCCCAGAAGGCCACCATCTTCCCAGGTAAAACAATCAAAAGCCAAGCCTTCCTTGAGAGGAAAGGAACTGTCACAACAGCTGGTGCTGTGTTTTACACCTTCAGCTGTGCTGAGAGCATTTCTGTGCTACAATTCTCATTCTTTAGATTGATCTGACTAGACTGTGATTATTAAAGTTAAAACACAAACCAGCCCCAAGGCTCCACGAATTTATCCTTTACTGCAAATACTTCAAGCACTTCCATTTTCCTTATTTTTGCATCTGCTGGAGCAAATCCCTCTACTGCCTCACATCTCATGGGTAAGCCTCACTGTAAGGAAAGTATTTCTGCAGACCTGGGGGGACTGGTTAGCTCACCAGTTCATCTTGGTTGTTCAGTCTGGGAGAAGGAGGCTGAGAGAAGCCCTCACTCTGGAGGAGACCTGTGCTCTACAACTCCCTGAAAGCAGCTGGAGTGAAGCGGGGTTGGTTTCTTCTCCCTAGTTAGGTTAGGTTGGAGATTAGGAATTTCTTTGCTGCAAGAGTGGTCAGGGTGCCCAGGGATGGAGCAGAGCCACCATCCCTGGAGGTGTTCAGAAAGTGTATGGACACTGCTGGGACCAGTGCTGTTTGACATCTTTGTCAGTGCCATGGACAGAGGAATCAGTGCAGCCTCAGCAAGCGTGCAGATGGCACCAAGCTGTGTGGTACAGCTGACTTGGTAGAGGGCAGGGATCCATCCAGAGGGACCTGGACAGGCTGCAGAGCTGTGCCCAGGCCAACCTCAGGACATTCAACAACGCCAAGTGTAAGGTCCTGCATCTGGGTAGGCACAATCCCATGCACAAATACAGGATGGGTGGGGAATGGCTGAGAGCAGCCCTGAGGAACAGGCCCTGGGGGTCTGGGGTGATGAAAAGTTCAACCTGAG
>VWZE01006224.1:172770-209950 GCA_013396675.1 Eubucco bourcierii | reverse complement strand
TGAGAGAGTTGGGGCTGTGCAGCCTGGAAAAGAGAAGGTTTCCAGGAGAGCTTGGAGTAGCCTTCCAGGATCTGAAGGGGGCTGCAGGAAGGCTGGGGAGGGACTATTGACAAGAGTTTGGAATGGTAGGACAAGGGGAATGGGTTTGAAGTGTCAGAGGGGAGATTGAAACTGGATGTTAGGAGGAAGTTCCTTGCAGTGAGGGTGGTGAGAGACTGGCACAGGTTGCCCAGGGAGGTTGTGGTTGCTCCCTCCCTGGAGGTGTTCAAGGCCAGGTTGGATGAGGCCTTGAGTGACCTGTGCTAGTGGGAGGTGTCCCTGCCTATGGCAGGGGATTGGAACTGGATGATCCTTGAGGTCCCTTCCAACCTTACCCTTCTATGATTCTAAGGCACTTGGTGGGGCATGGTGGTTGGTTGTTGGTTGGACTTGATGACCTTAGAGGTCTTTTCCAACTGAACCAATTCTATGATTCCTCTTGTCTTCAATTCCTGTCAGCTCTCCACATCTGCCATCTGAAAGACACTGGGCTGCAGACTGTGTATCACAGCACAATTCCTTGAGGTTTTTCTTATTGTAATATTTAGCTGGAAAATGACAACAGCAGCAACAGAGTAAAACTTAATTTTATCTAGAGGGCCAAATGTAACTGTCAGGAGCTGGTGAAGCATACAGAGCCTGCAGATACTTAGCAGTCTGACACATTTTGCTGACAGGTTTATCAACACCAGAACACCACCACTAAGTACTAAAGAAAAAACTAAATATTAAGAGCTATTAAAATGTAATAAACTTTAATTAGAAATCTTACAGGTTTAGTATAAATGAACATTTCTGCAAAACACAAGAAAAACTGTGCAGGAATCTTTTCATTTCAAAGTATGAAAAAAAAAAATAATCAAAGTGAGCTCTGAGGTAACATCCAAAGGCCTGGGGTAAAGCTTTCTTTGAAGACTTAGGGCAAAGGAGACTTGACAAGGTTTGAGTTATGGCAGATCTCCATTTGACACAGCTTGAGAGATTTCTTTTTTGCCAGGGTTGATGTCTAGAAAATTCAAAGAGCTCTGTGGATTTTTTTTTTTTTTAAACCAAACCTCTTTCTCTACCTTGTCCATCAGACCTCAGAGTATTCAGTGGTCTTGTCCAGTCTCTCATGTAATGCTAATAAATCACCTATCTATAAACTGCCATTCTGTGTTTTAATTTCAGATGGTCAGAATTTTAATGCACATATTTGCTCATAATGCTCCTATCCTGCAGAAGGATCACGCTGAGCCAACTGCAGCAAGAGCAGTGTGGGCAGCAGGGCAAGGGAGGGGATTCTGCCCCTTTGCTCTGCTCTCCCCAGACCCCACTTGGAGGCCTGTGTGCAGTTCTGGAGCCCCCAGCACAGCAAGGACATGGAAGTGTTGGAGTCAGTGCAGAGAAGGCCACCAAGATGCTGAGAGGGCTGCAGCAGCTCTGCTGTGAGGACAGGCTGAGAGAGTTGGGGCTCTGCAACCTGGAAAAGATAAGGCTTCCAGGAGAGCTTGGAGTGGTCTTGCAGGATCTGAAGTGGGCTACAGGAAGGCTGGGGAGGGACTATTGACAAGGGCTTGGAATGGCAGGACAAGGGGAATGGGTTTGAAGTGGCAGAAGGGAGATTGAAAGTGGACGTTAGGAGGAAGTTCCTTGCAGTGAGGGTGGCGAGACACTGTACTAGTGGGAGGTGTCCCTGGCTATGGCAGAGGGTTGGAACTGGATGATCCTTGGGGTCCCCTCCAACCTTACCATTCTGTGATTCAAAACCTGAATATTGCTTTATCCAAGCAACCCATTAAAGAGATTCAATGCCACACTGCCACCAACAAGGAAAACCCACGAGAGCCCATAAAACACCACCAGATTGCTCCAGCCACCAACACCAAGAGCAAACACCCTTCTCTCCAGGAGAAAGGCCTGTAGGTGCTGTGCTGTGATGCATGCTTCCATTAGACCTCCACAGCAAGTGTCACTGATCAGCCTTCTGTTTGGACATTTGCTTTATGAAACAGCTGTTCCTCCTTTTACATTAATACAGACACAAGGAAGTGCTTGTTCTTGGGAGATGATTCCTAAATGCAAATCCTGAGGAGACTTTTCTCTAATTCATTTTGTTCCCTGACTACTGGACTTGATGATCTTAAAGGCCTTTTTCAACCTTAATGATTGTATGACTACTTTTTTTTTTTCCCCCTGCAAAAAGCCAGTTCAGAGGCAACAGTTCTTTTTGAAATGAGCAGTGTTCTCAGAACTGTCTCAAGAGTTTCACAATTCACTGTATCTGAAAGACCAAATACAGGATCACAGAATGGCTTTGGGTGGAAAAGTCCTTTAAGATCATCAAATCCAACCATTCTCTAGCTCTGCCAAGTCTGGTGCTAAATCACATCCCTCAGCATCTCTGCCTCTGTCAAACACCTCTAGGGATGGGGATTCAACCATCTCCCTGCACAGCCTGATTTAGTTTTCTTCTCCTACCCAATCTAGACTTATCTTAGGGCAGCTTGAGGCCATTTCCTTCGTCCTATCAGCTGTTACTAGGAAGGAGAAACCAATCCCCACCTCACTCCAACCTCCCTTCAGGGAGTTGTAGAGATCAATGAGGTCTTTCCTCAGCCTCCTTTTCTCCAGGCTAAACAACCCCAGTTCCCTCAGCTGCTCCTCACAAGGCCTGTTCTCCAGACCCTTCACCAGCTTGCAGCATTAAAGTCAAGACACCTCAGAGAAGATATTCTGCCCTTTTTTTTTTTCCTTCTTTATTTCTTTTTTTCCTTCAAATTAGCTTGGTACCTCTGCTCTAAGAAGTGTTGTAATCTCAGCAGCATTATCTCTTAAAAATAACGACCCACAGTGGCCTTGTGTTTCACATGCCACAGCATGAAGAGCAGAGAACAAATCCGCATGAAGAAATTTATCTGGCTGAAGAGAACTGCACACAGCCCAGATCAGCAAGACTCAATGAACAACTAGAGCAAGGCAACAGTTTGTCTGTGAGCTCTGAAATGCTTTTTCCTATGCACCTAAGAACCAGTATGGTTTACTTACAGTGTGTGACTCCAGCCAGGGTCTGGTAGAAGGTAGGAGTGTCACTGTCATCAGTGAGTGTCACATACACACCTCCAGACAGCAGCCAACGGGAAAAGGTGAAAGCATCTTTGTTGTGCAACAGCCAAACCCTGAACTTCTCATAGTTCACCTTTTCACTCTGCAAGAAAAATAAAATGTGAGCTGTTTTTCTCTGCTCTCTCAGTACTGGTAAACAGGAACCATCCAGCTGCAAGCACACAAATTGGGACAATCTCCTATAAAAATAAGTACTAAACTATTTTTTTCTCCTTTGGAGCCATGCCTGTTTTCCCATTTCACTCTGAAGCACAGCACTGGGAGGGAAATTACTCCTCAGTGCTCCCTGCATTTCAACCACCTACTCAACGTGGCCTTTGGAAAGCCATTTATCCTGAACCTGAGGTTAAAGGGATTAGAAGAAAAATGGTTACTTACAACTGAAAATAACAGGGCTTATTTTGATGAATTTCAATTTATTATGATAGATAAGAGCTCTTATGTGCCAAATAACAGGTGCTATAAAGTCACAAACATTCTGTTAGAGCTGCACAAGTATACAAACAACACAAAAATGAGATTTGTGAGTGACTAACAGCAAGATTAATCACTGTAGGAGTATGTCAATTTTTGTGCCTCTGTTGACCAAACCCCACTTTGGAGCGTGCATGTGAACATGACAGTCACAGGATCTTCAACTCTGTGTCTCTTGCTGGATCTCTCATGGACCTATCTGTTCAAAAATACATAAACCCTGTAAGTTGACAGAGTTTAAATGCTAGAGAGGCTTTAAAAACCATTCAGCTGAATGGCTTCCAAGCTGTGGCCATGAAACCCTAGGGGTCATCAGATTCGTTTGTGTGGGACCTACAAACTACCTAAAATGAAAGCAAACCTCTTAGCAGTAGACAAACCCATCAGGTGGAGATCCTACTCTCCAAAGGAAGTAACAACAGGGATCTGCAAAGTGGAAGAGGTTTCACATCATTATGTGAACTTGTCTAATATCACAGACCATTAAACTTTACTAAATTACACCACTGCAGATTCCAGCAATTTGCATTTGGCCAGGGACTACCTGCAGCTGCCAAGTGTAGACAATTGAAAAGCCACCACTTCCTTTGCCAAGCTGCTCAAATGGTTAATCAGCATCACTGCTAAAACATTTGTCTCCTATTCCACTTGCAATGGCTTATTTCAGCCTCCAGGTAATCATTCTTCTGATGTCTCTTTTCCTAGACCAGAGAGTGTTACATTTTTCCCCGCCAAACAGATGCAGAAGCATCCCAACACTTACAGATACCATCAAAACCTTCCAGACTGCTATAATTCAAGGAAGTCAGGATGCTACAATGCTCCTCCATCACCAGTTTAATCTGTACATATCCACACTGCTGACTGACAGCATGGTCCTAACCTTCCTCTCTCCGACCCCGTTTCTGATCCTTCATCCCTTCTCTTTTGTGACAGCAATCACATTAGTGCAGTCATGCAGCAAAACAGATCTAGCTGAAAAATAACCTCCAGGATTAGGAGTTACAGCAAAGGGCTCACTTCTCAGCTAGATCAGTTTCCCATTGCACTTCATCAAGGCATCATAGAAATAACTGAGCCAGCACAAAGGTAGGAGAATGAATGACAGTCAGGAGAAGGTGGACTTTGCAGGATTTAACCCATTCTAGAACTGCCTGCTTAAGCAAAAGCAAACCCAACTCTACTGCTAAATTAACAAAGAACAAAGCAGGTCACAACTTTCACTTTTCATTTTTTAATTTCTCCAGCAGTTTGAGACAGAGGCAAGACCATTTTCTTGCTGTTTGATCCATTCTACTTCCCCTTCACTTTTTTCATTCTTTCTGTAAATGGAGCAAAAGCTGTGTCATGGTTGACTAAGACTCTGTTTTTACAACTGATTAGAGGAAGGACAAGGAAGAAGAGAGAGGAAAGCTTTTGACAGGGGAGGGAGAAAAGGCATTTGAATTGTGCAGTGTTTACAGCTGAGCCACGATGGGAGCTGAGCAGCTAGAGCAATACAGGTATCACTGACTAAGTTTTGTATTTCAGAAACAAGGTTGAGGCAAATTCAGTATTTTAGAGCTCCTGTTTCTGGATGTATCCATGCAATAATGCTGAAGGAATGATAAGTGCCTATAAACACCATCCTTGAACTCATGGGCCACATACAGCAGGCAGGAAGGCCCACAGCAAGAACATTAAACTTCCTCACTCTCCAGCAATGACCTAGTGTGATTAAGAGGCCAGTAAATCCTGCTGAGTGGGTTATTACACTATTTTCATTTTAAAAGAAAAATCAATATCCAGCATTTTCTTGAGCAGGGAAACGGAGTGAAGGCAGATTGATGCTCCTCTTCCTGCAAGTCTTCCTAAGGTATGTCTGGATTACTGGGACAGTGTGCAATTAACTTTTAGGGTATCATTCATCAAGTTATATTGATGGGAAATTATAAATGGGAAATACTGAAGTGGGTCAGCTCTAGAAACTGGACTGCAGCATACACATGATTGATGATTCCAGCCAAGAATGAAGAATGGAATCACTGCCTACAAGGCCAACATGGTGCCACTGCCAGACTCAACAGCTCTGCCTCAGCCAATGCCATAACCAAAGGTATCTTTAATATAGCACAAGGAAATCTAAGGTAACTCAGTAATCTGATACCCACAAATAAAGCTTCTGGCCCATCAGTTTCTCAGTGGAATGGATAATGATGACTAGATTTTGCTGATCTATGGTCCTGTGATAACACACAGAGCAACCAAAGCACAAACCCCTGGCAATTCACCAGGATCAGCAGTGCCAAAGAAGTCTCTCTGCATATTTAAACACCCTGGGTTTGACAGGAACTTCATAAAGGATACATCTCTCAAACAACCTAAAGCATAAATAAAGGTTGTAGTTCCTGGCAGACACAGTGAGACAAAAGTAATACCATAAACCTCTTGTTTTGAAGCAATTGCTGCTGGCAGGCATTTTTAAATCCAGGATGAAGGTTTTCTTTACCCTCTCAGGTCTGCTCTAGATTTCTTTCCTAATCACAGCAAAATGTCTACACTAATGAATAAAATTCCCCTAGCAATATTAGTATTTAACTGTGCTTGATAATGTGAGTACCTCTGGGAAATGCTATCTTTGAGACCAGCACAGCAAGGCAAGAAGTATGGAGAATGTCTACATTTATCTACAACACTGCTACTCACCCCAACCCCAGTTAGATGCAATATTCCAACACAAGAAATTAGGAGCTTTCACCCATTTAAACAAGGCCAATCTGTTCCCATATATCCATGAGCCATGTGTATGTCAGAGAAAAACAAAGCAGCCAGTGAAGCACACTTTGTTGTAAATGCATTAGGATAAAACCTGTCTGAAATACCTCAGAGAAACATTTCTTGAGCGACTCTGGGACCTTCCCATCAACCACATGCAGCATCTTTTCCATCTCTTCACGGACAACATAGCTCCCAGACTCATTAGAAAAGAGACTGAAAATGTCTGAGGAAGGAGAGAAAAGTTTCAGCAATTATGGTGGTTGCATTCTTCAAATATTAAACATGTACCAGGCTGAGAATGTCAAAGGTTGTGCAACTAAAGGACCGGCCCAGGCTGCCCAGGGCAGTGGAGGAGTCCCCATCCTTGGAGGGGTTTCAAAGCTCTGGAGATGGGGTGCTGAGGGAACAAGGTTTCACAGACTGGCAGGGGTTGGATGGGACCTTGAAAGACCATCAAGTCCAGCTCCTCTGCCAGAGCAGGATCACCTAGGGCCTGAGGATACAGAGGAACACATCCAGTGGGTTTTGAATGTCTGCAGAGAAGGAGACTCCACAGCCTCTCCAAGTAGCCTGTTTCAAGGCACTGTCACCCTTTCAGTGAAAAGTTTTTCCTTATGTTCCTATGATACCTCCTCTGCTCCAGCTTGCCCCTAGTGCCCCCTGTGCTGTCACTGGACAGTCCTGAGCAGAGCCTGGTTGCATCCTCCCCACACTGCCCTGCACTTCATCAACAGGCTCCTCTGCTCCCAGCTCCCTCAGCCTGGCCTTACAGGGAGACGTTCCACTGTCTGCAGCAGCTTTGTGGCTCTGTGTTGGACTCTTTGAAGCAGTTCCCTGAGGTCTTTGAGCAGAGTTTAGTGGTGACCTGGCAGTGCTGGGTTAACAGTTGGACTTTATGATCTGCAAGGTCTCTCCCAACCAAAATAAATTCCATGATTCTGTGACTAAAACCTTGGACCGATTCAATTTCAAGATAGTTCAACAAGGTCAGGAAGCAACTCCTTTTTCTTTTACCAATGTCCACCTATCAAAAGGAAAATAATCACTATCAAGTCAGATAAGGAAGGAAGACAAAACAACAGCAGGCAGTAGGCAGAGTCTTGCATTTGTTTTGAAGAACATCACTGCCATCTCCCTTCCTCTGCCCACAGGCTGTGATCAGCACCTTTCTGTAGGACCCCAACATTTGCATTCAAGAAGATGTATCAAATATTTATTTTGGGGTAGTTCAGAAAACTAAAATGCACTGGATTTTAAAATATGCAGCTAAAAATGTCTAAACTGATTGGCAAATGCACACCCTGGTTACATCTGAAAATAAGATCTGAGGATACCCCAATTTACTTTACAGATGTGTGTTGCACACTCACTGTCTCCTATCCTCTTCTTCCTGGGATAAGTTATGGTACTCACATTTTGCTTTCTCTTCCTCTCTGCCTCTTGTAAGTAGAACTAATCCAACTATCAAATTATTGAAGTGCAGCCCTTTGGATATTCCTCCAAATGAACAGTAGATAACCTAGAAGAACAAACAGGGGAGTTAATAAAGTTAACAGGAAAAACAGTGATGTCAGAACTAAAAGCAACAACTCCTGCTGAGGCTGTGTTGATGTGGTTTTCAGGCTAGTCACCTCCCATGCAGCTAAACACACTAAGGTGAATTCTCTTCCAGGACATATAAATGAGCCTTTCCATGGTCTCTGAGTTAGTGAAAAGCAGGAACAGCAAGAGGAAACAAACAGAATGCTGCAATGAAGAAAAGGAAACACCCATGACAAAAGGGTGACACTGGATTTACTGCTGGAACTGTTTCTCACACATTGCAAGTGGTAAGGTGGACAAAAATCTACCACTGTTGTCTTTCATAAACTCATAGAATTGTTTCAGTTGTAAAACACCTTTAGGATCATCAAGTCCAACCATTCTCTAACTCCACCAAGTCTGATGCTAACTATGTCCCTCATTTCTATGCCTCTTTTAAACACCTCCAATGATGGGGTTATTAATCACCTCTCTGAGCAGCCTGTTTCACTCTTTCAGAACCCTTTCAGTGAAAAGGTTTCTTATAATAAAGCTCCTCTGGTGCAACATGAGGTCATTTCTTCTTGCCCACAGGAAGGCTGGGGAGGGACTATTGACAAGGGCTTGCAATGACAGGACAAGGGGCAAGGGGTTTGAAATTGCAGAGGGAAGATTTAGACTGGATGTCAGGAGGAAGTTCTTTACAGTGAGGGTGGTGAGACACTGGCACAGGTTGCCCACGGAGGTTGTGGCTGCTCCCTCCCTGGAGGTGTTCAAGGCCAGGTTGGATGAGGCCTTGAGTGACCTGTGCTAGTGGGAGGTGTCCCTGCCTATGGCAGGGGGTTGGAACTAGATGATCTTTGAGGTCCCTTCCAACCTCATCATTCTATGATTCTTGCTCTCTTGCTGCTAGGCAGTTATAGAGTGATGAGATCTTCCCTCAGCCTCCTTTTCTCCAGGCTAAACAACGCCAGTTCCTCAGCTGTTCCTCCTGAGACCTGTTCTCCAGACCCTTCACCAGCTTTGTTGCTGTTCTCTGGTAGGAAGCAGACAATCAGGATTCATCTGCAGAATGGCCTCTAGCTGACCTCCAAAGAAGTATCAGGCAACAAGGCAGTAAAAAAATCCTGAAACGTTCAATCCCCTATCCCAGTTGCTCCCAGCCAGAACAGTGAAGCAGAGAGGTTCCCTGAAGACACTCACCTCTGTAGAATTCTGTTACCTTCAGTAAGCCCTCTCCTTGTACACCCATCAAGATATCATTTTCCATTGCTATCACTTAAGACTATTAAAAGTTGTCTGAAGGCAAGCAAATGTAAACAAGGCAGCCAAGACGGGAGGGATCTAATTCTACAGCAAACATCACCCAGACCCTGCAGTTCCAGCCCAGCAGAAGACACAACACTACCCAAACACATTAACTTCCCACAGGGTGCTCAGACCAACCTCTTCTATTACTGAAGTTTAATCCATGCACAAATGCTTGAGGCTAAATTATTAGAACTAAATTTGTGCTCTCTATGTCCACGATGCTCGTGTATGCTTCGTGGAGAACATCACGGCAGAGGTTTGAATTTCACATTTTCTATGGTTAATCATTCTGATTTCATAAGATGCCTCCAAGGCTACACTGCACATGCAAGCAATTTACCTTTACATTACATTGGAATTATGACTTCTTTTAAAATAGGCAGTTAGCTCTGCTGAACACTACACTGAAAGTCTTAACATAACTGCTTTTGATCAAAAACCCCCAGAGCACAAAAGAGAATTCTTACACTTGAGATTAAGAGGACTTCCAGGACAAAAAGTATATATGAATAAACACAGAAGGGATCACAGGGTTTCTTTCACTAATTTTAATATCATTTTTCTTCACACTTTATTCTGCATCACTCCAATTTAACCTTTCTTTTAGACCGTTCATTTAGACTTTTTAATTTCGTTCAATTTAACCTTTCATTTAGCCTTTCAGAACTGCTGGTTTATAAACAAGCTAGAATAATGCTGTTTCCTTGCTTCATCCATCTGAAAGTTAATTTATACCCATTTCTGACTTTTTCCCCACTAATTTCATAGTTCATAGAATGATCTGGGTTGGAAGAGACCTTAAAGATCATCCAGTTCCAATCCCCTGCCATGGAACCAGCCCAGGTTGCCCCAGGCCTCATCCAACCTGGCCTTGAGCACTTTCAAGGAGGGGGCACCCACAGCCTCCCTGGGTAACCTGTGCCAGTGTCTCACCACCCTCACAATAAGGAATCATGTGAGTTAGAAAAGACCTTTAAGATCACTGAGTTCAAGTACTATAAGAGCCAGCATCACAACTGGATGCAAGTTTGTGTTCTCCCAAATTACTTAATGCTGTTGCAGCTGTACTTAGAACAGCCACACTCAGACAGTATTAATGCAACTTACATCACAGAATGTAAAATTTAATGTAATTATATGGCACACAGGCAGATTTTTTTTTAATCTGTGTGACATGCCATGTTTCATGGGTAACTGAAGAGTGTAACAAAATGGTTCCTATTCTGTTAAAAAAAAATCTCAGTCTACACAAAGTGTTCCCTTCAAGCCCTGTGCCCCTACACTCCAGTCAGCCTGCTAGAAGAGTAGAAATGGATGCTCAAAGCACTCTTTTGGCTCCTTTCTCTAGAGTATAGAATGTCCTGGATTCCTTCCTGATTTTATCCTTGTGATCCCTCTTTTCTCTCTGTACTTGAGAAGCCTGTGTTCCTGTGGCTGCCCCCTCACCATGTCCTTCATGTTTCTGTTGGCACTGTCCCTCTCCTCTTTGCATTACTTGAACTGCAGCTTCTTAACCAATTAGTCACACTTGGAGAGGGAAAAAAAAATGCACTGACACTGAACTATTTAATAAGTATCAGAGAGAGCTGTGTATAAACTGTCTCATCTGTAGGTATATATAAAAGGTTTAATCTCATTAGTCATTTACATGACTCAGAGGCTGAAGTTAGGTCCTTTCTCAACGTTCTTTCCCTCCTCAGTCTGAAATGCAAAGGTATTAAAAACACTTTCTGGAAATATTATCAGCATTTTGTTCTTCCACCCTCTCTGAACAATATTCTTTCTAACAAGATGCCCACATCTGCACACAGCAATCACATTATTCCCTCAGATTTAAAAATAAATGCTGTGTTCATGCACCTCACCACTTGACCAGCTTTCCTGCAGCTAAAACAATGCCAACAGCACATCTCTGAACCTAATTAATCCCTCCAACCCCATTCTTCCAAGACATCCTTCCTGAACATTTCTGTCCTGTTGGAGTGGGTCCAGAGGAGGCCAAGAAGATGCTCAGAGGGCTGCAGCAGCTCTGCTATGAGGACAAGTTGAGAGAGTTGGGGTTCTGCAGCCTGGAGAAGAGAAGGCTTCCAGGAGACCTTAGAGTAGCCTTCCAGGATCTGAAGGGGGCTACAGAAAGGCTGGGGAGGGATTACTGATGAGGTCTTAAAATGCCAGGACAAGGAGCAATGGGTTTGAATTGGCAGAGGGAAGATTTAGACTGGATGTCAGGAGGAAGTTCTTTACAGTGAGGGTGGTGAGACACTGGCACAGGTTACCCAGGGAGGTTGTGGCTGCTCCCTCCCTGGAGGTGTTCAAGGCCAGGTTGGAGGAGGCCTTGAGTGAGCTGTGCTAGTGGGAGGTGTCCCTGCCTATGGCAGGGGGTTGGCACTGGATGATCCTTGAGGTCCCTTCCAACCTTCCCATTCTATGATTTCAAAAGTGCGCTTCACGCGCAAGACAATCATCTAAGTTGTCCGAGCAAAGCTCCACTGGTTTCAGCTCAGTGGTTTATGTCCCTGCTGTAAAACTCTGCTTTTCTTTCATGAATTCCTGAAGGCACCACTACTCAATTATGAAAAACTATTATGCAAACCATGCAAAGACAGCCCTGCAATCTGAGGAGCAAAGTGATCAATTTTAATGATTGAATGGCTGAAAATTCAAAACAAGGCTTTAAGCTGCCTAATGGCTTTGCCTGCCTTTCCACATCCTGAAGCCAGGAATTACGAAGCATCCCTTCATGGTACAAGCAGAACCAAATCCAAATTCTGTCCAGATTTACAGTGCTCAAGCTAACAGGTATGACTACTGCTATAATATATAGATAAAATAATATAAATGCTAGAAGTACACAGTAATTGGTACTAGAATGTTGAGATGTCAGAGTGCCAGTTTTAATGAGATGACATCAAAATCCAATTATGATGCTTCCACGAATTTTATTTCACCTACTGCAACCCAAAACCTGCAGTATCACCATAATGAGTGTTAAGAGAGACAATCACCACCAAAATTGTGCCTTTAAGGACAGGTTTTTAATGTAGGAGGTAGCCAGGACACACACATTTGAAAAGTAGGAGTCTCTATTTGTGACCACATATCTACTTCATCCAAATCAATCACTTAATACTGGCATAAAAGGGGTCCAAAAGGACAGGTTAAGTCATAATGTAAAAGTCTGAACAGTCAAATCAGACACAGAAGTGACTACTAAAGACATGCTTTAAGCTACGGGCAGATCCTAAACCTCCTTTTGATTTGATGGTGCTGACACACACTGCAGTTTTCCCTGTGTTAAGTGCTTGAGTCTCCACATAAAAATGAAACTGACAACTATATTACAGAGGCAAATGACATCATTCTCATTAGCAACACTTAGGAAAAATAGAAAGAAAAATAAGAGAGAAAAGATTGAGTTTTTAAAAAAAAAAAAAGTAAGTAGTAACCCCCTGCCAGAGTGTTAAACCTTCTGCAATGCACACTTCACTCCTTGCATTACCTAAATAAAACTGGGAGACTTGGACACTGCCTGTGAGGTCAACAGCACCAAAGATACCAGGAATAGCAGCTGTGATTAGAAATCATGTGGAGGAAGATATCATCTGAAAGGTCTGGCTGATCTTACTCTTCTCTGCCAACAATATTTGAATTTCTCTCTCAGGGCAGGGGTAACACCACGACAGAAAATGATAAACACTCACAGGTACAGGATGCTACTAACTGTTCAGATACCACAGAATCACAGAAGGTTAGGGGCTGGAAGGGACCTCAAAAGATCATCTAGTCCAGCCTCCCTGTCAGAGCAGGATCACCTGCACCAGACATACACTATCCATACACAGACATACACTACTCATGTCCACTGAGTACATTTTCATTTTGACTATTTTTCAGTTAATTTGTACATTTATTATACATAAAATTTGTACATTTATTATCTATAAAAATCCTTTTTAAGAGCTTGTAAAGATTATTTTGAGCTTTTAAAAGCAAAGTAAAAGAGAAAACCTAAACAATTCAGGGAAAGCAAAAAGAAGCTCATCTCCAGAGTAAATACAATCCTGCTGTAATGGCCATGGGGAGAAGTACATCTTGCCAACCTTTTACTTCCTCCTGGATATTCAGGTTCACTTCAAAGGCAGCTATTAGTTAGGTTGGAATCAGCAGCTCAGTCATGCAACACATCACTGACAGGTCTGGAACATTATCTCCATACAGAAAATGTGCATTGTGATGGTGTACAAAAAAGGTAAAGACATGAAATGAGCTCATGTATCTGTACACAGCTGAATGTGCCTCCCCCAAAAACCAGTCAGATTACCTCAGCAACTTTTGGAGGGACTCCATCACCAAGAACTTCCCTGATGAAGCATTGTTGAGTCATATAACAGGAGAGTCCACAAGTTCTCTTGAAAGCATCTTTCAGTCGCTTTAGCTCTATGTCTGTAACTGTGTTAAGGGAGAAAAAAAAAATTGGTGAATAAAGATGTCATAGAAAGTAAAAGCTTAAGGGATCTCCAAATTCTTACATTTACCTTTACTATCAAAAGACAGGAAGAAGTTAAATGCATGACTTCACTTAGTGTGAAAATCTGACTGTTAGAATATGAGATCTTACAAAAAAAAAAAAAAAAACAAGGGAGGTGAAGCAGAGCTTAACTGAGTATCAGTCAACACAACAATTCATGTTCTAACTTTTCTCTGACTGCAGTAGTGTATTGTAATTCCTTCTAAACCAATATAGCTGAAAAAGAGCTGGAGGGAAAGGGCTGGGGAAGACAGTGAGATGAAGCCTAGAGGAGGCTTCATTGCAGGAAACCAGGCAATGTTTCTCTGCCTCCTCTCCCAGCAGTTCCACCCATGGTTTTATTCCTGCTGATCCAGGCTGATGATATGGATCAAACCATGTTTTGTCACCATTTTTGTCACACAGAAGTACAGTAGGACAGACAGCTGATCAATTTGGCATGGCACACAAGAGAGAGAAATGATCTGTAGCCAACAGGGCACCTCAAGAAGTTTCATCTAGCAACTGGTCTACCTTTCTCCATATTAAAAAAATGAATATTTAATCACCACTTACATGCTCATAAGAGTGAAGCATGAATTAACAGTAACTCAATGGAATTCTTCACCTAAGATTTTCCTGCACACTCTGCTTGCCAGCTTAAACCTGCTCCAACTTGTTCACAACCCATAAATGTGAAGCCTGATGACATCCCATTTATACTTGCACATGAGTTTCCTGAAAAGCAGTCCCTGCTTGCAAGTTTTGCAAGCATAAAGCAACTTTCTAGCAAAGTGTTTTAAAAGTGAAATAGCTGGTTGAACAAAACAAGCCCTTTGTCAGAAGTCAAGCTGCAGTGAGTAAGAGGCCATGACCTGGATCACATGGAAGTTCCCATGGCGAGCAGAAAAAGCTATTTACCACCTGAGAGCCAGACGAAATGATGCTGTACACGATAGCTGCTCCACGGTATTTATAGCAAGGCACTTTCCTTCCCCTGATATACCATGCCAGGCAGAAACAACACTGGCATGGCCAAAAGCCTGTCAAGCTTTTTGTCAGCCAAAATAAAACAGAACACTTGAGAGCCAAATCAGTGCTCTTGAAAGCTTCTCCCTTTCGATTAATTCATTCATCCAAAAAAAAAATTAAAAAAAATTTCTTAAGTCACATTGAAACATTCTTCCCTAATTTTAATCTTCGATAATATTAAAGCATATTAATGATTTCACTTAACTGTGTGTAAAACAGAAACTGGGTTATGTTTCTTTTACAATTACATTATAGATTCTGGGCAGTTTTGACCAGCAAAAACATAAAATCAAAGTATCTAAGAGATGAACTTTAAAGTGTGAGCCACACAGGACTGGTCCTATCAATTAACATGGATCAGGCTAAGACATGCTCAAGTTATCATCACCAGATCTCTTGTTTTACTAAAACAAGCACACTTTAATTAGATGGCAGAAGAAGGATGCTAGAATACAGTAACCTGCCCTCTGTCGTGTTTAAATGTCACAACTCCTCACCACATAGCTAAGGAATAAAACCTTCAGACTGCTAAAGCAGACAGAACAAGGAGCAATGGGCACAAACCTGAACATCGGAAGTTCCATCTAAACATGAGAAGGAACTTCTTTAATTTAAGGGTGATGGAGCACTGGAACAGACTACCCAGACAGATGGTGGAGTCTGGAGACTTTCAAAGCCCAGCTGGATGTGTTCCTGTGTGACCTGCTCTAGGTGAGCCTGCTTTAGCAGGGGGGTTGGACTCAATCTCCAGAGGTCCCTTGCAGCCCCTACCATTTTCTGCTTCTGGCTCTGTGCTGCATTCCTGCTGCACCCACAAGTTCCCCCAAATCCCTGGGCAAAGGAGGTTCTCACAATCCAGTCACCTTACAGCCACCACCCTAACTGCTGAGCTCACTTACTGCAGCAGCAGCTCTCAGTTTGCTGAGTTATGTTTGTGCACTATCTGCTTGCTAGGATTAATTAGAAGAAATACAACAGCCCTCAGCCATGTCAAACTTGCAGTTACTCCTTTAACAGAAGATTTTATTTATCCAGTAAATGTGAACCATATGTAATAGGATGGACTATAAAGTGATTTTAGTTGGACAAGCACTCTCACAATCATAAACTGTACTGACAATTCTGTTCTGAGAATACCTATATTAACAGAAATTAATTTGTAGGCTGTATTGAGTACTCCAGAGATATTTTATGGATCACCTTACATCCCTAAGTGCACCAAACAAGTTATGTGTTTCTAGGAGCCACTGAAACCGAATCACCTCTGTGGTGGCAGAACTGCACAGAACAGTTTTTTGTGTGCTAAACTCTGATGTAACAGAGAGCACTGAATGAATTTAACCTTGCAGAGCTGCTGCTTCACAGCTTTGCTGGACAGAGAAGGCTGGATCACGAGGGAAGATGGCAAAAGAGTGATGAGCAGCCCAACTGGATCTCAGGAGCACAGAGTGCTCCCAAGAGCATTGCGGGCAGCAGCCATCAGTGTTTCGTGAGCACCTTCTGCTGCCAAGTGTGAGCTTCTGGTAGTGCTGAAGAATAGGAAAATCCCTCACATGCATCTCTTGTGGAAATGCAGAAGTGACTGACTCCTATTGAAGGTGAGGTGAAGGCTGGGAAGAAGACTTGTCAACCAGTCCTGCCAAGACCTTCAAAAAGGACTCTCAATATACAATTTAATTGCAGACAAGTGATGTTGCCAGCCCATGCTACATTTCCAAAGCAAGTTACTAGTGCTAGAAACCACTTACTACTAATATTTGCACACAGAAACTTACAAACAGGTCATGGAGTTACAGGAAAGGCACTTCCATTCCTTCCTCAGGACACATTAAAATGACTGATGCTAGCCTTTTAAAATAATTTGCACAGCTTTATAAAAGTAAGTTCATTATACATTTAGATGGAGGCACGTGAATGTTCTACTGAAATGGGTAGAGTATAAATCACAGATATTAGCAATGTCTACTCTGAGCCTGGAAGACAAATAAAATACTTGAATACAAAATCCCAACAGCTGAGTAGCAGTGATACACCACAGAGGTAGAATGTGATGGTGTGTTGAGAAGAAATAAAACTAAGCCTTACATTATGAATGAACCATTTCTAGAAGCAATATCAGTACAGTAGTATAAAAAAATAAGAACACATCATACATCACATACCCGAAAGTTACCTTTTCCCCCTCTCAAACCCACAGGTCCTACACAACAAGGATCACAGACCACAGCCAGTTTGGATGGGGCCTTGAGCAACACAGTCTAGCAGGAGGTGCCCCTGCTCAAGGCAGAGGGTTAGAACTAGATGATCTCTAAAGCTTCCTTCTAACCCAGACCAGTCTGTGATTTCATGACTGTGGAGCTATTTTTAATCCCACTTTCAGCCATAAATGTGGTTAACAACCCTGTTTCCTACACTGACTTAAGCTCCTTCAGTAAGCTGATTCACTTTTTCTAAAGGCACCTTACCAAGTCCTTTCAGCAGACAGCTGTCTGCAAACACCTCAAGAAAAGACCATTCACAAGCTGCTTTCACGAGATGCTCAAGACAGACACCACACTATGGGATACTCTGTTGCTGCATTCATAACCTGACAGTGAAAACCACAACATGTTAGACTTCCCAAAATAAGATGATGGCAGCAAAAACCATCTGCACATCACTCCTACCAATAACAGGTGCCACAAACTCAGTTTTATTGCAGAGAAAGCAACGCAATTTCACACACAACCACACACACCTCTCATTCTTTACATTTCAACACTGTAGAAGTTAACTTTTTAATTGTGAGCTTCTAACTCAAATCAACACAATTTCAGTAGTTAAGACACTGTATTCTAGTTCTTAAAAGATTATGTGCCCCAAAAAAGATCTTTTCCACAAAAGGAGAAGCCACAGACTACGTTGTTCTGTCTTGGTAACTTTATTAATATCAACTCCTGGGTGCTGTCTTTGCTGGATGCTTTCCAACAAAGTTAAAGATTTCAGTTTAACCGAAGATTAGTGCTGCATCCAACTCCCCAGGGAATATCTAAGGCTCCAGTTTGTTTAATAAAGTTTAAATGAAACCATGCCACCTCAGCTGAAAGTGTCACCTCAGCTCACAGTAATTGTAACCAACCCTCAGCTCATTCAACTGACAAAGATATTTTTAGTTTAATAGTGTTACTTAAACTTAATGCTGTTTATATGGATTTTAAATCCACATCTGTCCAGGTAATGATTGGTGTAGCCCTGTTCAGCCCTGGAAACCACTTTCTGCTCTGCTTTCACCCCACTGAGTCATCCTGGAGTTCTCCTTTTAGGATCAAACTGGATCTGAAGACCAAACTATGCAAGCCCAGATGCCCAGCTCCAGATTTAAACCTTATTCTGCCACCCATATGAAACTGACCTGGATTTCAGAGAGGATCCTCACCAAATGTGTCAATGATAGAAAGACAGCTGCAGGGAATCTGCCTCAAAAAAAAAAAAAAAACTGGATTTCTGTGGAAGCCTGATGTTAGATACCCACAGTGTGGCCACAGGATTTAGTGTTCCATTTGAAAAACAAAGGCAGGGAGCACAGCTGAAGTTACTCATTAGAACTAAACCAAGGTAAAGCCAAAGTTAATTACCCAAAGCATTTACTGTTACTCCTCAAATGCTCTAATATTTACATGTGCTCCATCAACAACTCTTCCATTTGAAAAATGTTTTATATAAAGACTGTAGCTCAATGAGTGTAGATAACCCCAAAATTTATATACTACAGTTTCCCTTCAAGCAGCTGAAGTCTTTTTGCTTACACATTCTATGCTGTTAAAGGAACATCTTCAGATGTACCTTAAATTCAGTCAAACTAAACTAAGCTGGAGGAAATATACCCTTAGAGTAGGGTTTGGCAAGTTTTGCAAACACATTCACTATTCATTTTAGCAACTTTTTTTTTTCCTTTCCACATCCTGTAGCACTAATCCCACCCCCACCTCCTTGTCTTTATCTTGGAGCTTTAAAATGCAGCGTGAGTAATGTATGGTTCAACGTGCAGCACAGCCTCTGTCATTTCAAAGGTCGGGCAGAAAAGGACAGGACAACTTTAGACAACAAACACCCATGCAAAAAACTCAGCTAGCTGGGAAGCAAATACTTGCCTCAGCAAAAGTTACTCTGCTGTTACAGGGCTGCTAGTGACATTCAGTAAGAGTCATCATAAAAATATGGCTGCAGAACTAAATACACCAAATATTGATATTTTCACTTGTTTGATTAAGACAGGCAGAAAGAATCTGGGCTGTTCAGCCTGGAGAAAAGAAAGCTCCAGGGAGACCTCTGAGTTCCATTTCAGTATCTGGAGAGGACTTACAGGAAGGCTGGGTAGGGACTGTTCAGAAAGGGTTTTAGTGACAGGACAAGGGGCAATGGTTTGCAACTGGAGAAGGGGAGATTCAGGTTGGACATCAGGAGGAAGTTCTGCACATTGAGGGTGGTGAGACGCTGGAACAGGTTGCCCAGAGAGGTGGTTGATGTCCTGTCTCTGGAGACATTCAAGGTCAGACTCCATGTGACCCTGGGCAGCCTGATCTACTTAGAGGTGCTGAGTGCAAGGGGGTTGGACAAGATGACTTTTGAGGGTCCCTTCCAACCTGTGAATCTGTGAGGGCAAAACTCCAGGACTGCCACGCACTACAGCCTCTGCTTGGCACTGGTAACTAGCTCATACCTAAAGCAACAACCAAGAGTAAGTCATCTTGCCATCTTCCAGCCTGTGGCCCCTCTCCAACACCCTTGCAGAGAAGTTTAAAGATTTACAGACACACTGAAGAGAAGCAAGACCAAAATTTACAAGCAAGCACTGCTGCTTAAGATGCAGCAGCTCCCACGTGAATGCTCAGCATTGCAGGAAACAAATACTCATTTTGAAGGGAGCCTGTCTAAAGGTTAAAAGAAGTGGTTAGTCAGCCTTAATGGATTTATCACAGCTTATATAACATAATTACTATATACCTTACCTATGACACGTGCGGGCACACTACTGACACTTCAAATTGCTATTTAGTAGAAAAGCCAGAGCAGCCACAAAAAGTACCTTCCTTCACTATGCTGCTCCCCCCACCCTTCAAATCCCAGCAGAACGATCTGAAATGCTGGGTGCAGAATGAGATAGAAAAGGCACCTTTCAAAAGCATACAATTGTCTGCTGTAGTAGACAGAGGAATAAAAACAGCATTTGAATTCTCAGGATACTACCCGAGACATTCAGGCAAGAGATACTTAACCTCCCCTTTCCTTAACTGTCTCTATCCTAACATGAAAATAAATTCTGGTCTAGATCAGACAGATGGTTGAGACATGATCTAAGATGCTCTGTAAAAGTACTAGAATCTACTACCAAAGAGCTGCTTTCATCAGTGAAAAGGACAGAATCCCAGTAGCTTAACTGAGGGTAGGTGGAGTTAATCTGCCGTGGCTACTATAAACTGACAGCCAATTAACTTAATTACAACAAAGTGGACACAAACAACGTGTGTATCTGTTTTCTTTCCTTTCATCTTATTAAGGCAGTGGCTGCTGAAAACCTCTCAGTGATTTGGCAACCTCTACTTACACCAGAGTCACAGAAGTAACATGCAAGTCATCATTTCCATTAGTATCAGCATCAGGAACAGCACCAAAAACCTGATAAAAATCTTGAGGTCTCAAAAGACTTCCTTCAGCTACATGAAAGTAAATTAATTCACTCTACTACTTTACAGGTGGCTAGCAAAAAAAAAAAAAATTAAAAAGGTCAAATCAAGGCAGAAGACCATAGGGGATCAACAATGCTGAAAAATCAAAACAGGAAACAAATTACAGCATAAGCAGGAAGCAAAAACCAGAGAGGATAAAAAGTTCAGTTAAGGTGAGAGGTGAAGAAAGTTTGAGCTCATCTGACTGAAGTACTTCACAATTTATCTAGTGGTGCTTACCCTCAGAACTTTAAGCACCAAAATGTCCACCATCCTCTAGAAACACACAAAACCCTGAATTTCCAATGTCACCACTGGATGAAAACCACCTCACTGTGTCAGTGCCTTAATAACATAAAACCACAACAGAAAGCAAACCCCAACCAGCAGCCCTGCAGATCTCAAGTATACAGAGCAAGCAATAATTTGCAACCATCAGCATAACACTGCACTTATCCTCTACTAAAAATAACCAAACCTGAATTTTAATAAAAAAAGACAACTTGATCAGCCTTTGGGAAGTAAGCAAAATTCACCTGCCTCAAGCTCTTCCTGACCTCCAGCTTTGGCTTTTAATAATTCTAATATTTTGATTTTTAAGTGACAATTTTACAGGTTCACTATCAAACTCACAGGGCATATAATTCTCTAACCAGACAATTATCTTCCCTGTAATCACTTGCTCAATATTTCCCCCAGGAATCTTCATCCTAGTTATACATGGAGATTTTATTACTTTTTTCATTAGTCTTTATTGTGACTTAATGGCTGTGGTTATGAAGTTGTCAAGAACCAAAGCAATTACTAAAAAGCTTCCAAGAGGTGAAATTTGCAAGTGAATATAAAGTATGGTTGGGAACAACCCCAAATAGGGAGAACAAGCTGCAAAATGCCCAGGGAGGTTGTGGTTGCTTCCTCCCTGAAAGTGTTCAAGGCCAGGTTGGATGAGGTCTTGAGTGACCTGTACTAGTGAGAGGTGTCCCTGCCTATGGTAGGGAGTTGGAATTAGATGATCCTTGAGGTCCCTCCCAACCTTCCCATTCTATGATTCTATGATAACATCCTTGACATTCTCCCACTAAGCAGATCCAGCCTGGCACAGAGAGAGAATTCTGCTGGGTCTTTAAACACCTCCAGGGTGGTTGTGGAGCACAGAATCACCCAACGTGATCAAAGGCCAGGTTGGACAAGGCCTTGAGTGACCTGTACTAGTGGGAAGTGTCCCTGCCTATGGCAGGGGGTTGGAACTAGATGATCTTTGAGGTCCCTTCCAACCTTACCATGCTATGATTATGTGAAAATACAACTGAGATAAATGAACCAACTACAACTAATAAGGCAACCCCCACACCTGCCTAAAAAAAGGAATGCACTTGGGAATATTGAGGGAAAACAAAGACAAAAAAACTCCAAAACTAAAAACCAAAAAACAAAACAAACAAACCAACCAACCCCCTCCAACCAGTCAAACAAACAAACAAACAAACCACCAGAAATTAATCTAGTCTTAAGGAATCTTTCATAACCAGAGTATCAGAAATGATACTATTCAAATTCCACAGCGTAGCTCACTAAAGACTTTACAACCTTAACAAGACATTTACCAAGACCTGGAAGGAATTTTACAGTTTTGGTATTTAAAAATACTCAAATTGAAGCATTCAATCCAGTTGTTTGCATTTTTTTCCTTCCCACCTAGCCTTTGGATTTGGGTTTTTTTTGGTAGTGGTGGTTCACCCTATGGATAAAGCTTTTCTTGGTTCTGTTAGACCTCACCATAATGCCTATCAGAGGTTTTACATCTTGTGTGCAGAGAGCAGAAGATTTAGTTACTACAATAGGATTTGCCAATTTTCTCCAACATGAATACTTAGCATTTATGTGACGCTTTTAATCTTCAAAGAGCTTACTTCTCACAGTTCCCATCCTCAAGAAGAATGCCATTAAGTATTACTAGCCTGTTTTATCCATCTGTAAAGTACCTCCATCAGGGCACACACTGTCACGTTGCTATTTGGATTATGTTTGCTTCCAGCAAAGCTAATCAGTCCGTGTTCTGTGACAACCCTCCCCAAAAGACTGCTGTGGATGGGAATTGCTACATAATAGCCCCAACAGTGAAATAATCCTCCCACCATCTGAGCATTTAGATCTTATTGGCCATATTTTATATCCTCAGGAATTAAAGGAGCCTAGCTTTTAGATGCTCACCAGTGAGCCACAGAAGTAACCTGAGAGAACCTGAACATTCAGCAGAGCATTGAAATACCTTTTACCATATGGACAGTTGCAAATTTCAGTGCAACAGCCTGAAATATTAGGGACAAAAGTAATTACCGTTCTTAATTAAAGAGCTGGTAAATTCTGAGTGACTGAACTGTGATTTCTAGCCCTGATTAATGGCAAGATGCCACCTTTCTCAATCACACTGGATCATTTATGCCTCTTCCAGGACGAGGTGCTGCTACTACTCTGGATGGTCTGAATAAATTATTGTTACCCTCAAAGAAGAAAAAACTCTGACCAGCTGACCAGCACAGCCAGGCATGGGACAGTACAGAGAAGTACAAGGAAAGGAGGTGGAGGTCCAAGTTTGAAGCATCTCTCAACACAGAGCATAAGCCATCCTCCAGCAACAGCACCAGGAACACTGAACTCCAAGAGACAGAACCTTGGACACAATCAGTCAGGAGTTACCAAAGCACTGGCAGGATGCACTCTGCCTGGGATGCTTGCCTTCACCTGAGCATAGTCATCCTCTTTGCCCCGTTTCTACCTTTTGCATGCCTTCCTTCTTTCCTTTTCACTGTTATTTTCTTCTAATGTTTCTCCACAGTTTATGTAGCTTGCCTACAATTTCCTATGAAGATGGTTTTAGCTGTCAATCTTGTCAGGATTTAAAGTGGGTGGTTAGTTTGCTTTGGCTTAGGAACAAAACTGCTCTTCTGAGCTGTCCCTTCACCAGTTTTCCTGGTAATCACACAGAATGTATGGTCACAGGTGAGCAGAACAGCTTCTCTCACTGCTCAGAAAAGCTGCTTCCACTTTATCACCACCATGAGGATCATCTATACATTTGTGCTTGTTAAGTTACACCAAATGACATTACATACCTCATTTCCAAGAAATAAGCAGCCTATTAAAAAGAAAAGCAAAGGCAAATGTCAGCTACGTAAATGCAACCACCACGCAAGGACCATTGCCACAAAATAAATTGTATTGAAATGAATATTTCATTTCCTCTCTGCCAACAGTGCAACAACACTAAATGGAGCTGTGCTAAGAATTGTTCTTCAATTTAAAAAAATATGTAAGCCTGAAAGTTAAACATAATCTGCAATTTCTGCATTGGAAGGCAGCGTTTCCTATAGCCCTCAGTAAGAACTAAAGGCAAAGAGTTCTGCTTTCATAGAATCACAGAATGGTAAGGTTGGAAGGGACCTCAAGGATCATTTAGTTCCAACCCACTGCCATAGGGGAGGGACACCTCCCACTACAACAGTTGTTCAACCTGGCCTTGAACACCTCCAGGGAGGGAGCAGCCACAACCTCCCTGGGTAACCTGTGCCAGTGTCTCACCACCCTCACTGCAAGGAACTTCCTCCTAACATCCAGTCTAAATCTCCCCTCTGCCACTTCAAACCCATTCCCCTTGTCCTGCCATTCCCAGACCTTCTCAATAGTCCCTCCCCAGCCTTCCTGTAGGCCCCCTTCAGATACTGGAAGGCCACTATATGGTCTCCTCGAAGCCTTCTCTTCTCCAGGCTGCAGAGCCCCAACTCTCTCAGCCTGTCCTCAGAGTAGAGCTGCTGCAGCCCTCTCAGCATCTTCATGGCCTCCTCTGGACTGGTTCCAACACTTCCGTGTCCTTCCTGTGCTGGGGGCTCCAGAGCTGCACACAGGACTCCAAGATGGGGTCTGAGGAGAGCAGAGTAAAGGGGCAGAATCACCCCTTTGCAGCTGCTGGTGTAGTTTTGGTATTTACTCAAGTGGTAGTCCCTGGCAGCTAGAAGACCCAGCTCTAGTTGAGTGCAATACTTAAATACAATGACCAGTGAAAGCTGATTAAAGATTCAGATGATTACATGCTGGGAAATCTTAATTTCTGAAGTTAAAAGCAAAACATTACCCACTTTGAAGTCATTGTTTTGGTACAGACTCTTTACACACATATAGGAGCTGATAACCAGTGAAAGGCTCTGTATCTTGAGTTTTTCAATTCAACTCCTGAAGGTAACACCTGTCTAAAAGAGAACCTCAAATTCAGATGCAAAAGTGAACTATTCTACTGTCAGGTCACTTTTACAAATGCACAAGAAGAATGTTGCTACTGCAGTCTGTGAATGACTGAATATCTGAAGCAGAATCAAAAAGACATAGGACATGGAGCTGAGAAGTAAAATAAAAAGTTACATGTGGTTAGTTCTGGGCCCCCACTGCATGTTTGATAGAACACCAAGAACTGAATCTGAGATGGTTTACAACAGACAATAGCAAATAATTAGCATCACTGTTTCCAAACTCCATTCCCACTCCTGCATCTCCTGTAGCCCTCTTCAAAATACTCATCAGCAGGTGTATGCTGTTTTCCAAGGGTCTACATGCAGAAAAACGAAACAGCCTAGAGACACCATGGGATGGGAAAACACCTTCCAGTTCACAGCAGCCCCAGTTCAGATCTCTGTGATGACTTACATTTCAGAGCTTCACATAAACACACTGGCCTTTGTTTCACAGAAACAAAATAGGCATTAGAACCACTTCACACCAAGGAGCTACACTGCCCTGAATGGTGTCAGCAGTTGGAATCTTTCCCTGAATCCCTGAAAAGGCTTCCAAGACATCCCCAAGGACATTAAAAGTCTCTAGTAGAAGATGTACATTTACATAATAAATTAAGAACATGTTATGTGAAGAGATACTTATCAAATACTTTATATTCTGCTTTTCAACCTCTGTTCTTGTAATTCTCTAGCCTCTGCAGATCCTTAACCAGTGTTGCACACCAGAATCAGTGCAGATTATGGTTCCTTCCTCTTTAACCTATCTACACTGCAGTCTGCTCATCATTTAAAGACCAAGATTAGTTGACACGAGATATTTACACAAGTATTCTTTAAGCAAGGTGATCAGAAGACTAAATGGAATTGCAGTTAACACAACACACACCAAAAAAAGGAGAGAGAAGTGGGAAAAAAATTATTGCAATTCTTAAAGAAAAGAAAAATGTTGTTGTTAGCTGCAAGAGTGGCAAACAAGGCCCAACAAGTTCTTCTATTACTTTTCCACTGATAACAACCTCTGTTAGCATCCTCACAGAATACAGATCAGACTCCACCAGCAGCTGCTGCGTCTTTTTCTTTGTTTCAAAAAGCAATGATGCTTAATTGCAAATCCACTTTCCTCATTTTTTAAACTAAAATCCAGGATTTAACTGTCTCTGCTTGTCAGGGGAAAGGTGATAAAAATCCTCTGTACAAGACTAAGGAAATTTCCAGTGTGGAATAAGATTCTGTTTCTGGCTAACACCTAACAGCTAGAACCATGGATGGAAAAGAAGTGCTACTTCAGCTCAAAATAGATTCATGATGCCACATTCAAATTCATTTTTAGAACAAATTTAATCTGCAAAACTGAAGTTCTCATAATTACTATCCCAATACTTTCAGTTCTTTTTCTCCACATCCACAGACTTCGTAAATCTGGCACTTCCTGTTCTGTTTAGGTTTCTGAGTTTCTTCCACCTCTTTTTTTCCTTTTTTTTTTTTTTTTTTTTTCATTCAAGGTTTCAGAATTTTAAAAGAACAAAACTCTCAAACTAATGTGGTGGCCCTGGGTGGCATGATCTAGTTAGAGATGCCCAACTCCACTCCAGTCAGAAGGGACAAGATGACCTTTGAGGGTCGCTTCCAACCTGATGCAATCTGTGAAAATTGACCCTTTAGAACAATTGTCCCAAAATCCACCAAAACCAGCCTCATGCTCATCTGTAGAGCTGCACTGAGACAGGAGATTATACCTGTTAAAAGTATTTCAGCTCAGGAATTGCTGCCAAAGCAGTCTGCCACAGGACAAAACCTGAGCACTTCCATTCTCACTATAAATTAAGATAAGGAATATCAATTCAAGACACAAAAGAAATGTAAGCAGACATTCTAGATTCAATACTTAACATGAAGTTAAATTGTATGAGTGGATGACAGCTGAGAGATCAGCCAACAAAAAGGTAGATATGATATGAATAAAACCTACAGCTTGTGAGGAAGAATTCAAAAGGGCTTGTGATAGGTTTGATTTTTAAAAGGTGAGGAATACATTTTCACACAGAATGCAATTATCTCTTATTCTGGTCTGGTGACATTGCCTCTCATAACTTCTGGGTCCAATTCAGACTCCAAACTAAGCAAAACATTTTCAAATGATTTAGACATAAAAAAAAAACAAGTAAAAAGCATCAAAGTGGTACACAAGACACTGAGAAACTGAGCTTCACCTTCCCTTTGTGGCTGGTATTCAGAAGTATGTATGGCACTGGTGAGTGGTGTGGCTGCCTCACTCCACACCTGTTCTCCACTGCCTTTCTCTGCAGCTTATGACATGAACCTGCAGAGAACTCAACCAGAAGAGAAGAAATATCTCTTTTTAAGGTACAGAATGCCTGACTGCTTGAAACCACTCTAAAAATCAAAACTGAAGTCTAAGGCAATGTGTACCACCCATGTCCCCAGTCTGTCCAGTCACCCATCATGAGTAAGGAGCTGTCCTGTTAGTCTGAACAGCATCCTTGTCCCAGAAACTCTGGATGGTTTGCACCTTATTGCACTGCTGAACACGTTAACCTGTGTGGCTCATGAATAGCATTCCAGAACAGAGATTATTCTGCCCCAAACACACCACATGGAAAGCACAATGAGTTGTTAGTCTCATCAGCACAGCTCCATGCGACTGAAGAGGCTTGTTAGGTGGTGTGAGGCTAAAAGGAGAAGGGAGAGGAGGATTCCAACATCCTAGAGATGAGGAATGTCACTTGATACACCAAGTCACCCTACCTGTGACAGCTAATCACTTGAGTGGAAAGAATGATTCAGGGAACCCTTTCAGTGCTTTCAGCATTTTTACATTAAGTAATGCATAGAAGAGGAAATAAACCCTGGGTCACTAAACACTGCCTTGATTATCATCTGGCCAAACCTTTCTCAAGCACATCCTCAAACCCAAATAAAGGCCTTGTGCAGATGTTAGCAGATTCATAAAAGAAAGCCATTTTGTTGAAGTGTTTGCTTATTTAACCAAGAAACACACTCCTCTATCACCCAGAACTCAGCCATATATCAGTATTACACTAAAACAATGAAGGATGTTTTATTGTCACTATAATGAATGACCTGAAGAATCCTTTGACCGATTCAAATGTGTACCAGTTTTTAAATAGATTTGTTGAAGCACTAAAAAAAAAACAAACAAAAGAACCACAAAACAAACTACACACAGACACATTTTGTTTCAAACTAAGACTGGAACCCAGCTTAGCCCCACTAGGAATCAGAAATCCAGAAGCTTTCACAACAGTTTAACAGAACTGCAGTGAAAAGAGATGTACTCTTCCCAAGAAGGTCCCACCTGTGGCTACGTCAGCTCATAAAAAAACCCCAACCACTTCTCAAGAAGTGCTACAATTCCTATGTAATAAAGAAATGCTGAGTATTACCAGGCAGCTAGGCTGAAAACACTGCAGCTACACAGATATAATCATCACTAACAAAGTAAGATGTCCCTGAAGAAATGACAAAAGAAAAGGTGCATCAGGATGTTGCTCCAGTAAGTGCTAACAATAATACAGCATTCAAAAGTTCTGTGAATAAAACTCTTTCAAACTCTCAGGCAGAATCTACCTTAATGGATTTTGTTTTTTCTTCCACATTCATCTTTGCCCAAAGGCTTCATTATTTCCTTATGTAAATGACCTTTTCATATGAAAATGAAATGTTAAAAGGTTTTTTTTTGTAGTTCTTCTTGCAAACATCAGGTGGACTCTGACAACAATTCAGACTAACTGTAACTTAAAGAAAAAGCAACTGCTTCAAGCAATACAATAAATTAATTTCTGTTTAATAGACTTTAAAATGATGTCTTATTTAGAATTAACCTTCAGAACTTATAAGTAGGAAATTATCACTTTTGTTATGAATCCCAAAGACCAGATTGCAACATGCAGTTCTGAAAACATACATGCAGAACTTGCAGACCTTAGCACATATTCCACCTCACTGAGTGCTCCTTGTAGAGCCAACCTAGCAGTCAACACCCAACTGGAGCTGCCCAAAGAGAGAGGCTGGCCAGGTGAAATCCAGCACAGCATGCTCCTGAGTTGCCTGAGAACACCGAGTCCCACATCTTATTGAAAAGAACTCTGTAAGCTATCACCAAGCAGTCTGGCTCCTGGGCTGTGTCAAGAAATGGGACAGCAAACACCACACTCATTGCAAAGGCAAAGACTTAATCAGTCAAGGACAGGGAAATAACCTCACACTTCTACCCATTCAGAACAACACTTCATAGGTGTCTGTAATTACCTAATTTTGTGAGGCATCAAACATCTCTTGACGCACTGCAGTCCTCCAGCCACTGGCACTGCAATCAGTCTGCACCCACCTGGCCCAGGAGGAGTCAGATTGATGCACAGCTCCTCATTGAGCAAATCTTTAGACTGAATAGACTGCAGTCAAGTAACCTTCTTTTAGGAGACCCTAAGAAGCCCAGCTGAACCGTTTACAACATTCCTCACAGTAACTTGTCAGTGAGCTGAAACAATTCTGGCCTTAGAAAAGGCAACATTTGTTCTACCCCCTCCATTTCTTTTTCTGGATGCTCACTGCATTTTGAAACTCTTCTTAGACCAGAAAAAGAAGAGGATGACTTTAAAAAGAATTAGCAGCTAAATGATACAGATGCCACAATAAGAGCTCAAGGACATACAACTCGTTAGATCTGCCTGACACTCCCCATATACCAAATCCTTCAGAATGAATGTATGAATTCACAACCCAACCAAAAATGCACTCCATTTTCAGAGGATATTCTATCATTTTTTAAATGACAGGCATTAGTAACATCTGGTTTCTTCAAATACAGAAAAAACATAATCAGCCCTGCCATGAAGCAGCAGCTGGACAATAATCTTAATTTACAGAATTAAATAGATGCATCATGCCTCACCTAAACACATTACTTGCTAAGGCTGGGTGCTTTTATTCTCACAAAGCTTGTCATCCCTTCACAGGCTCATTTGGTGAATGTGATTTCATTTTTTTGAGCACTAAAGAACTGAATACTGTGCTTATTTTATGAAATGAGACAGTAAGCTGCCTTCCCTTTGAGCAGGAGAAAGGGGGTGAGGGTTGTTTTACTCATTTCTCCCATCGTGCCAGCAGCCAGAAAGCCTGACAGTGGTACAGGTCAAGAACAACAGGACTCAAGAAGCCCCTTCTGTTTTCTCTTACCTTTCACATTTCATTAGAGAAGCTTTGCATCATTTTCAAAAGCTTCCTGGTTTCTATTTCTGCCTTATTTTATTTTCTCTATAGGACACTGTCGGGTAGATTTAGAATCCTGATGCTGTACTGCACAAAAACAAGGCTTTGCAAAATTCCAGATGAACAGAAATATTTCCCAGAGTCTATCAGGTTAGAAAATATCTCAGGAGGTCACCTAGTCCAACCTTCCACTTGAAACTGGGTCAAGACTGAACTCAAACCAGCTCATGAGGGCTCTGTCCAGGGAGGTGTAGAACACCTAGGGGGCCTACAGGAAGGCTGGGGAGGGACTATTGACAAGGTCTTGCAACGACAGGACAAGGGACAACAGGTTTGAACTGGCAGAGGGGAGATTTAGACTGGATGTTAGGAGGAAGTTCTTTACAGTGAGGGTGGTGAGACACTGGCACAGGTTGCCCAGGGAGGTTGTGGCTGCTCCCTCCCTGGAGATGTTCAAGGCCAGGTTGGATGAGGTCTTGAGTGACCTGTGCAAGTGGGAGGTGTCCCTGCCTATGGCAGGAGGCCGGAACTAGATGATCTTTGAGGTCCCTTCCAACCTTACCATTCTATAATTCTACCTCTAATGATAAAAGTTCAACAACTTCCTCTAGGCCTATATATTGAAAAAGAAAAAAGAGAGACTTGGTGTTAAAGGAGTGAAAAGTAGACACTGATTAGGAAGAGGTGACTGTGAAAATAACTGATTTCATTGATTAAAGCACAAGAAATAAAGCAGAACAAGCAGCAGTTATGTGGGCTATGAGATATATAGGCATATAATCTATAAAACAAACATCTGGGGTACTGGATTTTATTCTACATCAATGTAAGAAAATACATTACATATCTATTAGCCTGTCAGTCTACTTTTTGAATGTTAAACATCTTGTTATAACCTAAATGAGGATCTATCCAACTCATCCTTTAACTTTCAGCCACCATGGCTGGAATGGTATTATCCACTGATGCTCATCTGGCAGCTTTCCTGAACCTTTTGATTTGAATCTCTCGTGACATGCTGACAGGACAAAATACCAAACCCATCTAATATTATGAGGCTACTACTAGAGACACAATTCACCTGTTGAAAGGTGCTCCAAGTATTTACTGAATCCCACTTTAAGGTTTTCAGGGCTTTTTTGGTTTAAGATGCTCAATTGTTTCCTGTTTATGAAATGCCTACATTGTTAAATCCTCTTTTATCAGCCTAACATCACTGTGTGCACACCCACCACTTGAGCACTTACTTGATGCCATGCTTGGGAACCAGCTAAGAATTACTAAAAGCTTGTTGAAGCACTATTGATCAACTCCCTCAGAACCACAGCACTCAGAGAAGCCTAAGCAGAAGAGAACATTTTCCTCCAATTCAGAAGTTTTCAACTGGTATTTCATAAAGAGTTTCTGAAGACCACAAAAAGCATCTCAGGAAAGGAAACTTACTGTCAGTTGACTTAAGTTCACTACACAAATGTTCCTCATTTCCAATAGGAAATAACTTGGACAGTCACAAGTAAGAAGAGGTTGAAAACCACTGAGTACACTTCTCTAAGCTAGGAACCTGAAGTTAGAGAAGAGAAAGTGGTCACTGTAACTCAGCAGATAAAAGACTACAGATAAATAAGCTCTCTTCTAATAGTAGTCTCTTTTCAGCAGTTCCTGGAAGTTTAAGTAGCACTCCCCAGGCCACTTGTGCTTTGTAGAACACGTTCAGTAGAGTGCTGAGGTACCCTCCCAAAACAAGCAGCAGAACTGAATGCCAAAGTTGTGAAATAATTACTGCTCTGTGAATTTGAGCAGCTCCTTGCAGCTCCCCAGATTTATAAACAGGAAGTGTGAAGCTCTGCATTCATACCTGCTTTCATCATATGACAGAGCCCTAAAGCCATCAAATACTGGCTGACAGAACAAGTCTCACTCTATAATCTAGACTGTCTCAACAGTAGATCCTATTCATTCTGACAGCTAAAAATAAAAGGCTGGGAGAGATCTGAGAGATCCAGGCATTTTCATCACATGCATCTGAACACTCAAAGCTCCTTAAACAGAAGGACACAGGTTTATACCCCTAGAAAACAGCACATCCTGAAGAATGTTCACCTACCTAGGGTGTTCAAGCACTGTTTTTCAGATATGAGAGAAATGAAAGTAATACAACTGCTTTTGTGGGATATAAAAAGAAAAGAATAAACTACTAAATTGGTTCCTTGCTTTTTTTTTTCTCCTTTTCCCTAAAAAATGTCTCTGGGATTTTAAAAAGTTCACTTTATGGTCTGGAGTAATAAAAAGTAGTGTGATAGGCTCAAGGGCTGAGTCCACAGATTTTTGTCACCAGGATGAGATCAAGACAACCTCAAATAGATGATTAGATATTTACACAAGTTTTCCATCATCCATTTGTCAGATTTATTACATCTGTACACTGGAGGATGTTAATGACTGGACACCTGATAGATAAGCCTTGATTTAAATAAAACAAATGTAGCTATTTTTCAAATTCAAACAAGACACAAGAGGTCATTAGCAAGATTTATCTTCTGCCCATCACATATCATCACTCAGCACTGGGGAGAATACTAACCAGCTCTTTTGTCGAGTAAAGAGTTTCCATGGCTTTGACAGGCTTCTTGTTCTGCAGCTGATGGCATCTTGGAGGCAACACAGACAAGGAAGGAAACTATCTTCAAAACCTGCTATTTCCTGACCTCTCCAGGGACAAAACCATGTGAAACTGATACACCTGCAAGTTTTGCCTCAATATTAGCCTGTGGCTTAACTGCATGCACACTGCTGAAAGATGGCACCATTTGGGGCTTTTTCCTTCTGCTCTTTTTCTCAGAGGTGACTGTGCACAAACCAAAACACAAGCAAGGAGATCTATGGGCAGCCACTCCTGTCTCCAAACAGTACACTGAATGACCATGCCAGTGTTGTGCCACTTCCCTCTCCTTCCATCCCAGCACAGGAGTAACAGAATTTTTATCTTGCTTTAAGGAGAAAGAAAACCCTGCCCTCCTCTCTGGCACAAGATTGACAGATCCATGATGATTCACAGGGTGTCAGGGGTTGGAAGGGATCCAAAGAGATCATTCAGTCCAACCTCCCTGCCAGAGCAGGACCAGACAATCCAGATCAGGGCACACAGGAACACATCCAGACAGGGTTTGGAAGGCTCCAGAGAAGACTCCACAACCTCTCTGGGCAGCCTGTGCCAGGGCTCTGGGACCCCTCCAAGAAAGAAGTTGCTCCTTGTGTCGAGCTGGAACCTGTGCTGCAGCTTCCATCCATTGCTCCTTGTCCTATCCCAGGCAGCAGTAAGCAGAGCCTGTCCCCCCATCCTGACCCCCAGCCCTCAGATAGTTAGAAACACTAACTCCCCTCTCAGTCTTCTCTTCTCCAGACTAAGCAGCCCCAGGTCCCTCAGCCTTTCCTCACCAGGTAGTGTTCCAGACCCTTCATCACCCTCATAGCCCTCCAACGGACCTTCTCCAGCATATCCCTGTCCCTCTTCAACTGGGGAGCCCAAAACTGAAGGCAGTGATCAAGATGAGGTCTCACCAGGGCCGAGTAGAGGAGGAGGAGAACCTCCCTTGATCTGCTGGACATTTCTTTTAAGTGGTTACCTGACCAAATACTCAGCATGTCTAAACTGGAAATGGCCTGAGTTAGCATGACCTGCTCTAAGCAGCATTCATAGAAGCTTTGACTATAGAGTCTATAATCTCATAACTCTCAAGCACTTCATCAGTTTACACTGAGCAGGATACATTAACAGTCACTGGCAAATACAGTCCTCAGGGATCTGAAATAAACTGCTCTTCAATACCACAAAAGTCACCTCCTTCCTGGGGAACTTGAGCTGAAGTATTCTATACACAACACAGCACAGAGCAGGAGCTGCTGTGCTGGAGCTAACACAAGGACAAGAGAAAGTTCTGCCTTTTATAAAGGTTCACCGGCCCAAAGACAGTTCTGAAGGAAGTGAGTGTCAAGGCTGCCAGCAGAACAGGTAAAAGATAAGGCAGACTTCAGAGCAGAGAACCTCCTTGGCCTAAGGCAAGGTCTAACCTGGGCAATTCTCAGGAAGAGCAGGCAGCTTAATGAACAGAATGGGAGTAGAGGAGTCAAAAATCAGGGGCAGGATGGAAAAGGCACCAAACAAAAACAAGAGACTGAGTGGCCTAGGAGAGCCTGCCTGAACCAAGGCACTACCCCAGGAAGAAAGTTGCACTTGCAGCTTAGGGCTGAGAAAACAGAGCAGCAGACTCAAGGTACACTGCCAGTTTATGCCATCACAAACTTAGTAGGACAAAGCAGTCAACAATCTTGCACCCAGCTTGAAAGTAAGCACATCTTTTGCTTCACCTATAATGACCTGCCCATGAATTTCAATGCCTTAGAAAGAAGGCATCCACAGAAGAAGGTCTATAGAGTCAGGAAGAGCTCTCACCACAAGTTCAGAACCCAAACCTCTTCCCACAGCAGCCAAGTAGTGCCTCTGGCTACTAAAAGTAAGATGATTATTTAGCAATATTTATAACAACAGAGGTCTAAAATAGCATCAGTTACTCCCAAACTACACCACCAGGCAGACACAGATTTTACAGGGCAAGAGGGAAAAAAGGGAGACTAACAAGACTCAGTGTGACCTGCACTGGTGGATGGACACAAAAACAACTTTATTATGCCCATCACAGCAGCTGCCTGTGCCAACCAGTAGGGGGAAAAAAAAAATTAATAATTGCAGTGCTATCTCATGCTCAAGGGTGAAAAAGGCTATTAACACCAGGCTACTCTCACATTTTCATCTCCTTGAAGGGAAGTTACATTTTAGCTACAGTTATTTATATTGTGAGTGTTTAACCACAAAAACTCTCCTCACCTTCACAACCTTTGGTTACTCCCAAAATGGAAGAGCAGTAAATAAAATTGCAGCTGCTCACAATGTAAAAGTCAGCCTCCAGAACCAGCAGCACTCACTACATTTTTCTGGATATTCTGAACAAGTGAAATTAAAACCACAGTCTCAAAAATACAACCACAACATCCTGAGTGATTACTACCTTCTACAAGTACAATTAACCACTATTGATTATGTATGAACAATTCACAGTTGAAGAACTTGCTCAATATCACCCAATATAAAACATTTAACAACCAGGACACAATGTTATGACCAAATCTAATTGGACATAAATCACAGCACAGTTTGGGTTGTAAAGGACCTTAAAGATCATCTAGTTTCAAACCCCTGCCAGGGGCATGGATGCCTACTAGACCAGGTTGCTCAAGGCCCCATCCACCCTGGCTCTGAACAAGTCCATGCATGGAGCTTCCATGTTTACTCTGGGCAACCTGTGCCAGTGCCTCACCAGCCTCATGGGGAAGAACCTAGTCCTAATGTCTAATAAATATATTTGGTTTTCTTTTTGTAATGCTTATGTTGATCCATTATCACTGTTTGCACCCAGAGAAATGTGACAAGTACCAGCATGGCTCTGTGCAAGCAGGAAGGGCCCAACAAATACTGTTTTGATAACTAGCCTGTCTTATCCATACAATGATTCACTGCTTAAGTAAACAATACAGTTATTTAGCAAAACATGGACTGATATTAGAGAGCCTAAAACAACCTTTCTGTCCTCAGAAAAAACAATATTAAAGGCCTCACAGGGGTAGAATAACATCAAAGGAAAATACTGCATTCACTCTACAAGAAATCATTTTAAATCACTTTTTAAAAAGCCAATCTTATTTTTGCGTCAAGCGAACTTGTAACCATGACACATCCAGGTTAAGTTCTGAGACTTTAAAAGGAGCATAGGAGTTTAAATCTAACTTTAACATCCAAGGCACCTGGATTATCTTATTGATGAATTTTTGGAATGTGTATCTTTGAACAAACAAAAGTATTTTCCACCGAAGAGCTTATTCCAAACACCTCCTGTTAGATTCAACTTCACACATCTACCAAGCTCCATTTATGACTCCTGCTCCTCTAAAAACACATACACCAATGCCTTTAAAGATTTCCTATACTTGCACCAACGGTGAAATCCTTCAAGGCTGTTACATTTAAAATCTGCAAGGAAAGTGGGTTTGAGCCACATGCTTGTTTCTTCTGCTTGACAGTACGTTGCTCCATTTCCTATCTGACATAGCATTCCTCAGAGGTTCCAGCACCAAAAAAAAAAAAAAAAAAAGGAAAATTTGAAACGATTTAACAAAGATCCCATTTCACATTCATTTGTTTCTCCTTCAATTAACACTCGGTGTCTCCTCCCAGCTTGCCCTTATCAATCCTTACGTGCCTCTCAGATGGAAGCAGAAAGAAGAAGGGCAGCCATGTATTGGTTTGAGCTTAAGAATCTTATCAAGGCTTTAAACATCACACAGGTGAACTGCTTTAACTGTTGGTACTACAGCACAGGAATGCACAATAGGGCAGCAAATATAACAAACCACCTTCCCCAGCAACAATATATTGTTGAAAATTACTGTCCCTCTTTGTCCTTGGACTTGGATATCAGTTCTAGAGCAAGGTAGCTGGCAGGGTGTAGCTTGCCTGTCGCCTTGGAGCCCTGCAGCTGCAAGTGCTCAGCACTGAGCTTGTTTATGTTTTCCCTTCGCTAGTTCCTCTTTAAATTCTCCAGGAGGCATCTACGAACAGACTAAACCAGCAACACAGATAATAAACCACACAAGGTATATCCATCTTTCAACCCAGAGATGCAGATGCGTGCTCACTATCGCCAACAGCAGCAAGTAAACATGCGGAGCCGGTGGGCAAGCGACAGCCGGGAGCTGACAGCGCGGGGAGAGGAGCGGCGCGGCCGGTCCTGTCACACCGGCACGGCCCATTTCCCAACGCCGGACTGCCAGAGAGCCGGCAAGCGACAGCCAAAGGCAAGGCCGAGGGCTGCCAGACAGCAGGAGGGTCTGGCGGCATCCGCGCCCGCCTGAGCCTCTGCCCCTCGCCTCCCTCCCCTTCCCTCCCCGCCTGGCTTGCGGGATTGAGCGGCAGGAGCGGGACGGCACCGACAAGGACCACCGGGGGCTGTTGCCGAGGTATGGGGGCGGCCAGGAGAAGAGATCCTTCCCATGGCTGCTACCCAGACCCCATTATTAGGACAGAAAAGACAGATAGATAAATATATAAATAAATAAAGGGGGGGGCCGATGGGGGGAAGGAAAGG
>VWZE01006224.1:160163-172490 GCA_013396675.1 Eubucco bourcierii | reverse complement strand
TGAGCAGCCCGCTCGCCGCTGCGCGTCACGTGACAGGGGCGGGCTAGGCTTCACCGTCCTGTCTCTTCCTAACCGGCGGCGCGCGCCTCGCACCCTCTCTCCTTCTCGCTCCCCCTCCCGCCGCAGGGGAGCGCCCCGTGTCACGTGACGCGACAGTGCCCGCCTCCTCCCGCCAGTCACTGTCCTTAAAGGCACCGCCTGCTGCCGCCGCAGTAGTGGGAGGGCACCGGAGCTGTGGGGGGGGCGGCGGCGGCCCGGCCCGAAGAGGGTTGACTGGATTTGTGCGGCTGGGTTGGCGTTTTAGGCTCTGCCTTGGGGCCGTCGTGCGCCAAGCCAGGTGTGCCGCACAGGGCAGAGAGAGGAGAAAACTGCAAGCCTGAGGGACTGTCGCAGCCCTGGCTGTGGACGCTGTGTCTCGGTCTTTGAGTTCCCCCCTCATACTTCACAGGAGACGGTGACTCTCTGAAAATCCTCCAAAGAGAAGTAAGCTCGGGGTGACAGTAGGATGTTCCTGTTGCATTAAAAGTGTCTTTAACACGGACTGAACTGTGAGAGTACCGTAAATTACTGCGTCCTTCACTGCTCTTCAGTACGTTTGCTCTTAGCATTCAGTTCGATACCTGCGCGGAAGGGGAGGATTTCCCAAACGGTACAACACTAAGCCTGCTAACATACCCCGGGTCACTGCTGAGCAGAAAACAAGGAGTTCGAAGGAAAACACTGCCTTCCTAGGGCGGCTGGGTCCGAGGATTCTTGCTGCACAGAACCAAAGGCTCTGAAAACATCGCTTGCAAGTCATGCCCTAAGTCACAGTTTCCGTCCCGAGTGCTCTTACGTACTGGAGCTGGAGAAAGGTCAAGCCCGAGTCAGTTTCTCGCTGATGTCAGTTTCACCCGCAGGTGTTTTTATAGCAAACATTCCAAACAAATTTCATAGCTGATATGCAAAGCCAAGAATGCTTCTAGTAGAGAAGTCAGACCGAAGGCCAAATTTCTCTTCCTCTGACACTACTCGTGCAAAGACGCTGCAAATAAATTCAACTTCTAAAGCCTCCTTTCTTCCCCCCACCCCCGCATTGTTATATTACCTTAGATCTGTGACAATGAATATAATTATTATGCTCAAGCCTCGATTCTGCCATAAAATACCTCTCTGGAATACAGACTATGGGGTTGAGAGGGGATTTTAAGTGCTTTTTAAAAATGCAAATGAAATTGTTGGGAAAATGCTTCGGTCACCAGCTACTTGTTACACGGTTTTTAAAGAGGACAAATCCAGGCTAGGTGGGGAATGGCTGAGAGGAGCCCTGAGGAACAGCCCCTGGGGGTCTGGGGTGATGAAAAGCTCAACCTGAACCTGCAGTGTGAGTGCAGCCCAGACAGCAACTGTGTGCTGGTCTGCAGCAAGAGCAGTGTGGGCAGCAGGGTAAGGGAGGGGATTGTGCCCCTTGGCTCTGCTCTGCTCAGACCCCACCTGCAGTCCTGGGTGCAGCTCTGGAGCCCCCAACACAGGAAGGACATGGAAGATGGAAGTGTTGGAGCCAGTGCAGAGGTGGCCACAAAGATTCTCAGAGGGCTAGAGCAGCTCTGCTGTGAGGACAGGCTGAGAAAGCTGGGGCTCTGCAACCTGGAGAAGGCTTCCAGGAGAGCTTGGAGTAGCCTTCCAGCATCTGAAGTGGGCTATAGGAAGGCTGAGGAGAGACTATTGACAAAGTCCTGTAATGACAGGATGAGGAGGAATGGGTTTGAAGTGGCAGAGGGGAGATTGAAACTGGATGTGAGGAAGAAGTTCTTGACAGTGAGGTGAGAGGTGAGACCCTGGCACAGGCTGTCCAGGGATGTTGTGGCTGCACAAAGATCACATTCTGTGCTTCTGTGCTTCACAACCTCCCTGGAAGTGTTCAGGACCAAGCTGGATGAGGCCCTGAGCAACCTGTTCTAGTGGGAGGTGTCCCTGCCTATGGACCTGGATGAGCTTTGAGGTCCCTTTCAACCTAAACCATTCTACAATTCTGTATCCTCTTACTCCTCTGCCACTTTTATGCATCTCTTCTCAATGTCATCCCTTACCCCTGCAGCTTTCCATTTGAATGTTGGAGAGAGTGAATTCAACAGACATAGCAACACATCAATCAGAAGCATATGTTGGTAACAGCAGAAACAAACGGAGAAGTGTGGTTTATCCAGTGAGCAGATGAAGTATCCCAACCCCTGATGATGGCATTCCTGGTGCCATGCTCTCTGTTGATGTCACAGCTGAGGGAATGTGGTTTAGTTCCTGCCTTCACTGTGTGGTGTTCCCATGGACCCTTATGTCCAGTAATAACCTTTTACTGTTCTGATTGCTCCTCTGAGTTACGAAGGTAGCAATACATATAAAGTCCCAGAAGTTACAGAAAGCAATTATAAGCAGGAAGCAACTGCAGTGATGCTTGTAAGGCAGCTCCATACCCATTTCTTGCAGTTCTCACACCACTTCCACCAGGGCTGTTTGGCCCTGCCTCACCTCGAGCCTCCCACCTCCAGTAAGCGACATTATTACACTGCAACAACGAACCCCCAAGTAAGGAGGCACACCACAGATCTGACATAACACTGCCAGGCCTGTTTCATCTAGGAGTGAAAGAACCTGCTGGGACAATTGCCCTCCGATACTGTTGCAACCAGGACAGTTTAACTGCTGCCCTGCATCTGCTCCGTGCCATGTTGCCACATGAACAGGTTGCCAACATCCCTTTTTTGCACATTTACAGAAACCCATCTACTTTTCTTCAGCTGTCAAAAAAACCTCAGCAGATCAAGCTCTTCCAACTGCCCCTCTCTGAAGATCTGTATTGCTCCAGCACTTCACAGCAGACTCCCTCTCTGCCAGCTGCAGCTTTTATGCCGTGTTCAGCTGAAACCTCACCAGCACTTTGCAAAGCTCTCCTGTTTTCACCTTTTATGTCTCACTCACCTTCCTGGTTGCCCTTATACAACAGGTATGGAGCTCTGGCCCTGGAGAGACAGGCTAAGGAGGAAGTAGATGAAGACCCATCCAGGGGGTTGCCTGGGGTGACTCAGCCAGCCCCATGCACTAGGACTAGGAAAAAAAAAAAAAAAAAGGAGAGGCATTGTTGTAGGTGATTCCATATATGCCAGTGGGAATTCATCCCGCAGGGAATTCTGCTGCCTCCCTGGGGCCCAGGGTCAGAGATGTCGCTAGGAAACTCCCTAGGCTGGTGTGGTCCTCTGATTGTTGTCCATCACTGGTCACACAGAGTGGGAGTGATGAGGGTGAGTACAGAAGTGCAAAAGCAGTTCAGGAGGGCTTGGAGGCAGCAGGGTGACTGGCTGCAGGTTGGGAGCACAGGCAGGGTTTTCTTCCACCCCTTTGGTGGCAGGACAGGAACACTGAAGGGAGCAGGCAGCTGATGGAGGTGGTTCAGGGGCTGCTGCCACAAGTGGAATTTTGGTCTCTCTGATCATGGCAGCGTTTCTGCAGCACTGGGCCTGCTGGGGACAGGCAGAGCTCAGCTGTCTGAAAAGGGGAGAAGGATTCTCACGTGTGAGCTGGTGAGGCTCTGTGATAGGGCTTTAAAGTAGTTTTGAAGGGAGAAGGGGATAAAAGCAAGCTCACTAGAGGGGATTCTGGGATGGGGAACACTTCATATAATAGTGCATATAAAGTGCACTTTCCAAAATGGCTAAAAATCTGCATTTCCTTAAAGCTTGCTGGTTTTCACAGTGGTTTATACTCACATTGCATTTTTGCATGACATTAAAAAAAAAAAAATCCAGACTAAAGTGTCATTTCTTCTATGTCCCAGAGATAACAAATGGTGTCTAACAAGCTGCAGAATTTTGCTTGAAGAGTGCTTTGAAATCATTTACTTGATCCACAGTAGGCACCATGGCTTGGACCAAATTTAATAACAAAGATCTCCTAAGATTGGAAGATCAGGCTGGAGGCTGAGGATGGCAGTGCCTTTGTTCAGATTAAATTAAGCATGTTCTCCAAGGCATTGAAGCAGGAACCTGGAGATAAGACTCTGTATGCTGAGTGTGGATTAGATCTGGCAGTGAGTTTTTAACGCAGCCTCATTGGGGAGCCTAAGATTATACAGGTGGCTGCTGCTTAAATGCTGTGCCAAAGGTAAATCAAATCAAGGTGCAGTGAATTTGGTCCTCTATTTGGGTGAGTTGAGCTCCTCTCTTGCTGTATATGCAAATCTAACTGGCCACGAGTCCTTTTGATTGCTGGGATTTATTTAATTAATCACTAACCACAAATTGATAAGCATTTAGCAAATATCTTTAAGTGTCCTTACATTCTTCTCAAGTGTCTGTGGAAAATGAGACATTTACTGCTGCATTGAAGCTGCAGGAGGCTTGCAGCAGCATTGCCTTCTTGGCAGAACAGCCAGCAGCCACCAGGAGGGAGGTTGGCAGTCTGCAAGGCTACCAGGGACAGAGGATAAAAAAAACAAAAGTCAGCCGGACTTCAGCTGAGGCTGAAGCAGACATCTGCTAAGGAGAAGATGTTCTGAGTTACATTGAAAATGCCTGACCTCCAAAGAGATAAGCCCAGTAATTGTGGAACTGCTGCAGTGAATCAAAAACAGCTCTGAGAAGAGCAGCAGAAGCCCTTAGGATTTCCTGATTTAAACTTTACTAAACCCAGGAACCAACAAATGCAAGTTTTAAATCATGCTCTACAATTTGTCTCTCAATCTCTGCCTGTCTTTCCAGTGTCTGTCTCCCCCACCCCAGGATGCTATAAATCTGTGAATCATAGACTCATAGAACTGTTGGAAAGGACCTCCAGAGGTCAAGCCCAACCTCCCTGCCAGAGCAGGATCACCTATGGCAGGTCACACAGCGACACATCCTGATGGGTTTTGAAAGGCACCAGGGAAGGAGACTCCATAACCTCTCCGGGCAGCCTGTGCCAGTGCTCCAGCACCCTCACAGTGAAGAGCTGTCTGCTCACGTTGAGGTGGAACTCCACGATCAGCTGATTGTTGTAAGCTCCTTATAAACACACAGATACGTTGTTCTCTCCTGTGGAAATGCTGCACACTCTCCTGCAGAGCAGTTGCAATCTTTACGCTGAGAAAGAAAAGGAAGTCTTTACATTATCTTCCCCCCCACCCCCAGGAAACCCCACTCTATTTTTAATCCATTCTATGTTTACTTTTCAACCACAGGTCCTCTGAGAGGATCTCTGCACACCCAGCCATCACCCCCCTCATTGGAGGCAGGTGTTGGCGAATGCAGGGCTGGGCAGGGTGGCAGCCAGGGGAACTCCTGGGGGGGAGAGGATTTAGACCCTTTTATTTGCAGCATGAGGGCACTTCTCCTTTTACACCTACCATGCAGATCTCAACTTCCCAGCACTCCGGTGACTCGTTCAAGCAGTTGCCCTTCCGTACCCTCCCTGACACTGCTGCCAGTGCTGTAGCTGCCAGGCCCTTTACCCTGCAGCTGGCACTCGTCCCTGCCTCTTCCCGGCAGCAGCAGCAGTCACTCCATACCTTCCTCTTTCCTGATGAGTCGATACTGTAGAGGCAGGGTGGGGAGGCAGAAGAGAACAGTGTGTCCCTCTGCCCCAAAGGGCTGAGCTCCAGTGACAGCACAGCGTGGAGGTGGCAGCTCCTGCTGCATGGGCTACAGTGACAGGAGATCTGCTCTGCTCAGTCACAGGTGCCAAGGAGCCTATCTGTAGAGTGACAGAGCCACAGAGTGGCTCAGTTTGGAAGGGACCTTTAAAGGTCATCTACTTCACCCACCCTGCACTCAGAAGGGACATCTCAGCAGGTTGGTCAGAGCCACAAACGATCTGACCTGGAATGGTCCCAGGGGTGGGGCTTCTGCCACCTCTCTGGACAACCTGGGCCAGGGTCTCACCATCCTCAGTGTTAAAAAATTTATTGTTTCTATCCAGTCTGAGCCTCTCCATTTTAGTTTCAAACCATCACCCCTTGAACTGGTCATGGGGGACTGCCTTTCAAGGCACACATGCTGCCAGGGGTTGGATTAGATGATCTCCAGAGGTCCCTTCTAACCATCAGGTTGTAGCTGACACAGGAAGAGAGTTTGGACAGCAGCACCAACTCCTCTCCAGTAAAGACAGCAAGGGAAATGGAAGCATCCCATAGCCCTTATCTGAGCTGTGGATGCACCTCTGGCTAATTTTGCCACTCCTTCATAAGAGAATTAATTAATATTTGTGCTGAGCCACTTCCCTGTGGTTGCTTCTGTTCAGAGAGCTGATGCCAGGTTTCAAACCACTCACAACTGCCGCTTGTGTCACTACTCACTACATCATTCCAGCTCATGTTACTAACAGTGTTATCTCCACAACCAAAGAAGCTGAGGCACGTCACAGGCATCCTTGGCTATTTTGAGCCTGGTGGGTAAGCGATCCCCCAGTTGTACTGCAGTTACCTTCAAAACACACAGCAGACACCACCATAAGGCACCCTCCACTCCCGATGTTCTCTTCAGTAGAGCTTCGCTGTGTGTGGAAGGGTGACACAATCATGCTTGAGGCCCCAGAAAAAAAAAACAAAAACCCAAACCCAACCAAACAGAAAAAAACCCACAACCAAAAAACCAGTAAAAAGCCTTTTTTCTGCTTCTTTTTCCCTTGGCAGGCTTTGCCAATGTTCCTCCAACCCAGAAGTAACAAGGTGCCACAACTGACGAAAGCCACGAGATGAGTGTAAAACAGTAGAAATTTTTTGTGTGGCCTTCCTGGTTCTCTGTCGACCTCTTTGATGATGCCATAGAGAGGGAAAAGTGAGATAGAATTAATCAGCCTGCTGGAGTGAATGCTGAAGGAGTAGATGAGCTTTGGCAAGGCTGTTGCTAGCACAGAAAAACTGTGACAAGAGGAGAAAAAAAAAAGAGGCAGCCCTAAATCCAGGAGCGTGTCATTCAGAAAGGGAGACACGCTGTGATTTATCAACGGAGCAAAAATTGATGGGAGCGTAGCTCTCTCGTCTCCAAGTGTTGTCTCTGGGTGGATTAAGAGTAGTATCTGTCATCAGGAAACAATGGGAAATGAAATATGTTTGATAGAAGCAATTCTGCACTCCCTCAGGGAGAGGAGGAAACCACTTGTGTCGCTGGGATGGAAGCAAAAGGATTGGTTCCATCCTCAGCAGCGAGGAAAGAAAAAAAAAAAAAAAAAAAAAAAAAAAAAAAAAAAAAAAAAGATGGGTTCAACACCAAAGAGGGAAAAAAAAAAAAAAAAAAAAAAAAAAAAAGAAAAAGAAAAAGAAAAAAAAAAAGAAGTGTTGTGACAAGAGGAAGAGCAGATAATTAATAACAGACGATCAAATGGAAGGAGTGACTTTGCAAGAAGTGCCTACTATCTGCTGCCTTTCAGCAGTCCAAGCTGCGCTGCGGGAAGAGGCTGCTGGCCCCTAGAGCGCGGCAGCCAACCCCGCGCCCAGCGGGCAACGGCTCACCGCTGTGGCTCAACGGGGGCAGCTTTCCCTTTCAAAGAAAGAGCTTCTTTCTTCTCAGCTCAACAGCTGCTGCACACAGCGTCTCCAGCATCTCAGCAGTGTGATTGTTGTGTACAGAAAGAGCAACACCAAAGCAGGAAACATGTAACAACGCCTTGAACGTTTTGCCAAGCAGCCGATGCCATGGGAAGCACATCTCAAAGCAGCAGGGAAGCAGAGTGAGGCAAAACCACGGAGCCAGGACCACCCCGTGTCATTTGGCACATCCTTGCACTTCCTTTCAGTCCCTTTCTGATCTCGGAGGAGAAGGCCAAAGCATCTTATTTGCTAATTAAGGATCCACACCACTATTTGCTAATTAAGGATCCACACCACTCAAACACCGAGCAAATAAAGGGCATCCTCTAAGAGAGAAAGCTGCCAGCCTTCACTGCCTTGCCAACAGGCTCAGGGCTCACTTCAGTGCTCTTACAACACAGATAAGTGAAAGAACTCTGGGCACTGCACATCCAAATGTGTGCACACACTACTCACTGGGGTGCGCACGCAGCGCACACTGGGGTGCACACACACACTGCTCGCTGGGCTGCACACACTACCTCTGACCATGCTTCAGAAGCTGCACCTCCCTGTTTGGACTTTCCAGGCATAGAATCATAGAATGGTAAGATTGGAAGGGTCCTCAATGAATCCTAGAACGGTTCAGATGGAAAAGACCTCTCAGAGCATCGACAGGGGTTACAAAACACCCAAAACCATTCAAATAACAGAGTTTTGGGGTCTGGTCTAGTGACAGTGACAAAGGCAATGGGTTTAAACTGGAAGAAGGTAGATTGAAATTGGGTGTTAGGAGGAAGTTCTTTACAGTGAGGGTGGTGAGACACTGGCACAGGTTGCCCAGGAAGGTTGTGGCTGCTCCCTCCCTGGATGTGTTCAAGGCCAGGTTGGATGAGGCCTTGAGTAACCTGTACTAGTGGGAGGTGTCCCTGCCTATGGCAGGGGGTTGGAACTAGATGATGTTTGAGGTCTCTTCCAACCTTCCCATTCTATGATTCTACAAGTCTACAAGTTCTTTACCAGGTAGCATTATTTAAGCTGGGCCCATGCCTGCAATCTGTCCAGACTCAACCAAGCCCTGCTGATGGAGCCAACAAAAAAAAGTCCATCAGCCTGCCATCTGCTCCAACCACTACCTCACACCTCATTCCCCAAGTACAGCAAGGAGCCACAACAGGCTGCAGAGGACCAGATTGCTGAGCTGTCACAGCTGAACACACTGTGGCTGTCAATGTGTCACCCTGGGCTCTGCAGACCAGACCTGACACATGGCTGCTGGACACGGAGCTGCCCCAATGCTGCTCTGCGGCTCTACTGTACCCATGCAGCAAGGTGAATAAAAATGTTCCCTGCTCTATTAAGTATTTGCATGTGTTTTTATTACATAAAGCATGCTGTTAAATGATCCATGAGGGCCTCTGGCACTCACACTCCCTTTGGTTAGGAGCCCAGCTGCTCCTAGAAGAGCTTTTGGCCTAGGAGCTCTTTTCAAGCTACAATAACAAAAATTAGGCCTGAAATCTTGAGTAGATTCTTGAGCAGACTCTTAGCAATAGAAGACAAGTTCAGAGCAGCTGAAAGCTGCCAAATTGTGGCAGCTTGAAAAAGAAAATTGGTCCATTGAAGGAAGGGAGCAATTTGAAGTTCTTACAAAGCACTTGCACAAGGCGACGATGGATAAGAGATTCTCCACTCATTTCTCTCGGTGCTCCTTGGCTGTTTCTTCCACTTTCAGGTAGTGTCAATTTATCCTTCCATTTTTACCCACACAGTTAACTAGCAGCCTTCTGCTTGAGTTCTGCTGGTGGTAGAGATGAGCTACTAGCTGTGCAGCCCTGCAAGCCACTGTGTACATGACCTTCAAATTTCCTGGGGAGCCACAGAATGCCTTTCAGTGGTGTTTGCTACCTCCCTGAGAGAGCATCTCTCAATTTTCATCATCAGATAGATATCAACTGAGAGCCCCCAAAGCGTTGTGTGAACATTACCCAGTTAACACCAACAAAAATCCCTCCTCTCCCAGCCCATGCCCTCTTATTGTCTAAGTAACAGCTCCTCCATTTCACTGAAGACAGCCTAGGGAGTTCTTTTTTGCTTGCTCCTCTGCAGGAATATTAAACCAGAATGAGAATGAAGAGAGCTGTTAATTTTATGTCACAGCGAGGAAGCTGAAGGTCTTCAGATCACACTTTCTCCTCAGGCTTTTAATTGCAAAATTATACTTCAAGACTTGACACAAGTTTCTCACCTCCCTATTTCCTAGCGAGTAAAACCAGACAAAACCCTACATTTCCCCCACCCTAATCTGCAGAGCCTGCACAACATGAGGTGAAATACTCCCAAATAGGTGAAACCCTGCTAATTGCTACCATATTCTGACAGTCCTTGTGACTTCACAGAGAGCTATGGCAAACCAACCCAAATTCTAGATCAGAATGTGCCAATCTTGTCAGCATTAGCACCAATTCCCTTTGTGGTTTATGACCCCCTCAAGATGTGTTTTACCAGGTTCTTCCAGCCTCTACCCAAAGCATTGCTCAGCCTCTCCATGAGTATTCATCACACCAGATCCAGCAAGAAGCTCTTCTCACGTTTTGTTTCAACAGGAGATGCAACAGCAGAACACAGAAAAAATGAGGGGGTTGAGGCATGAGACACAGGAATTTGAGTGGAGTCAGAGTTTTTGCTAAAAAACAACCAAACAAAAAAACCCACCCCAAAACAATGCAAAACAAAAAGGGAGTTAAAATAAAAAAGATTCTTGAGTAGGCATCAAGCTTTACTTGGGTTTTTTTTCTAGATAAGCACTAATCTAGACCCCAGAATATTCCCACTTCTAGATTTGATTCTTAGCAACCCATTCCTAATTCTATATTAAACATAATTAAAAATAATGGGAATGCTCCCTAAAGAAGTGAGATCATCACCTCCTGGGATACTCTGCCAGATCCCACAGATTGTGCCTTCAACACCAGACCTGAACTAACTGCACAGTCAGACTGCAGCAGGTTGGAAGGGACCCTCAAAACTCATCTTGTCCAACCCCCTCGCAGCCAGCAGGGACACCTCTAGCTAGATCAGGCTTGCTCAGGGTCACAGCAAGCCTGATCTTGAATGTCTCTAGGGCCAGGACCTCAACCACATCCCTGGGCAACAAGTTCCAGTATTTCACCACTCTCACAGTGTAGAACTTCCTCCTGATGTCCAAACCAAATCTCCCCTGCTCCTGTTTCAAACCATTGCCCTCAACCTATCACTACAAGCCCTTAGAATCACAGAATGGTTTAGGTTGGAAGGGACCTCAAAACTCATCCAGTTCCAACAACCTGTCACAGGCAGAGACACCTCCCACTAGATTAGGTCACTTAAGTCCTCTTCTAGCCTAGCCTTGGATGTCTCCAGGGAGGGAACATCCACAACCTCTCTGAGCAACCCTTCACATTTATCCCAAGTCACTTGGCCCCACAATTCCCTGTAGCCACAGTCTCTTTCCATGCAATGAGGTTGCACCTTCTCAGATGGAGATGCACACCCTGCATCTACACAGCACCTCACACCACCACCTCATCACCCAGAGCCCTGCATGCCAGCTTTACAAGCAATAAATCAGCAAAACCCAATTTCCCCCCACCCCTGTAGATTAGTGTTATGTAAGTTCTGCTGCCATGCAGTATAAACAGCAGCAAATGCAGCTCTTTGCATTCCAGCGGGTGGTGGCAGATCATAAAAGCACTTAATATATTTATTAAGGCCACTGGAGCTAGAGAGCACAACTGCAGTAATTAGCAACAACTCTCCAGATCCCCATATGCCAGACAAAGGATCACGTTTAGCATTTCCAAGCTGGTAGGAGGGAATCAGAACATTGCAGAAATTAAATGGCATGCACTGCTTTTTTTTTTCTTTCTTTCTTTTTTTACCCACTCTCTCCTGCCTGTCTCAGCAGAGCCTACACTTCGCTGCAGCTACCCATGCTGCACTACAGGTACCCATCCTTCACTTACAGCTACCCACACTGCACTACAGCCACCCAACCTGCACTTACAGCTACCCACACTGCACTACAGCCTCCCAACCTGCACTACAGCCACCCAAATTGCACTTACAGCTACCCACACTGCACTACAGCCTCCCAACCTGCACTACAGCCACCCAAATTGCACTTACAGCTACCCACGCTGCACTACAGATACCCATCCTTCACTTACAGCTACCCACGCTGCACTACAGCCACCCAACCTGCACTTACAGCTACCCACACTGCACTACAGCCACCCAAATTGCACTTACAGCTACCCACACTGCACTACAGCCTCCCAACCTGCACTACAGCCACCCAAATTGCACTTACAGCTACCCACGCTGCACTACAGATACCCATCCTTCACTTACAGCTACCCACGCTGCACTACAGCCACCCAACCTGCACTTACAGCTACCCACACTGCACTACAGCCACCCAAATTGCACTTACAGCTACCCACACTGCACTACAGCCTCCCAACCTGCACTACAGCCACCCAAATTGCACTTACAGCTACCCACGCTGCACTACAGATACCCATCCTTCACTTACAGCTACCCACGCTGCACTACAGCCACCCAACCTGCACTTACAGCTACCCACACTGCACTACAGCCACCCAAATTGCACTTACAGCTACCCACACTGCACTACAGCCTCCCAACCTGCACTACAGCCACCCAAATTGCACTTACAGCTACCCATGCTGCACTACAGATACCCATCCTTCACTTACAGCTACCCACGCTGCACTACAGCCACCCAACCTGCACTTACAGCTACCCACACT
>VWZE01006224.1:147589-160046 GCA_013396675.1 Eubucco bourcierii | reverse complement strand
ACAGCCACCCACACTTCACTTACAGCCACCCACACTTCACCACAGCCACCCACACTTCACCACAGCCACCCACACTTCACCACAGCCACCCACACTTCACTTACAGCCACCCACACTTCACTTACAGCCACCCCACTACACTGTCATATTAAGGCAGACAGGCTTTTTGGGGGGGTTGTTATTGGGGGTTAGCATAGTGAGGTGTTCAGTGCTGTAAGAAAGAGCACCGAAGTCACTTCTCTATGTTCTATAGGCTGGAAGGGAATTTCCTGGCTTTTGAACAAATAAAATTAAAAGAAATTCAAAAATTCCCCACATACAACCCACCCCCAGACCTGACTTCCTCTGGAGAATGTATGAACAGAAGTAAGAGTTAAGCAGAAATAGATAAATGCTCCAGGAGCCAGGCACCCTTCTGGCACAGAGGGTCAGGTTTGGGGCAGTGTGATGTGAGGTACAGGAGAAAGAAGGGAACACAAAGGAGGATGTCCACGAAAAGGTCATCAGTGACAACAGAGGGATGAGACCTGGATGCTAGCAGGAGCCTGAACTTCATCACCCCTTGCAATCCTGGCACACATCAGGTGCCCAGAAGCTTCACCTCGCTGTGAGGCAGTGGGCAGCCAGCCCAGCAGCACAGTCTGCAGTGGGTGTTGTAGTCAGACTAATGCCTCTGTGCCTAGAAAAGATCGCTGGAGGCAGCTATCAAAATCTTCTGCAGGAGCAGGGCAAGGTCCAGACTGGAGAGCCTCTGCCATCAAGGGAGGCTTCCAATCGAGGCTACTGTGACTTGGGGAGACTTGCTGCAGCCTCCTGGCTCTCAGCCCCTGTTGCTCAGGCCAGTTGCTGTTTTCCATCCTCTTCGTATGTGCAGCTACAACACAGCAGAAGTTCCTTTCCCATAGAGTTGTTCAGAGAAAAGCCTGGAGACAAAACAAAAAGCCACGACAGGAGAACCCCTCCTGGCAGCCTGATATTTTATTTCCCTGTGGCAAAGAGGAAAATGTCCTTTTTATTCCTCTGTGCTTCTTCTAATTTTATCTTATTCCTCTCCCTTGCACAGAGTGTAAAATAATCTCATGGCAGAGCAGTTGTCTGCTGAGCAGGGTTCAGAGCACACCCTGGGCAGAGCTGTGAGCAGAGAGCACAGGGCACACACAGGAGGTCCACAAGCCCTTTGCTTCAGCCCCCCCAGCACAGAGCCATGCACAAGGAGGCTGCTGGCACTCTGCTCTCTGAACCAGCAGGGCTTTTCCCAGGAGTTAATTTTATTCTATCTAACTGGGAAAAAAAAATTGTTAACAAGTTCTGTACAGCCTCCCTGAAGGCATCCTTATCTTGATGGGCATTTCTCTGCCAGGTTATCTCTCCCTCCCTGCTCCACTCTGGTTTCTTTCTTTTGAGACTAGGAAAGCTCTTGCCCTGGCTCCTGGAGCAGCTGGGTTTCCCACCTGGTTGTGCTCACCTTCCTGCCCTTGCTGGCACTTTTCAAGCCTTCTCCTCTCTCCCCCCTCATTTCTATTTAGCTTCTCTTTGGCTTATACATTCAGGGCCTCTCTGCACATCTTGCTAATCCCATGCAAACCCCTGCCACATTCCCCAGGCAGAGCTGACCTTTGGCACAGGAGTGCCAGTCTCAGCACTTTCCAGGCTTCTCCAATTGGTTGCTAAGAGGGTGAGCAAATCTGTGAGGAGAAAATGAGCAAGGCAGAAAGCACCTGGGGCAGTTCATCTTACTTACTTTGGTCCAAAAGATTAACAAAAAGAAGTTAAATTCTTTTCAATAGTGAGAGACACCTAATTTGCTACAGATCTGATTGTATAAGCAGCACCAGAGGGATGGGCTTATTATCATCTCATTAACAATGCCCATCTCAATTTGCATACAAACTCAAAGGCTTGTGAAGCACAATGAAAAGGAAAGCCTTGAACTATCCTGTGTCTCCCAGGCTGCGAGTTGCAAAGTGTGGAGGAAGCTGATAAAGCTCTCCCAGTTCCTGGAGGCTTTGAGCAGCTTAGAAAATAGTTATGTGACATTAGCAAGCACCTTTCATTATCTCCCTCACAGCTGGCAAACATCTACACAAAGCTGATGAAGCATCAAATTATGTAGGAACACCTGAAGATCCATCTACTGGCAAGGAGGTGCCCAGCACAGGAGGTTAGTCACTGGCAGCTTTGGGCAGTGTGGCAGACCTGACTGGCTGTGTCTACCAGTACAGGAATACTTTGAGTCTCAGAATCACCTGGTTGGAAAAGACTTTAAGCTCATCAGGTCCAGCCATTAGAACCTCTCTGTACACAGCATGGAACAGCCCTGAGCAGACCTTGCAAGGAGATGCAGCTGTGTTTATGGCTTCACTGCTGGCCACAAATCACCTGTGGCTTCTTCAGCAGATGATTTCAGATGAGTGAGCAACGAGCAACTCCCAACACTTCCCACAAAGAGACTCCTAAGGTTGCTCAGGGAGGTTGTGGCTGCTCCCTGCCTGAAGGTGGTCAAGGCCAGGTTGGATGAGGCCTTGAGTGACCTGTATTAGTGGGAGGGGGTTGGAACTGGATGAGCTTTGAGGTCCCTTCCAACCTTACCATTCTATGATTCTATGGCTTCTCTGAGTAAAGCTTTAACTTACTCTCCTTTAACACTCTCTGCTTACTCCTGACTAAGAAGTCAGCCTTTCTCCTGATTCTATGATTCTACATTAGGAGTACCTGGAGAAGGGGAACAAAGCTGGTGAAGGGTCTGGAGAACAGCTCTGCCTGAGGAGCAGCTGAGGGAAGTGAGCCTGGAGGAGCCCTCATTGTTCTCTAGGGAGCTGGAATGAGGTGGGGGTCAGTCTCAGCTGAGAGAACAAGAAGAAGTGGCCTGAAATGGTGCCAGGGGAGGTTTGGGTTGGAGATCAGGAAGAATTTCTTTGCTGTGAGAGCCGTCAGGCATTGGAACAGGCTGCCCAGGGAGGTGGTGGTGGAATCACCATCCCTGGAGGTGTTCAAGAAATGTGTGAAGGGGACACCTAGGGATGTGGCTTAATGGCCATGAGGATCTCAGGTTGGACTGGATGATCTTGGAGGGCTTTTCCACCCTAATCAAAGCAACAATTCAAGGATTCAGATGCCTCTAATGCTGCCACAAGGAGATAATAACTAGACCCAGCTCCCCTTTCAGATCTCTTCCCCCAGCACAAGATTTATTGAGTTGAACTGTGTTTGTTGGCATCCAGCTGCAGGTAGAAGGCAGGGTCTGCAGCTGCCTGGGAAAGTTTTCATCATCCTTCAACACCAGGAAAGGAATTTCCAGCTCCAATTAGCAAAGCCTCCACCCCTGGGTTGGGAGCAGTGGTGCTGAGTGTCATTAATCTCGCTCTCAAGCCAAGCGTTCAGCGCCCTCCCGGCAAGAGCAGGTCACCCAAGAACATTCCTCATTACCATCGCACACTGCAGGAGCACACTGCAGGAGCACACTGCAACACATCTGACAACCTCTGCGGCTCCCACGTTTAACTAACCCACGTGCCCGAGCCGTGCCTGTAGGGACAGTGTGAACTACCTGTCTGCTTAGCTGTGTTTAGCAGCTCCCCCTCCCTCTGCCCTGCCAGGAAATGAGTGTTGCATCAGAGGCCTGCATCTCCGCTGCACAGCCTGACTCGGGGCAGCACACAAGCTCATGCCAGAGCTGCCTAAACCGTCAAGGAACAAGCAGCAGCCTAAACAGAGCATCTCCACCTCTGGCTCCTTTCCTGGCTCCCTGCCTACTCCTTGCTGCGCTGCAGGAGCTGGGGAATGTTTGCACTCACACAGCTCCTGGAAGGCTCAGATGCTCAAACAGGAGAAATTAATATTCACAAAGGAGCTGTCAGGGGAAAAGGAAAAGTTTTCCCTGAGGTGCATTGTTGCAGTACAGTGTTTGACTGGCACTTGGGCTGCCTTTCCTCGGCAGGGAGAAAGAGGAGAGGCATAATACAAAGGGCTACAGAGGTGCTGAGGGGACTGCCACGTCTGCCTGGTGGGGACAGGCTGAGGGAATTGGGGCTTTTAGTCTGGAAAAGAGCAGTGAGTGTGGAGGGGAATCTCATCAGTGCCTATAAATACTCAAAGGTGAGTGTCAGGAGGATGGGACCAGGCTTTTTTTCAGGGGTACCAGGTGACTGGACAAGGGGCAACAGGCAAAGGACATAAGAAGCTCCTTCTAAACATGAAGAAGAGCTTCTTTAAGTGTGATAGAGGAGGACTGGAGCAGGCTGCCCAGAGACATTGTGGAGTCTCTCTGGAGACATTCAAAACCCACCTGGGTGTATCCCTGTGTGACCTTCTCTAGGTCAATCTGCTCTGCCAGAGGGCTTGAACTTGATGATCTCCAGAGGTCCCTCCCAGCTCTGCCATTCTGTGGCAGTCTGTACTCTTTTTGCCCATCCAACTACAACATCCTTTCAAAGGACTCCTGCCCTTAAGTGGGCAACATCACCAGGTGGATTTACATGGACATAGCATGGGTTATGCCATCCTCTCACATGGTAGGCTTCAAACCAGAGGGTAACACTACCTTCTGGGGGCACAGGGGGAACAGAAATAGCTAGAGACTTCTGAGACCTCAAAGGCACTTTTCATGCCTGATCTCACAGGAGTGGACTCATCCACAAGACCTCACCTGATGAACCAAATGAGCTGAAATCTGTCTCAGCACTGCCAAGAGAAAGGTAAAAATCCATAGCCAGGGATTATAGCTTCAGTGGTCAGAGCACAGCTTTGACTTGCACAGCACAGAGTGTAGAAAAGGCACTTTGCACCCTCTGCTCTCCAGCCTCCTGCTCTGCCACTCTACTAATTATGCCATCTGCTAAGATCACTGCTCTGCTGAGGACCTATGAATGGACAACTGCTAGACACAGCCAGGTGCTCAGAGGCAGGCTGGCCAGGGAAGTCCACCCACACTTTGGCTTTGGCTGAGCTGCGAGCGCAGCTTTCGCCGACAGGTAGAAGAACAAAGAGTGGAATTTTCAAGGGCGGCTCAAGGCCTCCTCCATCCTCTGTAACAGTGAAGTGTACACAAGCCAAGAGAGCCACTCCATGCTGCAGTCACATGCTCTGTATGTGGGAGCTGTAATCTCACAAGGACACAGATATGGCCATGCAGATATGAGCTGTGCCTGAGTTAGCAACTGGCGGATGTCCCTGCAGCCCCTGAAGGGTTCTCATCTGGCTGCTAAGGCTTGTGAAAGCTCCTGCTGAGGGAGCTTCCTTCCTCCTGTGCTCCTCTTAGACAGCAACATAGAATCACTTGGGTTGGCAAAGACCTCCAAGATCATCCAGTTCAACCATCAACCCAACACCACCATGGCCTCTGAACCGTGTCCCTAAATGCCATGGCCACAGGTTTCTAGAACACCTCCAGGCGGGGCGACTCTACCACCTCCCTGGGCAGTCTGTGCCAATCCCTGACCACTCTTGCAGCAAAGAAATTTCTCCTAATCTCCAACCTAACCCTCCCCTGGCACAATTTCAGGCCAATTTCCCCTCCTTCAGTCACCTGATATTATGGAGAAGAGACCAACTCCCACCTCACTGCAACGTCCTTGCAGGGAGCTGTAGAGAGCAGTGAGGTCTCCCCTCAGCCTCTCCTTCTCCAGGCTCACAGCCCCAAACCACACTGTCCCTCAGCACACTGATTTGAGAGGTGAGGGCATAAGATGGCAGCTTCTTAGTTGCAACCTCTGGAGGAGAAAAGGAGGGAAGGTGCCTGCCACAGAGGGGACAGATGTCGCAGCACAGGCAGCAAACACAGCAAGGGGGCTGTGTTGGTAACAGGAGGTGAGAAACATTTTCAACGTCTCCTTCAGCCAAAGCACCTCTGATGCCTCACCAGAGCCAGGTTGGAGCAGCATGGGTGCAGTTACCTGTACCACCAGCACTGCCTCGCTGTGCACTGCTGGCTTTGTGTTGAGCTACAGCACACCTAAACCACCTGCAGCAAACCTCAGGTGGTCAAAGCCAGCCTAGCTGCTCAGTGTTAGAAGGTGATGTCTCTGTGCCTGCCCAGAGGCAGCCTGTGCCAGGCCCCTGCCACAACTGGCAGCAACATTTCAGACGTGGGGGAGGCAGAAAGCAGACACAGGAGGGAAAGTGCTGCAAATATATCAAGGGAAGGGCTTGACTTAAATGGATTTGTGTCCTTATTGGATTCAATCACAGGGAGAGGCCAAACCTCCCTCAGCCAGCCTAAAGACAAGAACCTGTCTGTGCTTCCAGACCCATCAGCAGGGCACTGCCCAGGACTACTACCTGCAGTAGGCGCTTGGCTCGATGGGCACTTGGCATCACCAGCTGCAGCAAGCAGTGCTCTTCTTTCAGGGACCAAACACACCCAAACTTCTACCAGAAGCAGCTCTGCTGCCTCCACACAGCCAGACCCATGAGGACCCCAGAGAGAGGAGCCCTTTGTCCAGGCCTGGAGATGACTCTCAGTGCCAGAAGCAACCTGGCACAGGAGCCAGGCGGAATCGCAGCTGCAGCCACTGCAGCAATTGTCCAAGGGACACAACAATTGCACTTGTCTGGCTGGTCAGGGCATGATGGGAGCCTGACACATTTTTCTCTGTGAAAGCATTTGGCCTTGAAGTAAATTTTCAAAACAAAGTCTCTTTAAATCCAAACCTTTCCAGACTTCCTCCTGACAAGTGCAATTTATTCTTTCTAAAAAGGAGAGCTTTAAGAGAGATGGCACCCAGGAGAATGAGGTCTCCTGTGGCTGGCTGTCAACACCACCTGTGAAGGATGTAGCCCCAAGCTTCCATTACTCTGATGGAATTGGAGGTCTCAACTCAAACCAGCTCCCTGGAAAGCATCAGGGTGCAAGCCAAGACCCCCTTTCCTGGCTACACCTCTGCTACCCATCAAATGACTCTGTCCTTGAGATCATCTCCAGCCCCAGGTGAGCCAGGCTCTTCCATCCCTGCCTTGGGAGGGACATGGAACTGTTGGAGCCAGTCCAGGGGAGGCCACAAAGATGCTCAGAGGGCTGCAGCAGCTCTGCTATGAGGACAGGTTGAGAGAGTTAGGGCTCTGCAGCCTGGAGAAGGCTTCCAGGAGACCTTAGAGTAGCCTTCCAGTATCTGAAGGGGGCTGCAGGAAGGCTGAGGAGGGACTATTGACAAGGGCTTGTAAAGCTAGGACAAGGGGCAATGGGTTTGAAGTGGCAGAGGGGAGATTGAAAGTGGTTGTTAGGAGGAAGTTGTTTGCAGTGAGGGTGGTGAGAGACTGGCACAGGTTGCCCAGGGAGGTTGTGGAGCACAGAAGCACAGAATGATCACGTTGGGTGCTTCTGTGCTCCACAACCTCCTTGGAGGTGTTCGGGCCCAGATTGGATGAGTCCTTGAGTGACCTGTACTAGTGGGAAGTGTTCCTGCCTATGGCAAAGATGATCTTTGAGGTCCCTTCCAACGTTACCATTCTATGATTGGGAGCCCTGGGAGAGCTGGAGAAAGGCTCATCTTGAATTTGCAGGTGCACAGGCTGCAGAGGGAACTCCTGATTGCTCACCCCAGGAGCTGCTCCCAGGCTTGCAGATAGCCAACACCTTACAGGTGTGGCTCAGAACTGCCCTTTGCACCACATCCAGAGGCCAAAAAAATCTGAGCTGACAGAGTCACAGGTGGACTTTCTACAGGTGCAGACCCAGTGCCAACCAAGAGTGCCAAAGGCTTCCCCAAGCTCCTGCAGGTGTAAGCAAAGCAAAGGACCTTTCTGTCCCACTGTGCACAGGAGTCATTGACTTGCTGAACACCCTCACCACTGCCAGCATAACATCAGAGAGCTGTGGGTTCTGTGCCCAGGGCTTTCTGTCCTTAGGACTACAGAGCAAAGAAGATAGCTGATGGGGAGAGGTGACACAGCTCTGGGGGGCTGGAGGGCCCCAACAGCCCCCATAGCTGGCAGAGCTCAGAACAGGTATCCAGGCACCACGGTTACCTTGGTCACCATCCCTGCTTGGCTTGGTCCAAACACAGCTCCACGGCAATTTGCCCTTCCCAGCTGCTGTGAGTGAGGCTTCAGGGAAGGGAGAGGGAAACTGTGTCCCATGGAGGACATAGGCTTCAAGGATGAAGTGGATGGATCCAGGGCAAGGGACAGCAGCGGAGGTGGCACAGCCAGCCAGGTGAGGACTGGGAGGGAGGTGGCACACAGTGAGACCAAAGCAGATTCCAGCTTCAGTTTCACCTCTGAAATGTGGCTTGGGATCAAAATCGCAGAAAAGTAACCTCCCAAGGGAGCAGAGCATGTCAGAGAGAAGAGGACTTCTCTTCCTACACACTTCAGCAGGTCCTAAGAGACAACATGAGCTGGTGTCAGTTACATAAATGCTACTTCTCAGAAGAAGAGTGGAGGAGTTCTGTGCACAAACATTGACACAGGGAAGGCAGCCACTGCCCTTTGCAAGGGAAAATATCCCTCTGCCTGCAGCAGGAAGGTGCAAGTTCAGTGCCTGAGGATTTGGGGTTGCTCTCAGTCCTGCATTCCAGCGGGTCAGCCACATGTAGCACCTTGCCCATCGATGGGCACTGGGGCTGCAGCAGCCTGGCACTACAATGAGCCTTTTGTAACCTCAGATTGCCACTTAACAAGTGGCTGCCAGCCCGTGTTTGATTAATGCCATGAGGAACCAGTGGCCACTGTTTACTTTGTGATTGGTTAGAGGTAGGGATTCCAAAAGAGACCTCAGGCAGGCACCTGATGCTTATGGACTTTTAATTATGATGGAATGCCCAGCTTCAGGAAGCACCTCTGAAACCTCAGCCTGGAATCATTCAGCAGGAAGAGAAATGCCTCTGAGCTTTAGGACTGGCTTTGTCCTTGGCAGTTATGTTAGGAGGAGGCTCTGCACAGACTGGAGGACTAACCTGTGGGTTTGGGCCATTTGCAGACCCCAGAGAAGGCTCTGGCTGGCACAGTGAAGGAGGCAGCCTCTGGCACAGACAGTGAGAGTGCTCCACCACGCAAGACTCCACTCACCTGCAGTGCAGATGGCCTGGATCAGGACACCTTTAAAATTGTGAGATACTGAATAGAATTTAGCAGTAGAAAAAGTTGGTGGTATCTCAGGTTATTGGGAGAGAAGGAGCAAATAAACCCCAGGAGTTTGGCTGAGAGAGCAAAAGAGCAGGACAAGACACTTCATTCTGGGCTTTGAAAGCTTTTCCCTCATTTTCTGTCTTGCCATCTTTACATCACACTTCCATTTAAAAGGAAAAAACAAACCAAACAAATCACCCCCAAAAATCCCCAGACAGCACCAAAGCAATCGCACCTCACAGGCACTGTTTGGCTTTTCAAACAAGCACTGCTGCCTTTTCACTCCATGATGCTTCCTGGCTGTGCTGGTTTGGTTTCAGCATCCCTTACCAAGCCCAAACTGTCCCTGGGACCTGACTTCCCTCATCTGGTGCTTGGTGACATAACCACACAGCCCCTGGCACAGTCAGACCACACACAGAGAAGGTGGTCAAAAGGGAGGCCATCCAGATGCAGTCTCTGCTCCTCTGACTGTGCAAACATTTGCAGCATATGCCAGGCCTGGCCACAGGAACCAGGAGCATGAGGACACGAGCAAAGCAGTTGCCTTTACTTCTCCCTGCAGAACAGCAGCTCTCCTCCAGCCTCAGAGATAGATCTTGGGCCCTACAATGTCCAAAGGGAACCCACGGTCTGAAAACCCTTCAATTCCCTTTCCAAGTCACCTTAGATTAAGACTGGAGATCAGGAAGAAACTCTTTACAGTGAGGGTGGGGATACACTGGAACAGGTTGCCCAGGGGGGCTGTGGATGCCCCCTCCCTGGAGGTGTTCAAGGCCAGGTCAGATGGGCTGGGCTGGTGGGAGGTGGCAGGGGGTTGGAACTGGATGGTCCCTCCCAACCCATTCTGTAATCAGACAAGTCTCAGATGGGTGTCAGCATCCTTGGGACATGCAGAGACAATTTGGGTTGATGACAGAGGTCCTGCTAAAGACCCACACCACCCCCTCCATGTCCACACAGAAACACAGCACAGCACAAGGCTCCTTCAGTGCCTCCCCAGCCTGCTCCCTCCCCAGTTCCTGCGGTGAACCTGGACCTCGGGTGCTGAACACCTCTGCCACACTTTTTCTTTACAGTGCAAGGAGTTTTTCAGACCCTTTAAGAAGTCACTTACGAAGCTGCATTTCCCCCAGCACCTGCCCAAAGAGAAGAAAATTAAGCAGATGAAGGAAAGTTTGGCCATAATCGGAGGCCGCATCAACCTGTTCCTCCAGCAGTACTGCAGAGCCTCGGAGGTCCAGCACTGGCAGCAGTAAGGCTCTGCCCCTACCAGCACCACTGGTGCCACACTGCTGCTGCTCCCAGCAGGCACTTAGACACCTACCTGGGCTTTCCCTTTGCAGACTCTGGAAATGGGACTGGATGTCCAGAGGAGACTTGCTTAGCTTGCTCTAGCTGCTGAAGGCTCACTTGGTGAGCCAGCAGAGGCCAGTGCAAAGCCACTTTGATTTGCTGTCCATCAGCAACTTCCTTTAGCTAGTCAAGTGGCTCCTGAGTTAATGCATGATCCTTCCTATGCCTAGGGAAGAGCAGTTCTGGAGATGTTTTTAGGGAGCGAAAGGAAGAAAGTGGGGTGGAGGCCATGGAAAGGGGACATCAGTGGTCACAGTCACCACACAGCGGGGAGCAGGGTGAGGGTGATGTTGGTACTCACACAAGCCATGTGTCTGTCTTCTCCCCAGGATGTTGTGGAGCTTTGTCAGCCTCTTCTCAGAGATGGATGCCAAGCAACTGCAGAAGCTGCATGGGTACCTCAAGAAGAACCAAATGGCTACGTTTCTGGTAAGCAAAGAGGGAAGTGAAGGTCCTGTGAGAGGTGCCCTGCTGTGCTGACCTGAAGGGGCAGCTACAGCACGCAGCTTGCGCACACTGATCCACAATCCAGGTCAAAGCAGAAGCCACAAAGGAGGCCACAGGTGCTGCAGGTGCTGCCAGTTCCTCCATCACACAGGCACTGAGCTCTCACAGCTTGCCCTGGCCAGCACTGCTGTCTCCAGCTGCCTGGCTTACAATTCCTGGAGCTGTTTGGCGATTCCTTGTTTCCACTCACACTTCACAGACCAAGCCTGAGCCATGGCACAGGAGTTAAACTTTGAAACAAGCAACCAGCCCAGGCAAACCCTCTGCTTGCCAAAGCCCTTTCCTGTGCCTGAGCATCAACCACACGAGGAAGCTGCAACAGTTCCCCTAAGCACTGACTCCGAAGGGTTAACTCATTTAAGCACACTCATAGCCAACCATAACCATATCTCCTGAGCAAAGGCTGAGCACACCAGGAAGTTCAAAGGTCCACAAGGAGCACATACTTTAAGAAGTTTATTTTAAAAAAGAATTAAAACCAGATCTACAATGAAAACCAAGACAGGAGCCAACCAGGAAATTGTGCTGAGTAAATTAGAAAGCAGCAGCAGGTGAGACCTTGCTGGGTTACTGGGACACTGTTTGCTTCACCTTCACAAAGGCAGCTGTGGTCAGCTGGCTGTGATAAGGCCACAAATAAGTTTGAGGCTGCAGGTAAACATCTCCCCTCCAGCTAAAGAGAAGGGGGAAAGCTGGCCACACAGGTTTTATTTTTAGTTGACAGGGACATTGTTTAGGCTCTGAAGAGTTAGCCCAGCAATGAGGAAATCAAAGCTATTGTAAAAGGAAAGCCCAAACACCAGCTCCTGCTGCTGGCCTGAGATGCCCACTTGGGAGAAACTAAAAAAGCAACCTGGCAGCTCTGGGAGGCAGGCAGCAACAGGAGATCTTCTCCCGGGAGTTTGTGAGTGCTGCAGAGAGGGAATTGAGCTCCATTTCCATCACAGAGGCTCAGCTGAGCCCAGGACATGACCTCAGCTAAGGACAAGCCAAGGGTACCTTTTACCACTTCAGAGTCACAGATTGCATCAGGTTGGAAGGGACCCTCAAAGCTCATCTTATCCAAGCCCTCTGCAGCCAGGGGGCTCCAACCCAATCAGGCTGCCCAGGGCCACACTGAGCCTGATCTTGGATGCCTTCAGGGGCAGGGACTCAACCACATGCCTGGGCAACCTGTTCCAGTATTACACCACCCTCACAGTGCAGAACTTCCTCCTGATGTCCAGCCCAAATCTCCTCTGCTCCAGCTTCAAACCATTGTCCCTCATCCTGTCACCACAGGCCCTTTTAAACAGTCCCTGCCCAGCCTGCCTGTAGATTCCCTTAGGACAGTGAAATGCTTCTCTAAGGTCCTCCTGGAGCCTTCTCTTCTGCAGGCTGAGCAGCCCCAAATCTTTATACCTAACCCCCCCACCCCTCCAAACACCTTCCCCTAAATAAAAACCAGAACCAAACCTCACCATTCCACATCTTCCTTTCCAAGGAAGCAGGGAAAGAAAAAAAAAAAACCCAACAAAACAACAAAAAACAA
>VWZE01006224.1:120746-147537 GCA_013396675.1 Eubucco bourcierii | reverse complement strand
AAAAAAAAAAAAAAAAAAAAAAAAAAACCAAAACCCCCAAACCCACCAAACCAACAACAAAATAAACGTAAACCAAGCCAAAACAAACCCAAAACCCCCAAAAAACAAAACCAAAACCAAGTGGTGGGTGACAAGCATGAGTCAGACTGTATCGTGTGCAGGGAGGGCGCAAGGTGCCGGTGTGTGCCGAGCCTGCAGCAACCTGCAGCCAGCAAGAGCCTCCAGAAAGGCCGACAGGAACAGTGACAAATTCTGCCTGTTATGTAAGGGGTGACAAATGCCTTTTGTTATGCAAGACAAGGAGGGGGGGGGAAAGAAAGAAGAATTAAAAAAAAAAAAAAGCCCTCAGCATCTTCACCCTTTGTGGGAAGGGAGAGCAAACCTCTTTCAGCTCCCTGCTGGAGCACAAACAACAGGCTGCGGATCGGGGTGGGGTGGGGGACCAGCGTGTTCCTCACAGAAATAGGCTCCTTGGAAATGTCTTGTTATTTAGATGAGTGGGCATACAAATGCAGAATCGATCTGTAATTAGTAGGAGACTGAGGATAATTTGAGGATTTGGGGAGTTGTGTTACAGGAGAGAGGCTGGCAGGCAGCTGGCCACAAGCCTTGCTCACCGCTCGTGGGGCTCATGATCTGTGCTCCTTTCCCTCACATTTGGGCTTTTGGAGCTTTTGAATTGATCACAAAATCACAGAATACCAGGTTTAGAGGGACTTCAAGGACCCTCTGGTCCATCTTTCCTAAGTGATAGTGGAGTTGAAATGAGTTGGTCCAGCACCCTGCCAAGCTGAGCCTGGAAAGTGACCAGTGGAGAGGCACTCCCTGCTTCCCTTGGGAGGTGATTCTCATCTCGGATTGTTTCCGTGGCCAAGCATTTTCTTCTGGATTCCAATCAGAACCTCCCTAGTAGTAACTTGTCCCCATAACACCTTGTCTTTTCCATGGGGCTCCTTGTAAAAGGGGAGTCTCCATCCTCCTGGTAGCCACCCTTCCTGAGCTGGCCCCTGGCAGTAAGGTCTCCCCTAAGCCTTCTCTTCTCAGGGCTGATGGAATGCAGCTCGCTCTCAGCCTTTCCTCACAGGGCAGGCAATTTAGAAACAAAGCACATCTGAATTCACCCACTGGTCCCAACTCTCTGTTTTCAGACTTGCTGGTAATACCAACCCAGACTCTCTGTGCTAGAGCACAGCAGCGTTTTCCTTTGCCTTCTGCCAGCTCCCGCACGTTGCTGAAGGCTGCAGAAATCAGCCCCACGCCTCAGTCAGGGAGTAAAGAAATAAATCACCTGGGTTGTCTGAGCCTGAGGAGGTTTTCCTTGCAAAGAAGGCCGAAGAGAATGAGCGCTGGCAGCGCGAACTCCATTCCCCCCCTGGATAACCTAGAGGGATGCGCAGCGCTCTCCACCCGCTCCCCGGTACCGGCGCACCGAGGGCAGGATGCCGAGCGTAGGGACCCACCCTCGGCCGTCCTCCCGGTGCGCAGGGTGCCACAAAGCGACAGTGACATCCAGTGGCAGCACACACCGGGCCGCAGCGCCCACCGCGGGGCTGAGCAGCCCTCAGCTCCCGTCCCGCACGCTGCTACCTGGCTCCGAACGCAGTCGCCGAGCCGCCCGCAGCGCCGGGAAGCCGATGGCGCTCTCGCCGTCGTGAGGAAGGGGTCCTGCTCTAAACCACAAAGGTTGTAGGGTGGTAGAAGAGTTCTGGTTGGAAAAGACCACTGCGGTCATCGAGTCAAACCTTCAGCCGAACACCATGGCCACAGACCGTGTCCCCAAGTGCCACGGCCACACATTTCCTGAGCACCTCCAGGCATGGGGACTCTACCACCGCCGTGGGCAGCCTGCTCCGATGCCTGACCACTCTTGCAGCAAAGACATTGGGAACAATCTACAACCCAAACCTCCTCTGGCTCAAGTTCAGGCCATTTCCTCTTGTCCTGCTGCCTAATAACAGGGAGAAGAGACCAATCTCACCTCACTCCAGCCTCCTTTCAGGGAGTTGTAGAGGCAGGTCTTCCCTCAGCCTCCTCTTCTCTGGTTCCTTCAGCTGATACTCACCAGCCCTTTTCTCCAGACCCTTCCCCAGCTTTGTTGCCTTTCTCTGGGCCTGCTCCAGCCCCTCAACATCCTTCTTGGAGTGAGGGGCCCAAAACTGAACCCAGGACTCAAGGTGTGGTCTCACCAGTGCTGAGTACAAGGGCATGATCACTCCCCTGGTCCTGGTGGCCACAACATTGCTGATCCAGGTCAGGCTTCTTGGCCACCTGTGCACACTGCTGGTTCATGTTCAGCTGCTGTCAACCAGTGCCCACAGGGCCTTTTCTGCTGGGCAGCTTCCAGTCACTCTGCCCCCAGCCTGTGGTGGTGCATGGGGTCGTGACCCAAGTACAGGCTCCAGGACTTGGCTTTTCGGGGCTGGGTGAGCCAAGCTGCACAAGCAGCTGAGCTGGGCTGGACGTCAATGCAGGGCAGCAGAAACAGCACAGAAAACAGCTCTGCAGAGGCCAGCAGGGCGTGCTGCTGGGTGAGATGGAGCTTTGGATCTCAGCTGCAGGGAACAAACCCTTCCTGAGGTGAGGATTGCTGAAGGCAGTAACAGTCATCTCTCAGCTCATTGCTGCTGCCACCCAGCAGGACCACGTTTTTAAGCAAGAGTTAATTGGCCAGGCATGAGTCAATGTGTTGTGTTTGCTCACATAAATCTCTCTAAAGTGCTGTTTGGCTTTTGTTTTAAAGCAATTATGCTGTCCTTCAGAAAATCCAGAATCAGTTCCAAGACCCAGGGAAGAGAAACTGAAGCAGCTTTATATCAGCTGTGGTCTCTCCAGAGGCACAAGTGACCTGCAGGAAAGGCTGGCTCAAAGAGACAGACACCACAAAAACAGTCACAATGTCACTACCCAGCAGCAAGGAGGACAGGTGAGAGGTACTCACGTAGCCACTGCTGGCACCAAGCAGGAGAAGCATCTTCCTGCTGGAGTAGAGCCACCCACACTGAGCATTTCTGCTCAAGGATCAGCAGCAGGCGAGGCTGTGACCAGTGGTGGAGCAGAGAGGTGAGCAGGGTGCACTGCTGGCTGAGACACGGCAGCAGAGGAGCAGCAGCAAGAGCAGCTCCTCCAGCATAAGGCAGTAGTAAGGAAGAAGTCATCCCTCTGCTGGTCCACACCAGCTGCTGTTAATTAGTGTGCCTGTAGCTGGTAGGTTGGGCGCTCACACATAGCTGTGGTTTGCCTTTGGGCCCACTCTGGCAGAGCCACCCCTGCTCATCTTCTGGAGCAAAAATGCAGCCCAACCTGTCCCAGGGATGTTTGCTGGCCAGAGTCACTGCAGCCTGTTTACTGCAGCACAGCAAATCCCAGAGCAGGAATGTCAAGCAGACATGAGAAGTGATGGGTGAAGAGATGGGCACTGCCACAAGCAGGTGCCACAGCCTGCCTGTGCAAGGAGGATCTGTCCCACGTAAGCCTATTTTCAAGCTGCTAAAATGCAATCACATGTCCTGTGGGAGTTCTCATGCACTCAGAACCATCTTGCTTCCCATCTCTTTTCTCCACAGTCTTTCTATTTATCTCTTAAAAAGTCCTATCTAGTACGAAACAGCTCTGAGGCAGCACTGAAAACCCAATCCGACAAAAGAAAAGGTCAAAAGCAAAAACAAAAAACCAAAACCAAACAAACCAACCCAAACGCTGAAAGCCAAGAGCCAGAGAGTTAAGCGTGAGCTGGGAAGCTGAGAGGGAGGAGTCCCACGCAAAGCTGGCGGCTCCAGGCAGTCCTCCTCCGCCTGTCTGCTCCACTCCAACAACAGGGAAACACCACTCAGGCACTTGGTACGCACCAGAGACACAGAGTGCCTGAAACACCAGGCACAAGCACAGACGGGGAGAGGAGTGGCTCCAGAGTGGGCTGGAGGGCATCAGTCGATGGAAAGCTCAGCATGAGCTGGCAGTGGTCACTTGCAGCCTAGAAGGCAGCTATGTGCTGGACTGTGCCAGAAGTGTGACCAGCAGGATGAGGGAGGGGATTCTGCCCCTCAGCTCTGCTCTCATGAGACCCCACCTGGAACACTGCCTCCAGATCTGCTGTCCCCAGCATAAGACAGACATGGAGCTGCTGGAGCAGGTCAGGAGAAGACCACAAAGAGCATCAGCGGGCTGGAGAATCTCCCCTGTGGGGACAGGCTGAGAATTGAGGCTGTCCAGCCTGGAGAGAAGACTCTTGCCCTGAAGACACCTTAGAGCAGCTTTTCCAGTGTCTGAAAGGGGCTGCAGGGGAGCTGGGGAGGAACTCTTGACAAAGACTTGTAGGGACAAGATGAGGGACAAAGGCTTTGAACTAGAAGAGAGGAGATTTAGATCAGAGATTAGGAAGAAATCCTGGACAGTGAGGGTGGTGAGACACCGGCACAGGTTGCCCAGGGAGGTTGTGGCTGATCCCTCCCTGGAGGTGTACAAGGCCAGGCTGGATGAGGCCTTGAGCAATGTGGGCTGGTGGAGGTGTCTGTGCCCACGGCAGGGGGTTTGGAACTGGATGATCTTAAAGGTCCCTTCCAACCCAAACCATTCTATGAAACACCAAAACCTGAAACCTAATAAACATAGCTAAGGAGTGAGAGCCTGGGTGAGCAGCCAGCAGGAGCACCCTGCTGCTCGTACACATTTCTGGTGACAACACATTTGGAAGACTGAATCCACCCAGAGGACACCTTAGGCACACCCAACACCAGCCCCTACAGCAGATACAACTTCCCAGAGGAGTTGAGTTGTGCCTTCCACTTACTTTGTGGGTTTCCATTTGTTTTTTAAGGTTCCCAAGGAACTTCAGAGGTCGACAGACAACAGTTAGCACAGCACCATCACCTGAGCAGAAGGCAGAGAACAGAGGCAGTCTCCATGGTTTCCTGAAACCACAGAACACAAATACCTGCAGCATCTTAGCAACAAGCTTCAACCCAAGCAAAATGAAAATTGCACTGGTCTAAAGCCTGTGGTCTTATTTATTGTCCCCCTGGAGTTTCTCTAGCAGCTGTGCACCAGCACCTGCTCAAGGATGCTTAAGTCTCAGATTCACCTTTACTACCTCATTCCCCAGCCCCCCAAATGGATGAAAGTCCTGGTAAGGAGCAGCTGAGCTGCCTGCCTCCTCCTCTTGCTGGAGCAGGAATCCTCTTCTGAGAGCAGCATTTGTTTCCCCCTCATTTCCCCTGAAACACAACCTCCCCACATGGTATCCAGCGGTGTACCGAAAGAAGTGTGTCCAGCAGGTCTAGGGAGGTTCTTCTCCCCTCCCTCCACTACCCTCGTGTGGTAGGGACCTTCCTTATTGCCTGAATCCTAGCCCCCAAAAAATCCCTTCTAGATCCCTTTGGAAGGGCAGATAACACAAGTCCATTTTTAGACTCAAGACAACAGATTTCCTTTTGAAATGGCATCTTGGCTGCCACCCACAGCCCTTGGCAAGCGAGCCCCTCCCTGGCTGCGCTGCCCGCCGAGGTGCCGCTGCCAAGCGTGCGCAGGAAGCGGCTCCCGGCAGGCTGCGAAGGAGGATGTCTTGCACTGCCTTCGCCGGGCAGCCGAGCCTGCTGCTGGCACTGGCTTCTCCGTGCAGAAGAGCAGGCACTTGCGTGCTGCAGACCTGGTGCGGCTGCAGAACACGAGGAATTTTCTTAGAGTAATGGAAGTGTTCTCACCTGGAGGTTTTGCACCTTCTGCAAGCGCAGTCGCCGTCAGCCAAAGGTAGCAGCATGCAGCTGTGCCAAAAGAACACTCCCGTGCCCTCAAAATGTCACACTGGTTTAAGACGGAACTGAACAAGATTAAAGCCTGCTCCAGACTTGGATTATTCTACAATTTTTCCAGTAGAACGTGAGGTGACTTAGAAATGACAGGAAAGTTGTTAAGGAAAACTGAGCTCTGCCAGTAATAACCTCAGAGAGATTCCTGACCTCATGATGAGGGCAAAGAGGAAAGGTTTCACCTTCGGAGGTGCCTGTTCTAAAGGCACAGAGAGAAAACTTTTGGGATCAGCTCCAGGATGCACCGGTGCCCCCTCGGCAGCGCTCCAGGGATTACTGTTTCCTGTTGATCCTGGCGGCTGGTGGGCAGTGGTGCTGCTGTGGCAGAGTTGCACAACCACACAGGTCGCAGCGCTCAGCCTGTGCTTCCTGAGAGAGTCTCTGCTCCTTCCCGTTTAAACGGAGCATTAAGGAACACATGGAAGTGTTGCACAGCTTTGGCTTGGGCTCTTAAGGACAATGAGATTGCCATGCATGGTAAAAAGTGCTAATGCATAACCAGAACTGCCTTTCTACAAAGGTGTAGGACAGAAGAAGGGAAGAGAAGGGAGAGAGAGAGAGAGAGAGAGAGGGGGAAGGGAGAAGAAAGGAGGGAGAGAGAGAAGGGAAAGGGAGAAGAAAGGGAAGAAAAAAAAACCTGTTTGCCCCCACCAAGACACAACCTGAAGAGATGCAAGCAGAGACCACTGTTGACTGCTAGGCTCAGGGGAGCACAGGGTACATTTTGTGCCACAGGAAGCAGAAAGATGCCAGCAAAGAGCAAAATCTGTACTGCCTGTGGAGGTAGCAGTGAGGCCTCAGCACAGCCAGACACCCTGGGAAGCACATCCCCAGGACATGAGCCATCCCCACCAGAGGTGCAGTAGTCTCTCCGCCAGCCAGAAGGAGCTTCCCACGCTCCAGGAAGCCCAAGGCAGCATTTACTCTTAATGCTTAAAACCACCCAAGCCTCCCAGGAACAACTCAGGTTCTCCCCAGAGCTCACCTCAGCCCAGTTGGAGGGGACAGTGCTTACACTGAGCATGGTCCTTGCTGCTGGCAGCGTTTGGACCTTGCTCAGACTAACTAGGAGCAGAAATTCATTACTGGGAAGCAGTTTTTACCCAGCTTGTTTTGTTAACTCCTGCAAGACCAGCAGTGCCACCTCACACCCGTTCTCAACATCAGGTCCCCTTGACCTGGACAAAAAGAGTCCCTTCCAAACCCCACCATGCTGGAATTCTGGGATGCTGTGAGGGGGAGGCAAGAAGGTAGACACTTGCTGAGAAGCAGGTTTTCACCCCATTGAAGTCAGATAGCTCCAGCTGCAGGAACACTCTATTTATTAGGTCAATATTTCAGTTGAGCAATACAATTACAGAATATCACAATGCTGGTTACAAACAAGAGTATGGTTTGATGGTTACAAATAAAATGTTGGGCACTGCAGTCTGTGAGAAGTAGGCTACGAAACGTTATCGACACGACAAAAGTAGGGGTTGGGGTCTTCAAATGATCAAGATACTCTCATAGAAATGGATGTGGCACTACAGGTATTGTGGTTGAGAGGTGGCTTTGTGTAAGCAGCTCCATTTCCACAGTCAGACAAGTTCAAGCAAACACCATTTTATTATTTTTTTTGTTTCCTCTATTTATTTTTTTGTCCTTTTTCCTCCTTTTTAAATGCTATTAAATTAAAATCCCCTGTAGTTCAATAAAGTATAAAAATAGTACTGAACCTGGTCATATTCCATAAAATGTAAGAGTTCATTCACATCATTAAGTAGTAAAAGAAATTGTGAAGTTGTAGTTACCATGGCAACATTGCTTCCCAGAAAGGAGCATAGGAAAGAAAAACCTTACACATATGGTACCTGCGACAATTACTTAGCGATCCAACACTGAACTTGTGCACCACAAACTGAGTTTCTAAATATCTCTATATATTTATATAGTTATATATTTATATATATATTTATTTTTCATCTTAAAATTTACCTTTGAGAAGAGAGAGAGAGAGAGAAAAAAAAAATGTGCACTTCAACAAACTCACTAAGGCCACTCATGCTACAGATACCTAGGATTGCAATGAAGAGAGTTAAACGAGACCCTAGAGCACGCACCTTGAGATCACCAAAGAGGAACCTGTTTCACACTGCCTAAAACATTCCTGAGATTTAGGGATACACACACACACACACACACACACCAAAAAGCATGACTAAACTTTTCAGATGTTTGTTATAGCTTGTTTCTGGGGGAAAGGAAATTTCTTGCCCATCCTCAGGTGAGCCATGAAACACAACTGTGTGTTGGTTGTGTCAAACGGGTGAACACCCACAAGGAGAGAGGCAGGTTTGCAGCTAACATCTGGTCAGCAATTTGCTTGTTATAATAAAAGGAAGAAAAACCACCAAAACACCAATCCAAATGGGAAACAATCACCTTTAGGGACCAGAAGGTTTCTGCACAGGCAGAGGAGGAAGGAGCTCTGTTTAAAGATCATTAACAGCAGCATGTCCCCCTCGCTGTTTGCTGCCAGCTGTGAAGTCAAACCCAATCTATGCCACTCAACTGTTTGTCAACAGCTTCACTCCTGTTTGAGGCACGATGAGGTTTGTTGTTTGGTTTTTTCTGGCTCCACCCATATTTAGGACAAGAAAAAGGAAAAACGAAGCCCAATGTGCATTTCGTGTACCGTGAGAAGCGGCGGAATGGCACCATTAGCAAAATTCAGACTGCAGCACAGAGGGAAAACAACTTCATTTTTAAAACAGTCACAAATGTCCTAATAAGTTAGAACTCAACAACAAAAACTCTTCAAAGTTACTTTACAAAAACCTGTGTGCAAAAAGAAAACAAAACACAAAACCCCAAACCACCTCTGAAACCGCAGGTTTTGGTACAGAGTAGGACACCAAGGCAGACACTTCCTGGCGTAATTAATGCCACGTTGTAAAAATGACCAAACAACAGTCTGGGGTCAAATAGTCCCTACTTGGTTTACTCCAAGTAGCTGAAGGATATTAATTTATTTTTAAACATCTTTCTGCTAATTTCCCCTTTTGTGCACCCAGAAAATCTTTGTGTTCTTATGCCCTTTGTAACGAGGCACCCAGAGGAGCCCAAAGAGGAGGAACCCTGACATCACCTTCCTCTCTCTTTACAAACTGTGTAAAGTAGGACAAGAAGTTACTGATTCAAACAAGTTTGTGCTGCAAATGAAACATTAAAGGTTTAATTTATGCAACAGTTAAAACAGTTGTCCTGAAGGTGACACCTGCCTCCCCTTGCCCCCAGCCACTGCTGGGATAGCAGAACAAATCAGAGGAGGTATTTCACTGGATCGCCACTCACCAGCACCAACCAGCCCCTGCTCAGCTAGCAGGAGCTGCTCTGTGCCTCTACAGAACCCCAGGAATTCATTCATCTCCTCAAGTGTTGCACAGCTGGGCCTGAGCTCTCCCACCCTGCAAGGCTAACAGCCCAGCCCAGCACTTACACTGAGATGAGGATGGAAAAGTCTCATCTCAGCTGAAATGTTCTCCCCAGTTTTGCCTCTACAGGGAGGAAGGTTCAGGGTTCACCTTGGCAAGTTCAGCATAGCATGGAGGTCACAGGGGTTTACACCTCTGCTCCTGCAGCTCTGCCTGCTGTAGGAGTTAGCAAATGCTTAAGTAATGCAAGATCTGCTGCAAGCACACTGGCCTAGAGGGACAAGTCACTTACCTTCCTCTGGAGTCATCCAAGTGGCCTCTTACTTTCCCAAACAACAAACTGTGACAGCAGAGACAGGAATTAAGTACCACCACCATACTGCAGCCTCTACATGCTCTCCCAAGCACTCAATTGAGGAGACACAGAACCAAAAACTTCAAGAAGTGTCAGTTTTATGTTATTACATGAAGAACAAGTATTACACCTGCAGCAAAGACAGCATCGAGTGAAGGTTCCAAGCTGGGGCATGCAGAACATGCAACAGAGCATGCAGCTGCAAACCTCCTCTGCTTTAACAACTTTGGTGGTCAGCTGCAGCTACCTTTAGTGTCTTGGCATGGCTGGAATTGTGGAGATGCTACAAGGGGAAGTTCAGCCCAAAAGTGAAGTGAGGATTTAATTCAGTCCTCTGAAAAGCATACAAGTGGTCCTGCAAGGATTGCTGCAACTGCTCTGGGCCAAGTCACACTGCTTGGCCCAAGTCCATTATCCAAGAGAATTCTGGGTGACTTCCAGGACCTTAGCCCCTTCCAGACAAGCCAATGCACCAAAGTCCATGACACGCTGGTGAAGCAGCTTCAGCAGAGAAAGCAAAGTACATCCAGCCAGCAAGATCTGAAAATAAAGCTACTCCTGAAATAAACTGTAGTGATGCACTTGGTTACCAGACTGAAGCTCAATGCCTCCCTAATATGTCCCATGCTGGAAGTTCTCCTGGCTGCCCTGACTTGAAGGCAAAGCATGAAACATACAACCCAGAGCTGGCCTAACAGCAGTGGTTCCCACAGAACAGACTCACCAGTTATCAGCCCAAACACAACATCTTAGAATCTTTCAGATTCCCTTCTCCAAAGCAGGGAGACCCAAGCCTGGAAACCCTGAGCATATAAATGGTCTCCAGCTAATGCAAGTGTAAACCCAGGCAGACACTTTGAAGCTTTTAAACCCTTCTGCAGTACTGAAATCTCACAGCCTCTTTAGGATGACGTGAAGCACATCTTCCCTAAGTTCTGCCACTATTACATCCTGCTTTCCATTTTAAATGGTTCTAATAGGACTTCAAAACTCCTAAGAACTTTGTAATTTGTTGGCACCCTGCTGTATGGGCATCCAGGGCCAAACATGTTTTCCCTTGTAGATAAATCATGTGTTTGTAGTACCCAAAAGCAGTCCAGAAACAAAAACTGCTATAAATAAATTAGGTTTTACTTCCACACATAATTTGAAGTTGGGTTTGCCCTGAACAGCTGTTGAGGATATACTGCAGTTTTAACATCTTAATGCCACAGAAGTTATTCTGTTTGGTTTTTTTGGTTTTTTTTTTTTTAATCTAAATACTTCTCATCTCAGTGAAGATATTCCAGCTGTGCAATCACTGTATCTGCATTCACTAACTACACAACTGCACTTTAAAATTGGTATTATTCAGCCATTCCACCTCAAAATACACTTGAAGGCACCAGTATGTGAACTATTGGCCTGTAAAATTTCAGTTAAGAGCCATTAAGCTCAAAATACTATCTAAAATGTCTGACATTTCTTCTCTGCACTTCCTTAAAGAGCAACAAGCAGCTTCCCCTGTCCCAAACAAATCCTAACCCAGACCCCAAACAGAACACCCAGTCCAAGTCCTGCAGGAACCATGTTCATGGAACCTCAGCTTGGACTGACCTTCCACAGCCACATCACAAACCCCTGAAAATAGGGGGGGGGGGAAGGAAAGGAGAAAACCCCAAACAGACAGAATCCTAACTATAGGAGCACTGTTTGTGCTGCTATAAGAAGTAGTGAGGTAACAGCAGTGAGTTGTTCCTAGTTTGCAATGTTACACAGACTTTCCAAGGAGCATTATCTCAAAGTTAAAACAAACCAACCAACCCACCCAAACAAAAAAAAAACCAAACACCCAAACAACCCACAACCAAACCACCAAACCACACAACCAAGCAGTCCCTCCCTCCCCACCCCCCCAACAGAAGAAAAATTAAGACAAGCTAGTGAGATAGGCATTATTCAAAATATCTTTACAGCTGACTTCTGCTTCTTAAATTAATATAAAGGAATCGGTTTCTGTTTGTACTGTTGTTTAATGTAGAAATGAAGCATCACAAAAAAAAACCCCAAAAAACCAAACAATGTTAAAAAAAAAATAAATCCACAACAGAAAAAAAAAAAACACACCCAAGAAAAAATAAAAGAGACCTGTTGTGCTTTTTGGCATTTTCGGCTGACCCCTGCAGACCGTACAATAAGTTGTGTTCTCCAGAAACAGAAACTGGATTGGAATACAAAACTCTTGACTGGTATAAACAAGTGACTGCCTCAGTTATTGATCAGAGTAAGCCCATTCAAAAGAAGGGAAAAAAAAAAAAAGATCCAAACAAACAAACAAAAAGAGATGGCTGCAGCAAAGAGTTAAGCATTTCTAGTTTTTGCTCGTGGCATTGACATTAATATTTGTCTAAGCTTACTAGGTAAAGACATGCCGTCGCAACCGCTACAGAACGTTCACTTCCTAGGCTTGTATCTATTACATGAATATAATCTTGCACTGATCATACATCTAAATGAAAGATTTCTACTGTCAAAGTGAATGCAGGGGCAGAAATATTAAATTAAAGCCACTGGTCCAAAAGCTGTTTTCTAGCAGGCTGGTCCACTTCTGCTTTTCCTGGTCCTGTTCAGAACGTTAGCACTCTTGGTGGGTACCAAGGAAAACTAAAGTTGCTGGTCTACTGGAGCTTCTCTCACTTCTAGATGAACACTGGTCCAGTTCAGGATGTTAACAACAAGATACGGTGGTGGTTACTTGCTTAACAACCTGTTGTGGTTCACAGAGTATGTTGCTCTCCAAAGTGGTTTTTGCCACTTGTCTTCACAAGGCAGCAGCCAAGGCTGGGATGTTCTCCCTTCTCCTGCCATCTACCATTAGCACAGCTACAACACGGACAGCAGAGAGACCTCCCTCACGTAACGTCTGAGAGCACAGCACTTATCCTTCCTATGCATCAGAAGAAAGCTCTTGATGGAACCTTCCACTCGTAATAAGAATGCAACTCTTTTGAGCTCAAACAGTTTTATTTAATGTTTTCTTGCAGACTTTCTGCAAAGTAGCTTCTTTTGAAAGAAGAGAGAAGAAAAAAAAAAAAAAAAAAGGGGGGGTTTGTGGGAATACCAAGTTAAAAATGTGAGCCGAACTAAACATGCCAGACACATGCTGAGAAGGATTGAACACACATTCATCCAGATGGGCACTCTTCAGTAGACTGGACCAGTGTTTCAATGCAAATTCCAGCCCCCAGAGAACTACATGGTTTAGATTTCACAGTATGACTTTTCCCCCTGTAACCTGGAGGAAAAAAAAACTTAACTGGTTAATTGAGCAAGTTCTTAGCTACTCTGTCCATCAACGTTCTGAGACATCAGAAAAGACTGGACCACTTCTTCAGTGGATTGAGGGCTGGTGCTTACGTCCTCCAGAGCATCTGTGACGGAGAACTGCCGATCCCGCAACCGGTTCCAATTGGCCAAAATGTTGTGGTATTCAAAAACCTTCTCATAATTACCAATGGAATTGTACAGTTTAATAAGACCTCTGTAATCATATTCAAGTCCACTGTATCCTTCACCAAAAAGCTTCTTTCCTAAAAGAAACCCAAAAGCAAAACAGAATTAAACAGACAATCTACTTGTGTGGTATTTCTGGTGTCTTTTTTACCAACAACCTAGAATCACAGAATGGTTTGGGTTGGGAAGGGAACTTAGAGATCACCCAGTTCCAGCTCTCCTGCCATGGGCAGAGATACTTCCCCCTAGACCAGGTTACTCAAAGCCTCATCCAGTCTGGTCTTAAAACACTTCATGCATGAGGTGTCCACAACTTCCCTGTTTCAATGTCTCACCACCCTCTGAGTAAAAAGCTTCTTCCTGATGTCCAATATAAATCTGCTCTGCTCTAGTTTCAAACCACCACCCCTTGTCCTATCACCACAGACCATTATAAAAAAGTCCCATGATTTAGAATGGTTTGGGTTGGAAGGGACCTTAAAGATCAGCTAGTTCTACCCCCAACTGCCATGGGCAGGGACACCTTCCACTGTATCATACTGCTCAGAGCCCTGTCCAACCTGACCTTGAATACTTCTAGTGAGGGAAGTTCTTTACTAAAAACTCGAATATCTTTTTAAAAGGTTTTGTGTAGGACCAAACCACTGATAAAAATCACACACTGCAAGAAGCACCTACCAATTGCTATGGATCTCAAATAAAGCTTCTCAGCATTTTCATATTGATTCATATCATAGTTGTAGAGGGAAGCTAGGTGGCCCACTGACAGGGCAACTTCATAATCTTCTTGACCTAGGAGCTGCTCCTTAATCTGAATGGCCTTGATGTGCATTTCTTCTGCTTCCTGCGAGGACCAAAATTCAGAGGTCAGTAGGACACCACTCAGCATGCCATAAAGATAAGAAAAACCAAGAAGGTTTAAGGAAACACAACCATGCAGTGGCTGAACAGCCTGGGGCATTTTACAACAGGTAAAAAAGAAAGACAAAATTAAATCAAATTCTCCCAGTTGTTAGTTAATGGATCAGCAGACAGCATCACTTTTTCTGCGGTCAAAATTGTTGTCACCTTGTTTTTGAAGGCATCATGCATCATCTAAAGGGTTTACTTTTTGCACAAAGCTTTGCAGAAATGAATTCTAAAACACAAGTTTTCCAGTTTGTTATGAAATGTGGACACTGAAAAATCTGTTTGCTGTGACAGATATATATATAGATGCCTTGCAGATTTTCATTCAAGAAACTTTTACATCACTATCAATGGTAAGGTTGAAAGGGACCTCAAGGATCATCTAGTTCCAATCCCCTGCCATAGGCAGGGACACCTCCCACTAGAACAGGTCACTCAAGGCCTCCTCCAACCTGGCCTTGAACACCTCCCTGGGCAACCTGTGCCAGTGTCTCACCACCCTCACTGCAAACAACTTCCTCCTAACATGCAGCTTCCATCTCCCCTCTGTCAATTTAAACCCATTACCTCTCATCCTGTCATTGCAAGCTCTTGTCAATAGTCCCTCCCCAGCCTTCCTGTAGGCCCCCTTCAGATCCTGGAATAATCTCACCTTAAACTTTCTCATGGACTGATACAGTCTTCCAAGGTTGCCATAATGTTTTGCTGTTTGTACATTAAACTCCCCAAAGGCTTTTTTAGCTAACTGGAGTGAGGACAGATGTAAGTCATGAGCTTCTTCAAGTAACCTCTGCTCAGTCTCCTTGTTGTGACAGTCTATTGCAATCTCCTCCAGGATAAGTGCTGGGCAGAAGAGAGAGAAAAAAAACCCAAACCAATGTTCTGGTGTTCCCAAGGGATTTTAACTGGAGGCAGCAGAAAGTCATCTACCCAAGACATCTTGGGAGACATCCCATCAAGCTTTAGGTTGATGACAAGCTGTTTTCAAACAGGTACAACCAGATACAAAGCTCCCAATGTGTATTTTGATAGTCTGTATTTTTCCTCCCTCCTCCCAGTCTTCCAGTTAAAATTTCCAAGGACTTTTGTTGTGTTGTACAAGTGTGTCAACAGAGAACATCAAGGTCAGAGGAGAATACCTCTGGAGGGGCCTCCATTTGAAAATAAGCATCAAGTGACACTGCCTCTGTTAAGGAAGAGGATAAACTTGTCTGAATGCCTGATTTCCAGTGGTCCCAGTAACACAGCTCAGTCCCAGTAACACACCTTTAACTCTCTTTGAGGATGCCAAGAGAAGATGATCTTCTGGGAGGATGTGAGTGATAATGCCAATAGCACGTTCGGCGTGGAATCTGCAAGAGTGTCAATAAAGCCCCAAGATATGGATGACTTCAGTCAGCAGCTGGCTGATAGCACACAGAAATATTCATGCAACAAACAGATGCTTTTAAAGTCTGACTGGAAATTTCGTAACGTTTAGGTACGTTTTTCTCCATTCACAGAACACAACTGGCTGCCAGCACCTCACACCATTGTACTCACAGTGCATTGTCAAATTTTCCAGAGCTGTACTGGTGAACATATGAGGAATAAGCCAAGTCTTCATGGGCTGTAGCTACATGTATGTTTTTACCTCCAAATACTGACTGCCGGATATCAAGAGCTGTCTGAAAGAGTTACAAGAAGACATTTCTTCGGTTAATACAGAAAAAAAAACAACCTTAATGGATCCCTCTTGGTGGTAAAACAAGGGGGAATAAAAGATACATCTCATGGTTCTGCTATTCTGGAGCTCTGAACCTACAGATTAGAGTAAAAGGGTATAAAACTTGAGGTATAAAAGGGGGGAAAGAGTAGGTATAGGAGAAGGTAAAGTATATAAAAGGAGGAAAAATTAAATCTCCACAGTTGGAGGTGTTTGGTGGTTTTTTTGTTTGTTTGTTTTGGGCGTTGTTGTTCTTGTTTATCTGGAGGACAATAATTAAATCTACTACTTTCTATCTCTACCAATTAACAGTGGGTTTCAGGAGGAAGATTTAAGAGGTGATAGTATCAAGTGAGACTGAAGACAGCTACTTGGCCCTGCTGCATACCTGATAGATTGCAACAGATTGGCAGATATTGTCTACGTTAAGCAAGTAAAATCCATAGTCCAGCAGCGTGTCAGAGTACTTGGGGTGTTTGGCTCCAAAATGCTCCCTGTGAAAACAGATTTGTGTTAGAAACTGAGGCCAGTTAAGGAGCATTTTAGAAGGTTTTCTTGAGTGCTGCTTACCGGGCGAGGTACACTGCATGTTTGATCAGCTGCTCAGCCTTCTTAAACTCACGTTTCACAACACAAGCCTGAGGAGGATGAAATGAAGCATGTGAAAAGGTGAATGCTCAGAACTCATCTTCTCCAGACAATGGCTCAAGTGTTCACTACTACTCTTAATTTTCAAATATCATTGTGGTTATTACAGGACTACTTAGTTATTTAAGAAAAGGTCCACAGACAGCATTAATAAACTTGTACTTTGTCCTAGGACTCATCCTTTCCTTAGTCTGAAGAAAACGGGACACCAGCCCCTGGGGTTATGGAAGGTTCTCAGGTTAACTTTGTCCTGATGCTCATCTCAACAGAATCACAGAATGTTAGAAGGGACATCAAAAGATCATTAAGTTCAACCCCCGTGCCAGAGTAGGTTTTGAATGTCTCCAGAGGAGGAGATACCACAACCCTCTGGGGCAGCCTGTTCCAGTGGAACAGCTGGAACCCAGTTTTAAGAAAGGAAAAAAATATCAAATCCCCACAAATATGAAATTGAAGTAGATCAACTGACTACAGGTAACAGATTATAAGACTCAAGACATGAACCTGGTCACCCAACATTCTGGAGGTATGACCTACCCTCACCCATTCTTGGTAGCAATTCAGTTAACATAAGAAACACAGAAGACTTTAAATTCACCTTTGAAGCTTGTCGTAAAACATCCACTACTACTTTCACAGGTAGGCCAACTGTGATTTCCTTCATAGCTTCTATACAGCATTTGTAAGCCTGAGGAACAAAGTTACCAACATGACCAAGCTGGGACTTCACTACCTTGCAACACTAAGAACATTACTTGGCTGTGAAAAATGAACTGATCATTTCCATAACAAAGCCTAACAAAAGATCTGTGTAACTGCTTATGTGTAATGAAACCTGTTCAGCCAAGTCTTAAAAGGCAGACTTTAAAAGGCTAATACTGAATGTCTAAGTATTTTATACTAGCCCAAAGCATGCATTATTACAATGACTTTTGCAGACCAAGAGGCTAAGTTATAATCTTTAAGTAATTCCTATCTGTACTTAAGAGGTAAAAGGGAACTGTAGGTCTGGTTAGATCTAAGTCACAGTTTTTCACCATAGATTCATTAGCCATGTCCTGCTGGTCTTTTTCACCTAGTAAAACAAACATTTTGTAATAGTTCATTTATAGATTGGCAGTTTGAGTCATTTACCCATCACAAAAAATTTCCTCATGTTGGGCAAAGGATCATGAAGAACTTGTAAATTAACTTGGAACAATACATAGTGAAGTCAATAAATCAACTGCTCCTCTGGTACTGGCACACAGGTACCAAAAGAGACCAGAGACTCTGGCTAGAAGGATAACCTAACACTGAGCCAGCCATGGAATGTCCTAGGAGGCTCCATCACCACTTTCCTGAAGAAGACCAAACCCAGAATGCCACTCACCTCATCATAGTGGCTCTTGGCAAAGAGCAGAGCGCAGAGCTCGCCGTAGAGCGCGGCTTTGTTTGCCTGCTGGCCATGCTTTGCCAGTTTGTCCATGTAAGACTGAGCCAGCTTGAAAGTCTCTTCTCCCAGGTGATATTTACAGTTACCATTCCGAACATGCAGCAGCCTTGGGAAGAAGCACAGAGATGATCTCATTAAAGCTGTAAAAGATCTCCAAGATCATCACCTCCAACCTCTACCCAACACCTCCACGAACACTAAACCATGACCCCAAGTGCCATGGATGGTGACTTTACCACCTCCCTGGGCAGCCTGTTCCTATGTCTGACCATTCTTGCAGCAAAGAATTTTTTCGTATTCTCCAACCTAAACTTTCCCTGGCATAGCTTGAGGACATTACCTCTTGCCCTGTTAGTTACTTAAGAGAAGAGGCCAACACCAGCCTCACTCCAACCTCCTTTCGGGTAGTTGTAGAGACTAATAAGGTCTCCTCTCAGCCTCCTCTCCTTCAGGTTAAACAACACAGATCTGTAATTTGATGTTACATTTAGAACAGGACTGTCACCCCAGCAGAACTCCCCTGTCCTAGTTCAGTAACACAGAACAGTTATTTACAGAGCATTGTTTCAGTGCTCCAGGCTTTGCCTTTTGCACAGCAAGAATTTTACTGCTGGAGATGTCAAATGATTTCACACATTAATGCAGTTTTACACATCCAGTGATTGAACCATTTTGGTGTTTCACTGAATCACTTTGTGTTTTACTTCTCAGAAAGTCCACTATTCCCCACACTGCTAGAATTCCATTTCTAAACCCTGCAATACAGTTACCAAATCTCTTCTACCTCCTCTCCAAAGTATGTTAAACTGAAACAGACCCCAAGTAAGTCCAGACACAGCTCATTTTCATCCATCTCTACACTTCTGACTCAAATCTTAAGTAGCACAGTCTGCCAAAATTTTTTTTTTTTTTTTTTTTTTTTTTTGTTTCTTTTGGGGGTTTGGGAGGGGAGTCTTCACAAGATTTGACATAATATCCAGCCCTGACTCAGCAGCACCAGAAAAGACAGACATCTTTGTTGACCCAGTTCACAGCACCTCTAAAATCCCTCTCCCCTGATCCTGCCCCATTCCCAGCTTGCTGCCTTTGCCTCTGAAGGATTTAGCAGAAGCTTCGTTGAACAACAGCCAAATGCAGGCAATAAACCACAGCACTATTGAAGCATACTCCTGTTTCTCTAGAGAAGAAAGAACTTCAGCTTCTGGCATCTGTTTAAAACTGAAGTGAGGGATGGTTTTTGTTGTAGGCTGATGCTTAGTTACTTTAAAGAGATACATTAGAAGAGTGTGTTATCATATTCCAAGCCTGAAGGGCAGAACTGCATTCCCAGCCACGCAGGCTAAGAGCAGCCAGCTGGTCCTTCTCTGCTGCAAACGCCTGCCATGTAGCTTATGAAATTTTGGTAAATTAACCTCCACTGTCCCTCCTGGAAATCTGTTATTAGACTATGAGTAAGAGACTGAAAAACATCAGGCAAGCCTTTATGAATCAGGAGGACAACTAACAGTGGAAGAGAAACAGCTGAAGTGAAGTGGAGCAGAAGGTAATGCTGCATGGCAAAGAGGCTACAACTCCAACTCAGAGCTGCCGTGTGGGTACAGCATTTGGGACCTTTTATAATGTATTGTTCTAGATCCTCCCATTAGCTGTCAAGGGGGGAAGAAAGAACAGAGAGGTTTGTGACCAAATGTTTCTCCTCTCTAAATCCATTTCCTGTTATCATTTACTTTGAGAATTAAGTTACTGTACTCACGTCTCCTGTGCCAGCAAAGCAACACATCTAAGCCTGCCCTATAAATTCGGCTTACCTCTAACATGGTCTCTTCCCACACTTTCCTATTGAAATGTATCATGGAACACAAAAGGAACCAAATCCACATTCTCACAAGAAGGCAGCAGCAGGCCAGCAGACAGCAGATGTCTATTAGCCATGCAAAGAGATGATCAAAAGAAAAGACCTTCAAGCCCCTCCTGAAACAAGCTACATAAACAAACACCAGCTTTCCAACGAGAAACACAACAGCATGGCTCAAGAACAAACAGAAAAACACAACGGCCACATTTTTCCTTACACTAAGTCTGAGAACTAAACATGATGTGCAAGCTCGGTGTTCTTGGGCACAGACAGCAGCAAACTAAAATTGTTGTTGCTTGAGTGTTAAAGAAACTAGAGAGGAAAAATGACAATTACAGCTTCCCTAAAGAGCAAAACTATTTTGCCTGCACCATTCAACTGGGAGCTGCTTTGCAACGTCAAAAATACAGAGCCCAAATCCCATGTAATGGTATAAGCCAGCAGAGATAGTGCTGCAATTTAGATAAGCACCCAGGAAAGATAAAATCCAGTATCTGGATGCTTCAGTGATAGTGTCTGCAAACACAGAAACTGACCAAGAAAGCCAAGCTAAACCTAACCCAATCCTCCAGGATAAGTGGAGTTTATGTGATCCACTTTTGAGTAACAAGAAATCCTTTATTAATCCAAAGGAATTTCCAAAGATAAAGGCAAGAGGAAGAAAAAAATGCCTTAGGACATTTATGCTAATAGCTATGAATCTTCTTTGATGTCTGCAGTAATAGCTTTTGGGGAAAAGTTTGCTGCCCCCCCAGTAAAATCATCCTCTGAGCATACACACAACATTACACAGCAGCTTAGGAAAATACTTAAGAACCAGGGAAATGTGAAACAAGGAAGTGAGAGAACCAGGTACTTGCATTAGTTGTTTGTGACTTCTTGTTTAACATATAATAATGAGAAAAAAACAAACCAAAAGGAGTTCAACATAGAGTCACAGAATGGTAAGGTTGGAAGTGACATCAAAGATCACCTAGTTCCAACCCCCTGCCATAGGCAGGGACACCTCCCAGTAGTACAGGGCACTCAAGGACTCATCCAAATGGCCTTGAACATATGCAGGAGCATAGCACATGAGCTCGTAGGAAACCCAAATGTTCACATTTTCTCAATTTCTCCTTACAACTTACTACAGCTAGTAGAAACACACACCAAATTATGCCTAAACACCACAAAACTTGGCATGCTTTCAAACAGTTTTCTATTATTAATGCAATGCATTAAACTTGTAGAGATTGGACTTGGGAGCTTTTAGAATCACAGCAGCCACTCTTTTAGTGTCATATTTTCAAAACCTGGATTTAAATTTTGTTCTCTTAAAACTCCCCTGTGATCACAGTGGTGAGAGAGATTCTACAACAGGGATTAGGTGGCAACAAGAAGTTTCTCTTACTGCCTGATGACTTAACAGCTGAGCAGAATTACTGTGCTGTTTCACAATAAAGTGGTTAGATTTTACAGAAGCACTCCTGAAAGTACTTAAAATCCTTCCTTTTCCTACACATTTCCAAGCAAATGATGGTGTTATTTGATTGTCTGGGAGATGCCCAAACACAGTGGTGTCTCCTAAGTTCACACCACTGCCCAGAGGGATGTAGGTGCAGGCCATCAGCTGTCATTACAACAATGCCCATTTCTGCCCAAACACAATTAATATCTCCAGGAGAGTTCATCCTGTCACAGAATGTTTTCTTCCAGCACAGATTTAAAATCTCCTTTTCACAACTCCATGGGCTGTAGTCCAGAGTTACTTTTTTGCCACCTCTCTTTCTTTTCTTTTTCTCTTTGGAGAAGAAAAGGGAGTTTATTTTTAAGACAACTTCTCCAGCTTGCCAAATGGTCTGATACAACTAGGCAACTTGTTTTAGAGTAATTGGGCAAAGGCCCAAGCACTAGAACAGTGGTGCTATATCCAGCATTCCCCAGTTCTAGGAAGGTGTGTACATGTGCCAAGTCTTTTCCTGGCACCAATTCTGGAACGACAGCCTGCAGTAGTTGGCAGGCCAGGACAAGGCCAAGCAGCAGCATTGCCATGGCCTCTGGCTGGCACATGAAATAACCAGCTACTGGCAAAGCCCATTGACTCCTCTTGTTTGTCCAACCATAAAAACAAGATGCAGGGTTTTTTGGCAGCAGTTTTCCAAAATAAGTTCTGCCTCACACACAGATAAATACAGAACAGACTTTGTTGTTCATTACAGCATCTAAAAAACAGTAAAATAATCCTAATTTAGGTATTCAAGTGCCTACCTGCAGTACACAGGTGGTGTTACCAACCAAAACCTGCCTGCTTGCTGCAGACTGGACAGGTGTAACACATGTAGATAGACCTAAGAAAACTAACAGTGCTAATACGAGGTCTCTGGAGAATTGGATCTGAATATCCCACTACAGGCCTTGAGAAACAACACAGGTACAAATCCCCAGCACCTCCTAAAGGCAAAATCCTTTTCCTAATGTCTAAGTTCTGGCTGAAGATGTCTGCAAGAATTGGACGTATCAAAATATTTACCTCATCAGTTAGGTTGCTCAGCATGGAGCAAGAGAACTCACTGGATCTGGAATCAGGAAAAGTATTTTCCTGTTATTTTTGCTTAGCAGTATTTGTATCATTTGTGTTTGGATTTGGCAAATTCTTCCTGTAGTAAATGTAACCTCAGTGAACACCAACATCTAACATTCATTTCAAAAATGAAAGGTGCTGGCCCACTCTTACTGTTATCCACAATATATTTTTGTCAGAAAGGCAAAATGATCTTTTCCTCCCTGCCCACTGAACTGTGCTGTCAGTTTCCCAGTTGAAACCTCAGGGTATTAGTGTAAAACAAGCACCTTCTGGTCTCCAGCTCTACCCAGGGAAGCATTGCAGTGCAGTAAAATACTAAACAGAGCATCTGAAGCTTGCCAGCTCCAAGGCAGTTGGTAACACTGTGATTATTGTGTATTTCACAGTAAGACATATAGGAATTAAAGGGAAGCTCACCTTACACAACATTCTACAGCACGAAACCAGTGAAGGATTTCATCATGAAGGGTGCATAACTGAAGGCAGGAAAGAAATACCTTCTCTGCATCACTGTACCAGCCTGCATCTGATAGAAAACCTCCTGGAAAAGAAAACAAGACAGAAATTTGAACAGCAAAACACTTTAAGAGAAAAAGGGTGTGCTCAAGTGTTATGAGAGATTACTTAGTTCATAGAACTGCATATGGCAATCTTGTCAAGGTTAAATCCTCCAGTCCTGAATTGAAAAGGGTGAAATTGAAGAATTCCCCTTCACCTGAGGGTGACTTTTTGGTTGTTTTTACACAGTTTTCCAACAGTTGTCTGTAATTAAACTACTTACCAATACTAAAATTACTTTCAAGAAAGTATCAGTTTCTCTTATTACAATATTCCAATAAGCCTTAGACTACTACAAAACCTTAATCTTAAGCATCACATGTGTAAATGTATGCTTAACCCAAAACATGGGAAACAGCAAAGACAAGCCTATATATTCTTAGATATTAAATGTATTTCTCTAAGGACATCAAAAACACATTCTAAACCCACAAGTGTTCTTTAAAAAGAAAACATAAAAAGAAAAATCAATATCAGCTTAAATGAAGCTTTTCTGAAGGAAAGGTTCATGCTTGAAACAGTCTATCATCACCAGTTACCTAAAACAAACCCAATCTGGATTGCTTTTTCTTTCACAGCAGCATCTGACTCTGCGATGTAGGAGCACCGTCTGCTGAAAGAATAGGCCAGTACAGAAGCAACTTTTACTCCATGGTCCATCAAAGCCTGGAAACAATGATGAAGCAGATGTCTGGAACAAAAGAAAAAAGAGAATTTGATTACACATGAAGTTTTTTAAAACACTGCAGTCAGTTGGCTCTTGAGTGCCATCAATTCAGATGAGGAGTGGATTCAGAGAACCAACTCCAAGCCTCTCTCAAAGCAAACCCAGATGAACTCAAGCACAGTTGTCAGTCTCAGGGCTAATGGGTCACAGTTGTTGGGTTAGTCAAATAAAGCAAGCACATACCACATTCTTTACAGGGACACCCTCCACTGTAAGCACAACATGAGCTAGCCACACAATACTAATGCTGGAAAACAACATTTTCAGTTAAAACTTAGAGAGGAGAGGCCATCCTCACTACAACTCCCACAGAAATTGCAGACAAATGAGCACTGACAAAGCCATTAACACCACACACACAAACAATGTGATGGAGCTATGTCTGAAGACGCAAAGCTTATTCTGGGTACAAAGAATCTGAGCTAAAAGTCAAGTTTTGAGCATAACACCACAAACTGGAATATTTTGTGACAGAAAAACTGGGACAATCCTATCAGCTTGATAGCCTTTCATTTGGACTTTGCTACAACAGCAAGAACAGGCACAGAAGTGCTCCTGCTCAGGGACTGCCTGGGCATTATCCATTGGTGCTGAGCAGCTGGGGTGTTTTGCATCACTTTTCTTGTTCATGCCTTTTTTTCCCCTCTTTTTTTTTTTGGTAGTTTTTGTTTGTTTGCCTGTTAATGTGGTTTTGTTTGGGGCTTCTTGTTGGTTGGTTCATGGGGTTTATGCCTCCTCTTAAAAAAACCCAAACAACAATTACTTGTTTTTATGTCAAGCCAAGATTTTTCACACCTTTACCCTTCCAATTCACTCCTCTTTCTCCCCAGGTTGGTTTGTGAAGGGTTGCATGGTCCTTAACTGCATGACACCTGCCTACTTAGCAATGACAAAGCAAGCACTCAGGGCACCAAGGACCACAGATAATTCAGTACATTTATTCAGAAGTTTTATTTATGATTGTTTTATTTATTGAGACAGAAAGAAATGTTGTCACTTACAAGTTCATCTGTATGTTTAAGAAGATATTCTCATGGTTATTACATGGGCTGGTAAGACCAAGAAAATTAAGAGACATCTTCCAAATTCAAAACCTAGATCAAGAGGTGAGGGCTGAAATGAGCATTAAGACACTTACCTTTTATCTAAAGCTCGTAGCACCTTTGCAAAAACTTCTAGTTCACAAAATTCACTACCCAGCTGGCATAAACGGCCCTGTTGGTAAAGCTGAAAGGAAAACAGAAGTGAATTTGAAAAATTTCAGACCAAATTCTTCTGGGAAATTTAGCTTCATAGTGAAGCTGACTTACTATGAAATCTTGACTTCAAACTGTTGAAACACAACAGGTTAACAAGTGAGTTTCATTATCACCATGCAGCAGCACAACTTTGGAGTCTAAAACCAGAGCAGACAAGCTCTGAGAGCTCCACAGGTGCTTTCAATCTGGTTTTATCTACAAATGCATTTCCAAGTATCTACTATATCCACCTGCATCATAAAACACTGCAACATCTAAGCTGAAAAAAAATCAAGACAGAACCAAAAACTCCTGAAAAAAACCCACAAAAACAGCTTTGAAACCAAATGCTTTGAAAACATTTTGAAATGCCAGAGAATCTAGCATAGGAGCAGCTCAAGCAGACTTTATGACATGTGAATAAAGCCCAAACCCACAAGTTTTGGGTATTGGTGTCACTCCTGACACAGCTAAAGCCAGGCATGAGCCCCGGTCCCATTAATATCTGAGCTAATGGGAAAGACAGAGCAAATGGGAAAATTCCAGTGAGTCTGTTCATGCATTTGTTAAAAGTGATGGGGACTTTTATGTCCAAAGTGATCTGTGTTTGCAGATAAGCCAACAGATCAGTCGGCTTGCTCATAAAACTCCAACCATGGAGACAGTTCTTCATGCAATGCTTGCTTAAGCAGCAGAACTACCAGCCACATCACGCTATAAATACTAAGAATTTACATAGCTACAAAAGGGACTGTGCAAGCCTATGGCAGAGAAGTCCATGGTGGGCCATTAATTCCTGATGTCTGGAAGCCCCTGAACCACAGATAACTGAAAGCACAATAATCTAAGGAAGTAGCAGCACACACTTGCCATTGTCACTACCACCAGTCTCTGCCAGAGTCACAGCATGGGATCAGACAGGGCTGTTCCAGTACAGCCATTTGTTATTTCAGGTGTTCCACAAAAATAAAATAACCAAAACCACTACCCTTTTTTTTTTTTTTTTTTTAAATTTTTTTTTTTTAAATTTAAAGAATGCTGTGATGGGGTAACTCAAATGGTGGAAAAGGACAAAGCCAATGGCTCGTGTCCAACATATTTCTCTCTAGAAGCTGCATCTTTCAACACAGGCCATTCAAGATCCATTTGTTCTTCTGTGGTACCTTTGCCACATGACGTAGGGATCAGAAAACTGCTGGTAGACACAAACCAGATCACACACCCAAGTTTCATGAGGACACAGGAAAAGCACTGCTATGCTGCACTCTGAACACCCCTGCTTTTAGTCCTTACAGTAAGACATCCAAGCAAACACTGTCCAAAAGGAACATGTTCATACCTAGAGCAAGACTCTCCACATTGTTTTACCAAGTTTTAAACTATGAGGAACTTGGAAATGAGTGCAGCTACCTTTATGTAAGAGATCTGAAAGCTGAGAGAACACATTATTTAGAGATGCTGAATTACAAATTGAGTGGAAATATTATCAAAACAGAGAGGAACGTTAACTACTTTGAAAACCTTTTTTATTGATAAGCACCTTACGTCTGGTTCACCTTTTCCTCCACTAACACTGGAAACAGATGAATGATATCAAAAACAAAGCACATGAGAACATGTCCTCCAGCCAGAGATTTAGTTTTGGTTAACTCTTCTTATCAAAGCACAGGAGACCAATCCTACAGCACAGCAAGTTCATTACTTTAACAACAGAACCTACAAAGAAAAAAAAAAAAAAACCTCTTCAAAAAAATATTTTGACCTAAAAATGTCAATTGCCAGCAATGAATGTTTACCTTTTAGTCATCTATTTTGCTGAGGGGATTAAGAAAAAAAGGAGGAACTCTTAAAAATCAGCACAAGCCTGCATGCAAAGTTACTCCTCAGATAAAATAGTGCCATATCCCTGTGTTTCAAAGGAATCAGTTTCTTCCGAAGCTATACTCTCTGTGGCAGCAAAAGAACATCCAGTCTGCTGTATTTAAAAACTACAGTCATGGTTAAGTGTTCTCATCTCCTTCAGCACAGCTGTCTTATGGTAACTGTTCTCTAAACCCTAAAACCTATTTTCTGCCATAAAAAAAAA
>VWZE01006224.1:80816-105901 GCA_013396675.1 Eubucco bourcierii | reverse complement strand
AAAGTAAATCTAGCAAACTTAAACATACTGCGACAGTGTTTCCCCCCCTAATTGTGCCTTGGTATCAGTTGTTGCTGTCGAGCCCTAATGGCAGGATTTGAAATGTGACTGTTTCATAAAGGGTGGCCGTTTGCTCATTGTGTTGTTTGAGTATTGGGGAATATGCAGCGTAGCTCACAAAACAGACCACGCTCGAAAAAGTAGAAACCACTTGCAGATTTTATTGATGGTTCGTTTGACTGCAGCAGGCTAGAAGTTGAGGTCCTGAATAGGTAAGGGGAGAGGAGAGTGACAAGACAGGTGACAGTGATAAGTCTTGTACTCTTCCTTCTCCCTGAGATCTGGTGACACTGCAGAATTGACTTTCTCTTGGTAAGGTGCAGGTTTTGTTGTGTTTTCTGTAACGTGTAGAGCATGTGTGCGTTGTGTATGCATTTATGTATTCAAAGGCGCTGCTCTTTCGTTTTCCTTTTCTGGAGAACAGCTTATGAAACCAGACAGGCAGGAGTGGAGCATGGTAAAAGTAGATTAGAAACACAGACAGTGACAGTCGGGCTTGGGAGGCAAACATAACAAGCATGAATTGCACTTAGAGCACTGTGAAGTTTCNCCCCCTTTTTTTTTTTTTCCCTTGAATAGCAAACTAGAGAAGTTGTGCAAGTGTCAACCACTTGAAAAGATACAAGGAAGAAATAACAAGGTTGAGGATATGCTGATACGGGACAAAAAGGAAAAGGTGTGAATTTTAGAAGCACCAAAACTTGATCACAGCCTTGATGCTGGGGAAGGAGTGGTACACGACCTCCGAGGCTAGGACTTGCATGATAAAAAGAAAGACGTGTGAATAGGGGGAGATAGTACAGGAGAAAAAGATAAGGAGTTTTCTAGTTGTAGTATCCCTGATCTGTCGCTGTTACTGTGTGTGAATGTGTAATGCAGTAGAATGCAGGAAACACTATTTTAGTAATGAGCGTTTAGCAAATGGTTCTTGGGTTGTGGTGCCAATTTAACTTGTTGTGAGAAACAACATAGCTCTGATTGAGCATTTGATGACAGTTGTAGGTAGTGTACATAGTAAACTTCTACACAGCATGTTTGGTCTTACTGCTTGCTGCTCTGTGTGCATAACAGCTACAGTTTTACGGGACAGAAACTTTACTTTGTCTACTGTATAACTTCTCATACTATGTTACGAAATCCCAGTGCAGGTTTTACTTCTAGTAAATATTTTTCCATATCTTCCTACCTGAAGGAGACTTTTAACTGTATTTTGGTGACACTGTGGACATGAAAAAGAGTCTGGGTGCTTTGGTGTCTTGAAATGAGGTGAGAGATTGAGATGGTTTTTTTTAGCCTTTAATGCACCAGTTGATGGCCATGGGAAGAGGAGCTTGTACTCAGCTGCTTTCTTCATTCTTGGAAGTTGTGGGGTCAACCCAATGGCCAACTCCTGTGATAGAGAGGAAAGGTATTGATGATGAGTGCCAGAAAAATCAATGTAGAAAAATACCTCTCTGTCATTGCTAATATTTTCTAAATTCTTTTTGGTGTTAATTATATAGTAGTAAAATTATCTGCACTAAAGAGTAATTTCAAAGGCAGGTTGGGTGGGACTTTGGGCAATCTGGTCTAGCAGGAGGTGCTTCTGCCCGTGACAGGGAGGTTGGAATTAGATAATCTTTAAGATGCCTTCCAACCTAAACTATTCTGTGATTTCCAGAGTAAAGTTCTAATTTGAAGCCTGTTTCTGCAGCCAGCAGTGTCAGAAAAGATGTTTCCAAGAAGCACACTCAGGAGGTCCTAGATTTTGATGGGGCTTGCACAGGTTTATGTTTCTTTGGTAGTTCATCCTTTGTGTTGCCAAGAGCTTGTTTTTAAATGTTGTGTTTAGCTTTAATAGTATTAAAAGCATTTTTCAGCAGTGAGAATTTAGCATATTTCTGCTTTGGTTATAACTCTTCCCATTAGATTTAATTGAAACAATAAAAGTAAAAGAATATATTCATCTCTTCTGTAATAGCAAGGTGTTTTCTTTTTTTGGTACTTTTCACTGCAGTCATAATTTCAGGGTTATGCTTAGAAATACTTAGGATTTTATAGACGTGTTCTTCCCTGAAAAGGACCAGACCACTTGGCCATCCAGATTTTCAGGCTAACCAAATTGTTGTGGTCTGCTGCTGTATTAAAAGTTCACACAGCATTTATTTTTTGAAACTTTAATAAGAGTTTTTGAATCAAACTATGAGGCGTTGTAGTTTGACTTAACCCAGGGAACTCTCTCCAGTCCCTCTGACTGAGGAAAGGTGAAAACAGGAGCAATTGTAAGTTGTGTATAAACACTTTGCAGTCCTGGAAAACTGAGTGGATTTGTCTCTTGAAACTGTCTGCCGTTGGAAGGAACAAATTGGATTTTAAATATGATGCTTCAGATGGCTTGAACGCTTAACATGTATTCTTTTTTTTCCTCGGAAGAGTGGGAAGTGCATCTGTTAAAGTGGAAAATGTGGCATTTTGTGGGCAGGTATTGTGAGAGCCTGTGACAGGCAGTGTTGTCAGTGCCCCGGGAGACCCAGGGGTGGGTTTGCTTCCTATTCACTGTTCCCTGAGCAGGGTCACTGTATGCTCTGCACTGTTCCATGAAGGATGTCCTTTTCAGCTCTCAAACCCTCTAGCTGGAGTCATGCCTGTCTTGGGATGTATCAGTGCTCCTAGTACAGAGCATAATGATTCATAGCAGTAAATACAATATTAGAGATACAGACCCATGAGGAACCTTTGCCCAGCTTGGTTTTCTCAGAGGGCTACCTCGAGGTATTTCTCTGTTGCAAAACCTGTAGAAGTGATATGTCAACCCTGAACACTTCAGGTGTGCCTCTGAGATGTGAATTGAGCTTTGAGAGTTTGGCTGTGATTTCAGAATTTATTTTAATGTGTCTGTTTGGAACGGCACAAAAAATGGGCATGGATTTGCTGTGAAGTTTTAAACTCAAAAGGGGATGATGTTGAATATAGTTAACTTTGAAGGGATGTTACTAATGCCAACTATTTGTTCAAGGAAGAGCTTGTGTTTTGATTGGAGCTGGTGTGGCCAGGTAGGGAAGGAAGTGTTATGTGTATATTGAAATAAGAATGGCAGCTGGAGCTGATGTTTCTACCAAAGCAAGAGTTTAATCTGCTGTTACTCTTAAGTGTTAATTAGTATATGCTCTCTTAATTTGTCAGAGGAGAAAATGCCTTTTGTTCACACCTTATCTGTTGGACTCTTGGGGTATCTTCTAAAAGAAGGGCTAGTCAAAAATAACATATTATACCCTGCATCTAAATAAAATGTGTTTAAAAAAGGTGACAAAAATAGTCTTCAGAAATAGCAGTTGGTGGTTTTTGAGGGCTGTGGTAGTATGTAGAAAAAGAATTGAGGAAAGAAGAAAAATTTCTTGGTGGTGCTATATTATCCTGTGTATGTTTGGTTTTAGGAGTTCCATATAGTTTGCACTAACACATTTGAGGTTTTGTGTTTGGTATTTTTTGGTTTGTGGTTGGGTGGGGTTTTTTTGTTGGTTTGTTTTTGTTTTTCCAAATTAATAAAGGGAAAGAGAAGATGCACCCAAGTCATGTTTCATGAAGCAGCACACTATACTTCCTGTCCCAGGCAGCAGATGACAAGTCCAATTTGCCAGCTGATGTGCCAGCTGTTAAACCAGTTGAGTTTATGAACACAGAGTTAGAAAACTGAGTGAAGGGTGGGCTTTTTCAAGAAGGGAAAAGTTGTTTTAGAAAGAGTCTTGCTGCTTAAGTGCCAAGACTGATATAAAGATACTCCTGATATGTGGAGGAGTTGGGTAAGTGACTTCAATTTTACTACTGGAGTTGGGAAGAAAACTCAGGAGTTCTGGTGTGTTGGTTAATTTCTGATGATACACAGCCTCTAGAGAGAATAAAGGAATATGCTTTGCTATGTGTAATACATAAGTATATGCAAGACATAAACTAAAATCCCTTGACAACAGGCAGACTTAATTTCTGGTTCTGTTGGAGCCCCAAACCCAAGGCTGCCGCATCATTCTGTTTCTCATAAGTGGGTGATTTCATTCTCTGTGCTCTTCGTTCCAATAAAGACTGATTTGACTCTCATACATTTTATTGCTATTGAGGGGTTGTTACACTGACAGAAACTCATTAGTTGCAGCTTGTTTTCTGTGAAGTGCATGGTTGAAGTCCTCATTACCACTTGGCATCCTCCTTCATTTGCTTTCTACTTGGAATGTGTTAGATTTACTATCCATGGTTAAAATTGCTAGACAAAGTACTTCAATAAGCTGCCTGAAGGCTCACGTTCTTGAAATAAAGCTACTCCTAGGGAGAAAGTGACTTTTAGTATTCAGAACACAAAGTGTTACAAGTTAAATGTTTAAATTGTGCAGGATATCTTGGGAGGTAGCACAGAGGAAATGCAGCTTTTATCATCAGGCTGCCTTGTATAATCCTGCTTCTTCTTCAGCACTCCTTCCATTTCTTGCTTGCCTCAGGCATCTGAACGTTGTTCAGTGGCACTAGAACTTACTAAATTCCTGCTCTTTTATTTCTGCTTTTAACTTGAGAAGGTTAAAATGCTTGTTCTCAGAGGGGAAGTCCTGATTGTGTTTTGTTTTGGTTTTCTTGTGTGTTTGTTGCCATAGGAAAATAAATAATATAGCGCCTTGGCAGTCTGGCTTGGGTGTTTCCTGCAAACAGTGTGTGTAGCAGAGTGGAATTTTTATGTTGCACTCTGTGAATGTGACTTGTGAAGTGCAGAAGATAGAATGTGACAAGGAGATGAGTCTCCCATCAGAGTTTGTCTGAAGACGTGAGTGGGTGCAGTGAAGAAGAAACATGAGGTTGCTGTTGACAGTTGAAATCAACTGATAACTGGGAACCTGAATTCAGTTTCCTGAGGATACTGGAGTACAAGAACTGCTGTGGTTAATCTTAATTGGGATGTTGGGAAGATTGAACTCAAGTTGTGCCAAGGGAGCTTCAGGTTGGATTTTAGGAGAAATTTCTTCCCAGCAAGGATTTTCAGGCATTGGAACAGGCTGCCAAGGGAGGCGGTGGAATCGCCATACCTGGAGGGGTTTCAAAGATGTGTGGATGCGGTGCTGAGAGGCATGGTTTAGTGGTAGCTTAGCAGCAGCAGTGGTGGGATTGTGAGCTTTAGACGAGTGGTTGGATGTGGTGATCTCCAAGGTCTCTTTCCAAACTCAACAGTTTTATGGTTCTAAGATGAATTTGGGTGTGTAGACAGAAAAATAGACAGGAAGGGCATGAAAGAGAAATTTGGATTGGGCACAAGTGGGGAGAGTAGTGTAATGGGAATACCATAAGTGTTTTGGGGGCAAAGCAGTTGAGAAAGATTTCCCTAACCATGTGTAGTTGATGCTAGTTATAAGTATTTTATAGCTCTGAATTCAAGAGCTATCTTCTGCAGAATGTGCTGTGTTGGGTTATGGAAAGCATACTTAAATAGTCTGCATTATTCAGCCCTCCCAAAGGAAGTGTGGAAAAAAAACCAACAACCAGCTGAGATGTAATCTCAAAATGTTGTTCAGCACACAAAATAAAAAGGCATTTTCCTCCCTTCTGAGAGGGTCAGGAATGCCCAGTGACTGCCACTCGGGTGGCCAGAGAAAATGACCTAATTGGTGATGTTTCTCCCTCTTCATCCAGGGAAGGGAACAGGAGAGCTTAATGAAATGCTTGATCACTCCTGTTCAGCACCCTTGGAGCACATCTTTCCCCATATCCTTCTACTGATGCTTGGAATATTAAACTGGAGGAGGTGATGGTTTGAATCCCATCTCAGAGCTATGGTGATTGTGTCAGTTCAAGCTGTAGCTTAGGGGAGGGATGTCATGAAAGCAGTGGGGACCTGCTTGCCTGGCCGTGCTGTAGTTAAGTACACACAGTATTGCAGCATGACACCTTGCATCTCAGTCTTCAAAACATTCCCAGTTCCACTGAATTCAGACTAAAGGCATTCTTTTCTTTTCTCTTGTTCTGTGGTTGCAGCAGAGTGGCCGAAGACCATGACAGGTCTGCCAAGCACATCAGGAACTACTGCCAGTGTGGTCATTATCCGTGGGTCAAAGATGTACGTGGCTCACGTCGGCGATTCGGGAGTGGTGCTGGGAGTCCAGGATGACCCCAAAGATGACTTCGTGCGAGCTGTGGAGGTGACACAGGACCACAAGCCAGAACTACCCAAGGAGAGGGAGAGGATTGAAGGCCTCGGGGGCAGGTAACTGTCACTGTGCTTTTGACTTCAGTTTTGATCTCTAGCTGCTATTGGAGTCTTTCTGACTGAATTAGGCTTAAGTGTGTTTGTTTTGGGAGGGGACAAGCAAGCTGGTGAATCTCTCACTCCATTCCTTCTCTCTCTGTGCTTGCTTTGTTTTTTTCCAAGCTTATTGGGGAGTAAGTCACAGTGATCCCTTGTTACACTGTTGTGCTTTTTGCTTGTGGTTTATGGTATAAACAAGAGTTCAATTTCCTGGTGGGTTCCCCTGCAGCTGAGGTGTGGTTACAATTCGAAATGTTCACTGAAAACTTTTCAAGTGAGCATACTGATACTCGACCTAGTTCCCTAAGTTCTAAGGAAGCTAGGGGGGAAAAATGCTTTTCCATACAGATGATCCAAGCTCTGGATTATTTGTTTTGCCAAGCAGTGGAAACAGAGGAGCATTGACACAAAATACTCCCAGTTTCTCATTCTGCATTGTTACTGAGGTGACAATGGCAGCTGTTGAGTAGGCTCTTCAAAGCCTCTATTTCAGGGCCATAAACATTTTTAGGTTTGAAACAAGATACTACATTTGCTGTGTTTAAATATGAACTTAATGTCAGCATACCATGTTTTAACATCTAGCTTTAATTTCTTCAGCCTGAGAAGCTGGCAGATGTGAGAACATCTCTGGCTTGTGGCTGATGTATGCTCCCTCAGAGTGAGGAGGAAGGCAGGCAGGTTTGTCAGATGGCACTAATGTTTTGAGACAAACCTCAGGGTTTGCATTTGGCATAGCTTCACAGGAGCTCTCTGTTCTTCCCAGCACCAGATGGATGGGCACAGTTTCCTTCTCTTAGCAGTTCAGAGGCAAAGATCACTGAAGGGTTTTCCTGTTGACATCATGGGTATGAGAACCTTGTCAGCTCATTAACCTTCAGATGCTTGTGTCTCTAGCAGGTGGATGTTGATCAGTTAGCTCTGCTGGTAGCTTTTCAGAAAGGGTAACTCACAGTTTTGTTAGGCTAGTGCTTGTGAATGTGTGGATTTCCAAGTTGTGCAGCTCAGACTGGTACTCTCTGATGCTTCAGAGAAGCATTCCCTGGAACTCTGGATGAACAGGAATGGTTAACTTTTTTTCTTCAGTATTTTTACTGCTGCTTCTGCTTTTCCCAGACTGGCTGTTGCAGGCTACTGTGAGGAAACTGGTAGGAGTGAGGTAGAAATGAGCAGCTCTGCTTATTGATGTCTTCTCTTTCATGAGAACAGATTAGGAAAAGTTACTGGGAGAGCATAACTGAGTCTTTGATTAAAAATGGGTTTCCTGTAAGCCTCAAAGTGTGGGCTGAGGTCTCCTTTCAGATGGTGACTGAAGTTAGCTTTGTGTGGTCATTAGTTGCACAAGTAGATGAGACTGGTCCTTTTTAGGATGTGATGATTTGCTGTACTGTGTATGGGAAGGATGGAGCTAAACATGCCCTTGTTGTTAAGGCCTTTGAAGTCTCAGGAAATGCATCTTGAATAGCTTCAGTATGAGGAATCTTGAGGCTGTTCCAGAGCTGTTCAGTTCCTAATTACCAATGGCTGTTCCCTGGATAAAAGCTAGCTTTTAAGGAGCTAGTTCTTAACTTGGTTGAGACCAAGCTTTGCTAGTTCCTTGTTCTAATACTGCTTTTTCCCTCCATGGCTCATACTTACCCTGTTCTTGTTTCATCCCTGCCTCCTCTGCCAGATAGCAGCTGCCCCATTTACATGCTCTGTAGCTTCTCCTTTGACCCTTCCAATGCCATCTGTGAGAACTAAAGGCAGTGCTTGGTGCCTTGGAGCAGGTGTTCACATTTAAATGCAGAGCTGTTTTTTCCTATCACTTGCTTTTGGCAGATAGCAACTATGAACAATTCTTCTTTTCTTTTTGCCTCACCTTGGAGCACCATTAAGGAAATCCTTACAGGAGGCTGCTCCTTTCTCTTTTGGGTTTGTTTTTTTTTTTTTTTTTTTTTTTTTCATCTATACTGTGCTGCTCTTTGCTGCCAAATGTTAGCAGATGGAGCAAACTGAAGGAGGAACTACATGATATTTCCACCCAAGTGAGTTGGTGTTGATGGCCCTCATCTGAGGAAAGCAAATTCAGTTCTGTTTTTTTTCTTTTTTTTCCCCTGACAGATTAAAAAGATACTCTTGCATCTGGTGGTTGCAGCCAGCCAGAATTTCTTCCAGGTCTTCATTCCTCTCTATTTTCTTTTCTTCTGCCCTGCATCTCTCAGCTTAATATGAGACTGGCTAAGCGTGGTTTGAAATAAGTTGTGCTGTGGACTTCCTCAAGGGTCCTCTCATTATTCACTCCACATTGGCATATTTAACTGGTTTTGTGTCATTCAAACTGACTCCTGCTTCCATTTTCCTTTATGACCCCTGCATCTTTCAGTGTGATCAACAAGTCTGGTGTGAATCGTGTGGTGTGGAAGAGACCTCGCCTGACTCACAACGGCCCTGTGCGCCGCAGCACCGTCATTGACCAGATTCCCTTCCTGGCAGTTGCCAGAGCACTTGGTAAGTCAAACTGGTGTTTGGAAAGTGGAACACCACTGCATCAGGCCACCAAACTGAACTGCAGCCTGTCATGCCCAAACCTGTGGTTCAGAGAGGTTCACTTGCCTTGATTACAAGGCTGACTGGAAGTCTGGGCCTTTTAAAGTATTTTTAATACAATGTGGCTGTCATTTTTCAAACAAAACTGTAGGGAGGTATCATTGGTGAGGAAAGGACCTTCCCTGCAATGTGTCAGTCCTAGAAGGATGGGAAAAGGGTTTCTGCTGGAATAGAGAATGTACAATGCAGTATGTGTCTCCAAGATGGAGAGCACATTTGCCATCTTACTGAAATAACAGGACTGTAATTTTTTCACTAGGTTGTGCTGCATAGCAGACCATTTATTTGTGCTTCCCTTTGTGGTGAATCTGTTTTCTCTTAAGACTTATTAGCATGGGATGAACAAAGGGATGAAAGTCAAATCTGTGTTTTATCTGCAACTTGCCTTTGCAAGAATATTGGTAATGGAAAACAATCTTTGAAGAACACTGAATTTAGAAGTCAAAAAGTTGTACTAGAGCACCTAGCAAACTTGTTATGATTGGTCCTTGGGAAGTACTTCATAACTTGATCTTTGGGTACCTCTTGCTCATGAGTGTTAGTGTTTCCTGGTTAGATTTGTTGCAGAATTCCAGTCTTCTGCAGTTCATTTTGTTTCCATCTTCCTTTTACTTCAGTGAAGAATTCTCTATCCAGCTACACCCAGTGTAGGTTTGATTTTTGTGGCAATGCGATATCACATTTTTACCTATGGAAACCATCCTGTGACTTAATTTCTCTTTGGCAAGCTTGATGGTTACGTGATAGTGTTGTCAGTGTTCCTAAATCAGGTGGCAGTGTGTCATAAGGACAGTCTGTTCCTGGGGCTGTGGTCATCTTGATACTGCAGCCTTGCTGTGTCGTGTTTCAGAGACAGTGATGCCTGTTTCACGTGGATTTGTCCAGTGCTGAGAAGAATTTTGCAGTGATAACGTTAGAAAAGTTAGCTCTCTGTAAAGGCAGGAGAGGCTGAATGGAGATGTCTTCATAAAAAACAAACTTGATCATCTGCACATTTTTCTCTGTATCACAGAAATCTTTGTGTTTCATATTTTAGGCAATATTGGTGCTTATTTTATGGTTAGTAAACCTGACTCAGGTTTTGAGTAAACCTTTCGGGGTTAATACATGACTAACAACCAAATCTTCATCCACTGAGCTCTTGTTCTCCCCACTTCTGCAGAAGAACACTTGTTCCTCCTGGCTTACAAAAAGTAGGTGCTTAATTATGATGACTCTTTCATTCCTGTGACTGTGAGCTTGTTATGTAAATGATTCCACGAGTTTGGATCCAGTTCATCTCAGCAATTCGAACAAAAGGATCTGACTGGGTTTTGTGTGCAGGTGGGAACTCAAGGAATGATGCATCTGTTAGCCCCCATTGCATTCTCTTCCATGAGTGAAGAGGATTGCTGGAGAGTTCTGGGTCTAAGAAATGAGACCTCCTATCTTTTAACAGTTCTCGAGTACAAGTTAGCAGACTTGAAAACCTGAGAGAGAGCTTTAGCTACTTCAAATCACAGAGAATCAAATTACAATTTGACAGTGTTTTGGTGTTTGCTTGCTCCAGGAGTCTCCACAGCCTCTTCCCATCCCCTTCTGAGGAGGTGTGACAAACCTCCTGGAGAAAGGAACGCAGCTGCTGTGCTCCGTGGGACCCAGATGGCGCACAGACGCTCACAGTTTGGAAACAGGATTTCACTTCTTTCTGAGGCCAGCATGCCCCTTACGCTGCTTACAAAAGACCTACCACCACTAATGCCATTTGCATTCATGTTGGTGAGGCCTGCTTGACCTCTTGGCTGCCTCCCAGATTGCTACCCTGCTTGGCACAGCATGGCTGCCTTGGAGCCCCTCCAAGCGGAGTAAGAACCGTCTGTGTGACGTACGCTGGTTACCAATACTCCAGTCAAATCCCTCTAATGTCTAACACGCTGATTCTTTTGGATAAATCCAAGCTTGGTTGGTATTCCTGACAGAAATCCCATACAAATCCCAGGCTGGATAATAATTGGACAATAATCTTTAGTAGGAGAACAAGAGTCTTGATGCTGCTCTGCACCGTGGAGAGAAAACGAGAGTTGTGAATATCTTTTATCTGAGCACCCCTCTTAAATTTTAGAACATGGATTTATTTTGTTTTTTTAAGTTTGTCTTTCTTTTCCCATACTTGAAAATACTTTGATGTAGCCTCATCCAGTCCTTATATTTAGCACTCATTAAGAGGACTACAGCCACAGCTTTAGAAATAGCAGGAATAAAAACACTGTACAAAAATAATGCATTGGTTGAATATTTGGGCAGCAGGAAAAATTCTGGTGCCATAGAAGTCCTTCTGGCCAGATTAATTCTGCTTGCATTCCTTTTACTATTCTGATCATCTGCAATGTCTTCCTGCCCTAAAAGAAGCATTTGTGGTATGTGCATTTTATTATACTCCTGCATTTAAGTAATGGTTAATTTATTTATAGCCCCATAACAAGTCAGAAGTATTTGGGCCTCATAATGTCTCTGTGTTGCTTTTACTGCATGCAGGTTTTAAATCTACTGAGATATTTTAAACTGCAGCAGATATTGTGCATTTTAAGCATAGCTGCTTCTGCTGACCTTCTCTGGGCAGTGAAAACATCTCTCTCTATGCCAATTTGCCTTAGAATAGCTACTTACAATTCATGTGGAGTCTCAGAATTCATCACCTCTGGAGCTGTTACCCATTCTGAGCAGAAAAACATTTGGTGTCCTTGGTATGTAATCATTTGAGGAAGTTTCATGGTAGCTCTCTGGTTTTTAAACCTGTCCCTAAAACAGGTGTGAGATAACTCACAGTGCTTGAGTCCCCGAGACTGAGTGTGCACATTGCTGGATACCATAGAGCAGATGTTCAGTGGCAACAAGCCATCATGTCACTTGTGTGTTTGGAAGAGTCTGTGAGTGTTGCATTGTGTCTTCTTGTCTCCCTGTGGAGACAGCAGCTCTGTGTGGCACTCAGGAAGGCACTGTGAGCATGCAGCCCTGCCTGTCCTGGGGAGATGACCTGCTCTGTGTCCCACATAATGGCCAGGTACATGCTAGAAGAAAGGTTAGGTCTTAGCTCTGCCATCTGTTCAGCCTGGCGAAGAGAAGGCTCTGGGGAGATCTTCTAGTGGCCTTCCAGTACCTGAAGGGGGCCTACAACAAAACAGGGGAGGGACTTCTTACAAGGGCTTGTAGGGATAGGATGAGAGGGCATGTATTGAAGCATGAGGAGGATAGGTTTAGACTGTGAGATTAGATGAAACCCTTTTCAGTGAAGGTGGTGAGACACTGGAACAGGTTGCCTGGGGAGGTTATGGATGCTCCCTTCCTGGAGGTGTTCCAGGGCAGGTTGGATGAGGCCTCGAGCAGCCTGGGCTAGTGGGAGGTGTCCTTGCCCATGGCTGGGAGGATCTTTAAGATCCCTTCCAATCCAAATCATTCTATGCATCTGTCTAAATACAGTGACTTAAATCTATGGCTGGGATGATAAGCACAAGACTCCAAGTGTACAAGGTGATGTGTTTTGTTCCCATGTGTTGAACTTATCATGGAAAAATGGAAGAGGGAACTGTGACCTTTGCAAACCAGTTTTGCAGTAAAACCTGGCTGTGTGTCTAGATAACAAGTAGGGGAAGTAGAAGAAACTACAGTCTGAGCTCCGAATGTCTTGTGGCATAACTTGAACCACACATGTAGAAACAAGTAGACAAATGGTGTTATTAATCACTAAGCTTTATAGCCTGACTCTAAGTGTTACTTAAACTTGTTGCAGTTTTTTTAAGTTGCTATTTAAGTTCATATCCCCAGCTGTCCCCTCAGCCTGAGCAAGCTGCCTGGTGATGGCAGAAATGACTCTGGACTGGTACAAGATCTCTCTTGTTGGTAAATTAGTTCAAGTGTAAATCAAGTAAATTTTTTATGGACTCTTCCCTCCTCCTCCCTCTCCCCTTTTCTTGGGAACTAACATAAAGCCAAAATCTGCAGCTGTCCAGAGGGATTGCCTTGCAGGATTGTGGCTGTTTGGGGTGTGTGGCTTTTTATTAATAGATGATGAAACATGGACCAAGAGCCTGTTAGTTAAACTGCTCACTCATGTGGCAACTTGCAGCATCTTTTCCCTGGTTTGTTTTGGTTTTTTTGTAATGCAGAAATACAATAGACTTGACTCATATTTCAGGTGGAGTGGCCTCCACCGTACAGGTTGGTTGTCTCAGAACATGAATTTCCTGCTGACCCCTAGTTAGGCACCAGAAGAGTGAATGCTCAATGTACAGCAGGCAGAAGAATGTTGGCTCTGCCAGTGATGTGGAAACTGATATAAAAGAAGCTCCTAAGAAGGACTCCTAAAGTAGCAATGAAATTTTTAAAGCCTCAAGTTCTTCTGTGCAACTTTTCTGCTTGCTGCTGCCTTCAGCTTTGTCCCCATCCCTTGGACTGCACTGTTCTGAGCCACTCCTGGGTTGCATGAACAGAACGTTGTGTTGTATTCATCTTTAGCCTGCTGTAAACATGCCCTCTTGTGGCTATGGAACTAGGCTGCCATGGGTTTTGGTGAAGATTTCCCCACTCCAGCTCAGCCTGGATGGTTTTCAGTGCTTGCTGTCCATACCTGTGCTGAGGTTTGTCTCCCTTCTTACCAGTGCTCTGTCTCTGACAGTGAAAAGGGGAAGTTCTGGAAGTCTTCTCCTTGTACCAGCAGACCCTTTAGATAAAACTTTGCTTTTAAAAGCTCTGGGATTAATCAAAGTGGGGGGTTTGTTTTGGACTGACTAATAAAAGTAAACTCTTCTTTCCTCTATTAAAACCAAAAGAGATTTTAGTATTCAAAACAGCATGCTCCAGAAACACAAATGAAAGGCTTGATTTATGTGACTTCTGGACATGGTTTTGCTGTAAGAAGGCTCTGGACTTAATCCAATCCAGTCTACTTATATGTTGGGTGGTTTTGTTTGGAACTGCAATTACTTTCCTGGCAAAGGCTGAGTTACAAGTATGTTTTTTTAAGAATGTATTTTAAAAGGTAGTAGTAAGCAGATAGGAGAGACAGAGGTAGCTAAATTAATTTCTTTCTTTAATATTTGATTTCAAACATTTAATTACACATACAGTGTAACTTCTGTGTAGGTCACTCTATATTATTCTGGTTTGAGTCATGACCAAGAAACAAGTATGGTTTTTTTCTGGAACATTTTCTGGAAAATGTGGAACAAACTGCATTAATAGCTTTTTGTTTGCTTGTTCAGAAAAGAAATATTCCTGGTGTGTAAGTTTCAAGAGACCTTTTTGTAAAGGTTTGGGTTTTAATTCAGAGCAAAAATAGCAAGGCTCACAAAGTGAAGTCTGAGAACTTGGCATTCCAGTTGTGTAATACCAGCCTTTGGCATCTCACATCATCTTGCTCTCTTGGCTTCCCAGTCTGCTGTTTGTCTGTCTGCTTGCTTTGGGGCAGAACTAAAGTTTCCAGAGTACTTTGGAAAGCCCAGGGACAGGTCTCCTCTGCTTTCTAGCTTACTTTCCTTTTCCTTTTTTGTTTCCCTGAACTGTGACAGAATGACTCTTCCTAAGTTTGTCATGCATTCCTCAGCCCTTGTGGATGCTGTGCTGGCCAGAGACAGGCAGGCAGCTGACAGGAGCGTTCTATCTATGCAGCAGCTCTAAAAAGCTCTGACTGCATCTGTGGTGCTCTGCCCTTTAGAGGAGGGGGTGGGGAAAAGTCCCTGACTCTAGTGCCATGGACTGGCCTTTGCTGGCTTGGAGCTGAGGGATCTGTGATTGTTATTGACAAGAAGTTCTCTCGATGCAGTCCTTCCAATGGTCCCTCACCTGCTCCACTACTGTGGGTGCATAGTTCATTACTGATAGGCAATTTTCTCTCTTCTCTAGGTTGTTTCCTCCTAGGCTGAGGAAGGAAGAATCTGACTTTTCCTGTACACCTCAGGCTTCAAATACACTTTGTGATATTTTTCCTGACTCAAAGAACAAAAACTTTATTATTTTTTTAGTTTGTGACATCTGCTTTGTCTCCATCTAGCTTCCAGTAGCTCCAGAACTGCCTGGAGTTGGTCATTAAAGAACCAACTTGTGCTTTAGTGCTTTTCCATTGCACAACTTCAAGTCAGTTCTTGTGCATTTTCTAGAGAGTTTGGAGTTTGGTGAATAAGTTGAATTTAAAATATGTGCAGATCCAGGTCTCACTGAATGGACAGCAGCCTTGGAATGCTGCTACAGGAATGCCCCAAAATGCACATTTAACAAACACAGGTTTTGCAGCTATGAGTCCTCCTTGATCTAGTCTAGCTCCTCTGGCCCACTTGCTCTGAGGAAAAATTAACTTTACTCTTCTGATACTTAACTTTCTCTCTGTCCCACCCCAGATAGGAATGGTGCTAGAGCACTGTTGAGATGTCTTAGTTGCAGATTTGCACCTGGACTTGGCCAAAGATGTGGGCAGCTATTAGCAGGCAGTGCAGCAGCCTTTCTAATGTGAATCATGGCATGGCAGCTGTCAATTCCTGTGTATGGATCCACCACAGCCTTCAGAAGGGCAGCTTGTGGAGTTGGCACTGAGATTGGAAGGCTTTCAGTGGCATCCAGGAAGGTTGTGCTCCTGGTCAGGGGCTTGGCCTGTGATTTGAGGCATGGATTCATCACATGTATTCCTGGAATCTCCATTTGCCCTTCGGCAAGTTTATAATCCTTGGAGTCAGTCCCCTTTATAGCCAGGAGATATTGCAAATTATCCCTGTGTGAGGAGCTTGCTTCCTCTTGGAGGAAAATGCTCTGAAATGAGTCTGGTTCTTACTCAGCTGTTTTCTGCAGAAGAGCAGCAGATGGGCTTGATGACATGTGTGTAGATCAACCAAAATTACTTAGCACCAGGTTATTTTTATCAGGCAGCACAGTATTTTTAATAAAAGCAAATGATTCAGCTAAGAACATTTGTCATTGCTCCTAAATAAGGGTGACCAAACGAGCAAGTAAGAGCATAAAAATATTACACACATTGGAAATTGATGCTGCCACTGATTCCAAGATCTGGGGGTTGTAAGATCCCAAGATCTTGTTTATTGTGCCTGCTGTGTCCACAACAGACACGATGTGGAGAACTCTCAGCACAGGAAGACTTCTCATGTACAATAATTGCTATTCTGGAGCTGTTACAGTATTTATTTTGATCCTGTTGCCAGCTGGCTGGCTTTGTCAGGAATCTGCAGAGGGAGAGTGCACCTCTACACAGGCAGGCTGGGCTTTTAATTAGCACTTATTAGAAGCATGTGTTTGCTGCTGCTGCAACCAAGGTGAATTGGGGCTTTAATGAGGATGGACCATCCATCCGCTCTTGCTACAGCCAAGTAATTGAGTTGAAGTATTTCCTTTCCTGATTCTGGAAGAGTCTTTTCAGCTGATTGATAGCTTGAGGCAAAGCTAATGGAAGGAAGCAGGAAGACAAAAAAGCTTATTTATTATCTTTAAAAGGCTTGTGATGGATTTGGATGAAGGCTCCAGGCATGCTTTCTTAAACTGGCAAAAAGCTAAGACAAAACCCCCTGACAAAACCTTACTCTTAACCTAGAGATCTTGAGCTCCTGTATGCTTTTCAGCTCTGACATTTTAATTAATTTCTGCTTTGAAAGACATGCATTCAGCACAGAAATGTCTAGGCAGTGCTTTACAAATAATAATGATGTTACTTTCTGTTGCTTGTCACTATGGGAAGATACTTCTGAGCACTAAAAGAAACAAGGAAGAGAAGATGTTAGCGCGGCGTACAACCATTCTTCATTTAAAGGCCCAGCCTCAGAGGAGGTTCTTATTTTTCAAGTACACCTGATAAATAGAAAGAAATTGATACAGAAATGCATTTCTCTGATGGAGTTGTTTTTACTTTGAGCTTGTTTTGGAGGAAGCACTTGAACCAGCAGATGTTCTGACTCAAATGTGTTGCCTCAGATTCAGTTCAGGCCATCGTTCCTGGTGAGGTGACCCCAAGCTCATTTGTGTACCAAGGAAGATTTAAAAATAGAGAGGTTCACTGCATGAGGCCTTCCAAGGGAGAGGCTTTAGCTCTCATTTTCTGCTTTACTGCTGGAACCCAGGCATTACTTGTGTTCCAGCTCCAAAATTTGGCACATGGTGTTCAGCTGGAAGGACACTTAACACCACGTGGCTTTGAAAGTGAAGTTCATGGTGAGAGAGGACAAGGGATAGGAAGGAGAAGTTAATTGGGGAAAGGCTTCAGTCTGCCCTCCTTTACCCCTCTCCCCTTGTCCCTTCTCTGTGGCACCTGCATGCACAAACATCCAGCCAGACATAACCATGGAGTTAGAATCATAGAATGGGAAGGTTGGAAGGGACCTCAAGAATGATCCAGTTCCAACCCCCTGCCATAGGCAGGGACACCTCCCACTAGCACAGGTCACTCAAGGCCTCGTCCAACCTGGCCTTGAGCACCTCCAGGGAGGGAGCAGCCACAACCTTCCTGGGCAACCTGTGCCAGTGCCTCACCACCCTCACTGCAAACAACTTCCTCCTGACATCCAGTCTAAATCTCCCCTCTGCCAGTTCAAACCCATTTCACCTTGTCCTGTCATTACAAGACCTTGTCAATAGTCCCTCCCCAGCCCTCCTGGAGCCCCCATCAGATCCTGGAAGGCTACTCTAAGGCCTCCTGGAAGCCTTCTCTTCTCCAGGCTGCAGAGCCCAAACTCTCTCAGTCTGTCCTCATAGGAGAGCTGCTCCAGCCCTCTGATCATCTTCGTGGCCTCCTCTGGACTGGCTCCAACAGTTCTGTTGGAGTTCTGTGTTGCTTAGATGGCTGAGGAGGAGCTTGGGTTTAAAAGAAAAAAGGAAGGCTGTTTGGCATCTTGAGCGTGAAAAGGTGAGAGGCTTAGTTTGGGGTTGCTTTGGTTGGTGTTTTTCTTCCTAACAAGACTGGCTTACAGGTGTGCAGAGCAGCAGTGACATGGTGATAGAGAGTGAGATCTAATACTGTGAGTGGAGCTGGAGAGAAAAAAGTTCTCTGTGATCCTCCCTGCCAAACCCCAACCTGGTTGTGTAAACTGTACCATGATTGCTTGTGCAAGAGGTGAGTGAGGATTTTGTCTGCAGCATCTGAACTGCATCTGTAACTGGAAAGGCAGGTTTTTGCAAGGTAATTGTGGATTCAACAGCTTGAGGCTTTATTTCTGTGTGTGGAGAGCTTGAATTGTTCAGATGGGTGTTAGTTTGGGTACTGAAGTCTCACTTTTTTCCAGGTATTCATCTGTTACATTTCCCCTTTTTCTGAAAAGGAGGAATTTGTTTTAAGGGAGTAGAAGACTTCCTGTAAACACAGACTGGTTTGAATGTGGTTTTGTTTAAATAGCCACATATCAAGAACTGATCAGAAAGTGACAGCAGCAGAACAGTGACTGTGCTGACATCACTTTGTGTTACTGTTGGTGACCTGATTGTGGTGGCCATTATTTTGATGGGAACAGTTTTCTGGAGTTTCCAGGATTCACATTTTCGTGTGCAGTCTAACAATTCAAAACCATTTTCTTCTTCCCTAGGTGATCTCTGGAGCTACGACTTCTACAGTGGGGAATTTGTTGTCTCTCCTGAACCTGACACTAGTGTGCACACAATTGATCCCCAGAAGCACAAATACATTATCCTTGGCAGTGATGGACTGTGGAACATGATCCCACCCCAAGACGCTATCTCCATGTGCCAAGATCACGAGGAGAAAAAATACTTCATGGTAAGAGCAGTGGAAATGTAATACCTTCTTCTTCTAAAAATTGCTGAGTCTGACACGTATGAAAAGTACCTCTGTTGAGGCATATTCATGGTTTTGCCATGATGTGTAAGTTGTTACCATATGGCTGATTCTGTGATGTCAGTTACTGTGTGTGTTAATGTCAAGAAGACAGAGTCCAGTCTCTCTTAAGTGGTGCCTTGTGATAGGACGAGGGGCAGTAGATACAAACTGGAACCCAGGAACTTCCATCTCAACATGAGGAAAAACTTCCTTACTGTAAAGTGGCAGAGCACTAGAACAGGCTGCCCAGAAAGGTTGTAGTCTCCTCTAGAGACTTTGAAGACCTGTCTGGATGTGTTCCTTTGTGACCTGCCCTTGGCAGTCCTACTTTGGCAGGGGCGTTGGACTGGCTGATCTCTAGAGGTCCCTACAGTTCTGTGATTCTATCATACATCTCAGGCTGTGCCCCATGAACTGTCCATCTTCTGTCTATTAAGTAAAATGAACTCAGTTGCTTTCTCTGTCCCTCTCTTCTAACCTGAAGGGAGAGCACCGCCAGTCGTGTGCCAAGATGCTGGTGAACAGAGCCCTGGGCCGGTGGAGGCAGCGCATGCTTCGTGCAGATAACACCAGCGCCATCGTCATCTGCATCTCCCCGCTGCAGGACAGCAAGAGCAACTTGGAAAATGAAGAGGAATTGTATCTCAACTTGGCAGAGAGTCCCTGCTACAGCAGCCCTGATATGAATGTCATGACACCCTCCCGCTGCTGCACTCCCCCTGTCAAGGTAACAGGCTTTTTCAGAGCTTTGGAGCGTGCAGCCCACTAAATACTTCCACAAGTTGCCTTTTCCTCCCCTAGCAGAGATCTCTTCTGATGTAGTTTACTGTGGTGTGTAGGACTGGGGCAGTGGTAAAGTCAGATGCAGTTCAGAAGCTACTGCCCTGTCAGCTTAAACCACTATTTGATGTTGTTTTGTTCTTTTATCTGCTGTGGACTGGGCACAGTGTGTGGTTAGGTAACAGGTTTAGAGTTGTGGGACAGTAACCTGAGAGCAATTACTTGGCCATATCCTCACTACCTACTCATACAAAGCTTTGGAGAACCACATGAACTTCTAACAAGGCTTCTCAAATGACTTTGAATCACCAAAGGCAGAGTATTACAGTATGAATTTCTTGGAATTGCTGTATTTAGGGGTACAGTGTTTCTGTGACTCTTCAAGTCCTGATCATTTGTCAGTAGTTGTTGATCTGAAATCCCCTGTTCACGTGGAAGAAATGGTTGCTGTACCTTTGTGCACTTTCAAGGTGTCTTAAAAGTAAGTTTTCCAAGACTGCCCTCCAGAAGTGAGCTCTTGTCAGACTGTGGGGATTAGAGGTTTAAAAAGGAAAAAGCCAAGAGAAGGTCTTAGAGAATAAGCTTGGGCTACAGTTCTCCTCCTGCCTTGCCATGGACTTGTACAGCTCACACAGCTGATGAATGGCAGACTTGTAGATGTGTTCTTGGTGTGGTTTGGTTGTGCTGTTAGGTAACCCATGGGTTAATGGGTTCAAACACACCTTGTTGTAAAGAATGTTTTCTTTCTAGATTGGGAAATGTCCTTATCTTCTTTTGGTTGACTTAATGGCCTTTGTTAGAGGAAAAGACTTTATAATTGGAGGTCTGTCTCAGGTTAGTTGTAACCATTAACATGGAGCTATTCAGAAGCTGGTGTTTTTGCTCTAAGCACTGGAGTGTAGTTGGGAGTGGGTGTTTCAGTAAATGTTAACTGCTGCTGATTGAAGTAACTATCCTTTGATGTTCTGCAGTATCTTTGGATAGTTGTCCTTTGGGCAAAGTCAAAGGAAAGCAGAAATGAGAAAGGGACTCCTTAAGGTTCCCTTGGTAGAAACAAGCTGCTGATAAAATGGTAAACTCAAACTTTGTTTCCTTCCCTTCCATTCAGAGGAGGAAAATAGAGGAAAAGCTTGAGTGGAGAAAGATTGTTTGAGTTTGAAATACTCTTAAACTTAAGTTGTACCTTAAGTTTGGGGTGTGGTCTGTTATCAGTACTCACTGAATCAATGTGGAGCTGTATTGACTATACAACATCCAGGAAGTAGCATTTCTGGATAAGGACTTAGTGGGGAAAGGAAAAAAAAAAAAAAGCAAGCCACTATTTTTAGTTTTCCTTCATCTAAGCAGATTGATTGAACTGTGACATGTGAATCTAGATAATTGCTGCAGGTGGTCACAAAGTGGAGAGATGAAAACTTCAACCAACTAATAGTTTTGGAGTTTGCCATGTAGCTGATCCATTGTTATTAATTTATTGCTTTTTTTCATGTGCATAACCCAAGAGAAAATTCTGACAGGCTCCAGGTCTTAGAGTTGAGTGTATTTTAATACAAAAGGTTTTCTCCCCTTGGGTTAAACTAGAACTGATGTCATCATTTTGAAAACATGGATCCTGTTTTCTCAGGAGTTTTTAAATTAAAGGATTAGTATGTCCCAGGTTTCTGCTTTAATAACAAGCATCCAACTGCCTTATTTACAGAGAACTTGTAAATACCAGGAGAAATGGAGAAGTGTGAGAAGGAAGATGAAAAGGGACAGGAAAAGGCTTTCAGTATGAAATACTGCAGGAAAACCAAATGTCTCCAGGCAGATCCTAATAAAAGAGATTTCTAGCAGTTGTCTCCATGTATGTTTGATTGCAGAACAAGAATGTTGTATAGTTAGCTGTAAGTATGTTTGGTAACAACACCACCCTGAGTACTGTATCCTCTTCCTAGTATGAAGAGGTTTATCAGTTAGGTAAGAGCCACAATGGAAGGAAAAAGATATTTTCATAAAATTTGGTTCTGTACAGGCTGGACTGTATTAATAGAGCCTTCATGGGAGCCTTCTGAGTCAAGTTCAGTGTGTGCAGGAGTGCTCTTGGCACTGTTTTCTCTAAAATCAAAAACTTAAGATTACTAAGGTGGAATTTATAGATTACAAAATAAATTGTGACAGTAGATCATATCCATTTGCAAAACAATGCAGAAATAGCTTGATTCACAAAGCAGCAGGTAACTGTGTGCTCTGATTTAGGTTGGTAATTAAGCTTATCAAATTGCTGTTGCATTTTGCTGACAAGGGATCAGGACAGTTGCTGTAAGGAAAGGAGAGGTGGTTCCCCAGTCCAGTCTGAACTCCTAGAGGTTGTGGTAGGATTGTAGCCCAGAGAGGACAGGTGAGTGGCACTGAGAGGTGGCAATGGAAAGGATACTTGGCTGTGACTTCAGAGGGAAGCTCAGGCAGCCTTGGCTCTTAACAGCTGCTACCTTCCAAAACAATTAGTTTGGAAATAGATGGAGACCACAGCGAAGTTTCTCAATTAAACAGAAGTATTTCTTAATTGCATATCCTTCTGGCAACAATTACTAATACCAAATTAATTCAAGTATTCCTGAGGCCAGTGATAAAATTTGATTTATTAGATGGTTGTGAAATGAAATTGGTGACTCATATCTTATTTGTCTTGGCTCATTACATCCCTCTTTAGCAGTCTGTCCTCTGACTTCATCCGGCTGCCCAGTGCCATATCCAATCTCAGCTGTGTGTACCAAACAAAAGATCTTGGCAGCCAGAGCCACAACTTTCAGCCTCTTGCACAATGAAAACATAAAACCTGAGTCGTGGCTAGAGACACAATGTCAGAAATGAAATGAACCAGATGAAGTGTCCTTGGAAGAGCTGCTCAAGAGCTTCTGCAAGAGCTGAGTTGAAGAATAACCTCTAAAATACCATCCAGAAAGAAATTCTTTCCAATGAGGCTGCTGAGACACTGGAACCAGGTTGCCCATGGAGGTTCTGGATGCCTCTTCTCTGGAGGTGTTCAGGGTCAGGTTGGATGAGGTCTTGAGCAACCTGGGCTTAGGGGGAGGTGTCCTCCCCCAAGGCTGTAACTGGATGATCTTTAAGGTGTCTTCCAGTCCAAACCATTCTATGAATCCAAATCTGTGAAGGTCTTCCTATTTGTCTTGCTCTGTAGTAAAAGAATAGAAGAGCTCTGGGCAACCTGATGTAGTTGGGGATGCTCCTGCTTACTGCAGAGAGGGTTGAACTTCCAACCCAGACCATTCTATGGTTATCTAAATATTTTTATCCACACACAGGCAGCAATAGGGGAGTAGAAGGGAGTGGAACCCCAGATGTAGATGCTAAAACAATTCTGTTTTCTCTTTCAGAGTGTGTCTCATTAAACCCCTTAGTATTAGATTTTTTTTTTTTTTTTTCTTCCAAAGTGCTGAACAGTCCTGGGGGTATACCTGAAGGTGAGCTCAGGTTGTTCTGGGTTGAAAAGCACCTGTTTATTCACCTGAGATGTTGCACTGCCTTGCTCTGAGTCAGCTCTGTGTGCATTTGAGTTTTCAGCACCATATTTTAGAAAAGTTACTGCCTTACACTGATGGTATCTGGAGTAATGCGGCCTTGAAATTTGAAGGACTCTGAGTAACCAGGGAGTTTGTCACAATTAAATCTTTAATAAGGTCATAATTCCTATCTTCAGGGCACTGCATAAAGACTCATTTCCATAATCCCCCTGTGGCTAGTTAAAGCAAGTGTTGTCCCCGTTTTCCTGTTGGTAAAACTGCAACTGAGGCAAAAACACTTGTGAAAGGCTGCAGCTGGGGGTGAGCAGCTGAAGGCAGAGTTCAAAACATCTCTGGTTCTCAGGACATCTTTACTAAGGAGCTTCTTGTCGATGTCCAGAGTGACTGTGCTGCACAGACTGCGTAGATGCACAGATTCATAGAATCATAAAATGCTTTAGGTTGGAAAGGACCTTAAAGATCATCCAGTTCCAATCTCCCTGCCTTGGGCAGGGACACCTCCCACTAGCCCAGATTGCTCAAGGCCTCATCCAACCCAGCCTTGGACACCTCCAGGGAGGGGACATCCACAACCTCCCTGGGCAACCCTATTGCAGTGTCTCACCACCATCACTGTAAAGAATGTCTTCCTAATCTCCAGTCTCAAACTGTTTGCTGTCCAAGGTGTAGGCCATAAGGCTAGGCAATAAAATGTGCTTCTTTGCTCAGCAAACAGTAACTCTGTTTTTAGAAGGGCTTTGTGTGGTGCTTCAGCTTTGTGTGTGTGGCCAGGACCCCTATGACAGAGCGTTTGTCAGTCTCCCTGCTTATCTGGTTATGCAGTAACTAAAAATTCTGAAGGTGACAAAGGTCAGGAGGAGTTTTCTGCTTTTTACTCTTATGATGCTTGTCCAGCTGATGATGTGTAAAGGCTTCAGAAGGCAGGACAGGTGCTTGTGTCACAGGGTCTGGAGGGAAAGTCAGGTTGGAGAATGCTGCTGCTGCTGCAAACTGTAGTGCAGGGATTGCATTTCTGTGTGGCTGCCTAAATTAACAGCACATCCATGCAGCTTACTTCAGTGTTTGATAGCAGAACAAGGAAAAGTACCCAGGCTGAGCATGAAAAGTTCACCTGTCTGCCAGTATCTGGCATATGCAGCTTGGGTGACTGAAATATGCTTCTGTGAAGTTGGTGCACACAAAGTACCAAGTTCAGATCCACAGTATGAGTTAGTTTCTGCCTTTCAACCTGAAGAGATAACTCTGGTTTGGAGCAGGATTTTTCTGGCCCTGATGAGGTCTAGAGAAGTTCTGTCACATGTTGTCTCTACCCTCAAAAGACAAGGCAGATGAAATCATTGAGATCTATGCCTAAATAGGCCTTTTTTTTTTTCCTTTTCCCTCAGCTTTTAGAGGATGATCCATGGCCACGACTGAATGCTGCTGAGCCTGTTCCTCCCCTCATGCACAGCAACATGATCTCAGAAAGGTATTTAGAGCTGCCAAATGAGATTGCCAAAAGCAGTTCACCTTCATCGGGAGCAACCCCGAAGGATTCAAGCCCGCAGGAGGAGAAATGCAGCAAAGCCTTGGCTTTGAGGATACAGGAATCCTACAGCAATGGTTTGTCAGTCAGTCTCCCCTCTTCCAACCCTACAAATTCAGGCATGGACCAAAAAGGCTTCAAGGTGTCTTCTCCTAACGGCCAAACAAAAGCCCAAGAAGCAGAGAGGACGCCCACAGCGAACTTTAAAAGGACATTAGAAGAATCCAACTCTGGCCCAGCTCTGAAGAAGCCAAGGCGTGGCCTGGGTCGAAACATGAGCGGGCAGGCAGAAGGCATGGCCCCAGCCCCCCCACGCAAGAGCTCCAAGCAGCTGACCATGCGCCGCAGCCTGCGGGGGCAGAAGAAGCTCAGCAGTTCTCTCTTCCACCCGCCCCGCAAAGCCCTCTGCGTCTGCTGAGGCCTCTCTGCCTGAGCAGGTGAATTTTGGTTTTGGTTTTTTTTCTGTCTGATTTAAGAGTTTGAAAGTTGGTGCAGAAGGTTTTTGGAAACTCTTCCTCCCCCCTCCCCTGTTTCCCTGTTTTATCTCTCTTCCCC
>VWZE01006224.1:62351-79707 GCA_013396675.1 Eubucco bourcierii | reverse complement strand
TAAAAAAAAAAAAAAAAAAAAAAAGGAAAAAAAAAAAAAAAAAGGAAGAAAAAAAAAACCACAAGAAAATGCACGAGGAAGCAGAGATGTTGAGGCTTGCTTTTTTTACACAGCTCAATGTCCATTTCTTTATGGTAATTAAAATACTATGCAGTATCCTACTTAGTTGTTTATATATATTTTTGGGGGTAACATTGTTTAAAAGAAAAAAAAAAATGTACTTAGCAAAAAAACCCCAATGTGTGTGGTTTTAAACCTCCCCAAATCATCCCAGGAAGCCATTCCCTATCCCCTGGTATCAATGATGGCATTTTTTTAATCCAGGCATAAAGCTGGAGACGTGAAGTTTCTGCTATTCCAATACCAATGGTGCTGCTATAATATCTTTCAACAGAAGTTCTTAAATTATTTTATGACTATTTTCATTCAGTCTGTGGACCATGTGTATGTTCACCTAAATAAAACACTAAAAAAAGTGATGGTGATGCCTTGTTTTGTTTTTAATGTCAAGTTTAAGTCCTGTAGAGCAGATATATTTTGCTTTCATTACAGTCTCTACTGTGTCCAGTTCTGGGTTCCCTTAGTTGAAGAAGTACAAGAAACTTTATGAGAGGGTACAGCAAAGGGCTTCCAAGAGCAGCTAGGAGACTTCACCAGGGCCTGTAAGTGACAAGACAGGGGGCAATGGTATTAAACTAGAAGAGAGGGTAGGTTTAGATTAGATAGAAGGATGAAATTCTTTATTGTGAGGGTGGTGACATACTCTAAGAGGTTGTCCAGAGAAGTTGTGAATGCCCCATGACTGAAAATGTTCAAAGTCAGGTTGGACAGGGTATGGAGTAACCTGATCTAGTGCAAGATGTCCTTTCTCAGGGTAAGCAGGTTGGATTAGATGATCTTTTAATGTCCCTTCCAACCCAAACCATTCTGTGATCTCCCTTATGAAGAAAGGCTGAGGGATGCAGGACTGTTTAGCCTTGGGGAGACTCAAGCATTGAGAAGATCTCACTTCAAAATACTCCAAGCTTGAGTCTCAGGAGGATGGCACCAGTCTTTTTCCAGTGGAGCCCAGTGACAGTACAAGGGGTGATGAGCACAAACTTGAACATAGGAAGTTCCATCGAAGCAGAGAGGTGGTGAAGTCTCCATCTCTGGAGTCATTCCAAGCCTGCTTGGACACTGTCCTGCACAACCTGCTCTAAGAGACACTGCTGTGACAGAGGGGTTGGACTGGATGATCTCCAGAGGTCCCTTCCAACCCCTGCCCTTCAGTGAGATAATCTACCCTTTGCTGTGGCTTGGGAAGCAACCCCAGAAAGCTTTACTATGGAGCTGATCCTGGCACTTTATACTGAATGTTCAACAGCAGCAACATAGAAATGGCTTTTTTTCTTTAATGAGGAGGGAAAAGGCTGGTGTTTTATTCCAGTGCCCGGGGTTGTTATTTATAGAACCTAATTCTTTACTGCTGGAACAATAAAACAGGAGTTGAAATCAGGCCTGCTCTCTCTATATGTTACCATGGTTACAGAAATCCAAGGGGGAATCGTATGCTTCCTGAAAATGCATAATTCTCTTTCATCCACCCTGTGAATGCAGCACTATCTCAGGGGAGGAAAGTAAAGCTCTGTCCAAATTGCATCCTGCTAGAATGTATTTGTGGGGGGGGATGTAGCTTAACGGCAGAGTTTGGCTGAGTGATGTTGAAATTCTCATACCTTGGGGAAGCGTAGAGGTCAACAGCAGCTACATACACTTAAAGCAACAAGCTGGGACAGGAATTGTCTATTTGCAATTTAGCCTCAGGACATTCAACCTTCAGGATTAACTGAAATATTGCTATCAGATCAGTATTAACAGGTCTTATGAGCAGCTGAGGGAACTGGTGTTGATAGGAGGCTCAGGGGAGACCACCTGGCCCTCTACAACTCCCTGAAATGTTTGAGGCAGGTAGAGGTTGGTCTCCTCTTCCTAGTAGCAAGTGATAGGGCAAGATGAAATGGCTCCAAGTTGCACCCAGGGTGGTTTAGGTTGGATATTTGAAGAAGCTTCTGAAGGGGCTCTCAACCACTGAAGCAGGCTGCCCAGGGAGCTGGTTGAATCCCCATCCCTGGTAGGGTTTAAAAGCTGCAGAGAGGTGGTGCTGAGGCACATGGCTTAGCACCAGCCACAGTACTGAGTTAGGTAGTGGTTGGAATCCAAGCTCTTCAACGGAAAGGGTTCTGTGAATGTATATATTGATAATATATGCAACCTTTCTAAGGTCACAACAGAGCCGAGTGCAACCATGGTTAGATGAGTATCTGTGTAGCTGCTTACAATGTCCATGTGCAGAAGACCAGAGCAAGTTTCCCAGGATTCTTGCTCTATACAGAAGCAAAGTTTAGATTTTCATCACATTGTGCTGTGTTTGTACACTCAGGCCTCGTTCTCCCACAGTTCTGGTGAATGGCCTAAACTTGGGCTTCTCCAGCTGGAGAGGCAGACGTTGGCTTTTTGCACAATGAAACCTGCAATTCTCCAGGGAAATCTGCTGAATGTCAGCGAGGATTACACATTGAAAGCTTCTCTGCAGGAAACTTATGTGCAGGTAGCAAGTGTCAGCAGCTTGCAGCTCTGTATACTTCACCCACCTACGTGTAATTCGACTTCCCTCTCGTGGCTTTGATAACGTCAGAGAGGTGTGGAAATCTCCAGCTAGCATGTGAGCACTCCTCTTGTTACAGTCCAGTCTGAACTGCACCAAGTCTTATTTTTCTTGTGAAATAAAAGCTCAGTATGTGGAAAACCACAGTTCTGCATCATCAAGACACTGAAAGTGCACATGACTTGTATCACGCTGTTGCACTTCCCAAAAACAATAGTAAAAAGAAATTTAAAAAGCTCCCAGCACTACTACATTTCCCCCTGCCAAAGAACAATTCTCTTATGAAGCAATTTTACAGCTGAGAAGGCATCATCTGAAACTTCGATGGAGGCTCAAAGAACGATGAGCCTTTTCAGCCAACAGAACATGTTGGCAGTTGCCTTATGATCGTAACTGTTTTAAAATGCTCGGATATGTAGATCAGGACCGTTGGTTACCGAAACAGGAGCAGTTTCCCAGGACAGCTCTCCTGCTGTTAACTTCGGAGGTGCCGCTGCCTGGAACCTCCTGCCAGAGGGCCAAGTTCCCCGACGAAAACCTGACCAGGTGTGAAGAGCTGCCTGTGAGGGCGCACCCTGAGCTCCAGGCAAGGGCGTTACCCTCAAGCATCCGCGCAGCACCAGGAACCTGTGAACACGCCAAAAGCACCGTCGAAAACGCCGCTGAACTGATGGAAACCCTCTCCCACCTCGGGAGCCGGTGGCTGCAAGCGCTCCAGGCACGGACGCGCTCACACTTGAGTTTTTCGCGTGGCCTGCCGAGGGCTGGTCTCTAACCCTGAAGCGCTCGCCCTGCGCCGTGCCTCTGCCTGGTAGCATTTTCCACTCCAACCGCCTCGCCTCGGGAACCGACGGCGGCCCTGCCCAAGCCGCTCCGCTACTGTGTTTTTCCGCGCCCAGCGGAGCCCCTCTTGCGGCGCCAGGCGCGGCCCCGCCCCTCCCAAACGTCACCGCGTACTGCCGCGCGGAAGGTAAACACCCTGTGTGGGTGAGACCTTCTCCCCCGATTGGCTGCGAGGCGCGTGACGCATTGCCCGCCCCTCCGCCCACGTGCGCGGGACTGGCGCGCGGCTCTCGCGACATCTCGATGTAAACAAAACTGGGGGGGGGTGAGGGGGCAGTGCAGTCTCTCGCCCTCTCAACCGAGCTTAGAGCGCAACCGCCCTCCCTGTCCCCTGCGCACCGCCCACCGCTGCTGAGCTGAGTGGTGATTGGCCGGCAGAGGGGAGCAACCCGCCTTAGGAGCATCCTAATTGGCTGATAAGGCGCGGTGCGCTCGGTGTCATTCCCCGTGAGGGTCCCAAACACTGTCAGGAGCCGAGTGGAGGGCAGAGGCGGCAGGTGAGGGGATCGAAGGGCTGCGGCCACAATGGGGTGGGAAGGCACAGGCCGAGACTGAGAGCGCTGGGTGAGGGCTGTGGGGCGGGAGCGGGCTCTTGGCGAGCGCTGTGCCCGGCTCTGAGAACGAACGTGGGGATGTGAGGCCGGGAAGGGGCCGGGAAGCTGAGGGAGGGCAGGTGCCGGCCGTGAGGTAGGGGCCTGAAGGAGTCACCAGTCGCTGGCTCCGCGAGACGCGGGGTGTGTGGAGAGGAGTGTCCGGTGGGGATCGGTGCCTTCCTGGATGGCCGCGGCCTGATTCCTGGGCGGCAGTCAGGGGAGAGGCCGGGCAGGTTGAAGCGTTTTGTGGAGGAGTTGCTCAATATCGGGCGGCTAAGGGTGCCCAGGGCTGTCCGGCCGCCTCCTTTGCGTCCGCCTGGGCCCTGCTGTAGCAGCCGCTCAGGTGCTCCGACCTGGCTGCAGGTGTTTTTCTCTTTTAGGGTTACTTGGCAGGGGCGTTGTTTTCAATGGTGCTGTCCTAGGTTTTGTTTCAGTTCCAGTGAGGCTCAGTGTTCATCCTGCCTCCCTGCATGATGTGGTCCTTATACAGCCTGCCCAAACGTGAAATGATGCTGACACTGGCACCCCGTTGGGCATCTGACTTTTGAGTGGAATCACAGAATTGTTTCAGTTGGGAAAGATCTCCGAGATCATCAAGTCCAGTTGTCAACCTCAGAGGACCTTGACCATTAAGCTGTGTCCCCAGCTGCCCTGTCTACACGTTCACTGAACACCTCTGGGGATGGTGACTCCACCATCTCCCTGGGCAGCCTGTACTAACGCCTGTCCACTCTCGAAGGAAAAAAAATTTTCCTAGTACCTAACCTAACCCTCTCTTGGCACAATTTCAGGCTATTTCTTCTCATTCTATCGCCTGATAGTAGGGGGAAGAGGCTGAGCCCTACCTCACTCGGACCTCCTTTGAGGTAGTTGTGGAGAGCGATGAGGTCTCGTCTCAGCCTCCTTTTTTCCAGACTAAACAACCTCATTTCCTTCAGCTACTCCTCGCTAGAGCTGTTCTTCAGGCCCTTCACCAGCTTCATTGCCCTTCTTTGGACACACCCCAGCACCTCAATGTCCTTCGAGTGTGTGCCCCAAAACTGAACCCAGTATTTGTGGTGTGGTCTCACCAGTGCCTAGCACCGGGGCACAATCCCTGCCCTTGTCCTGCAGGCCATTTTCTGTCCCTGGTTCTTGATCAGGGATTGGTGAACAATGGAGCAGCTAAAGGGCAAACTGCAGAATTGGCTGTGAGGTTCCTCATGCGGATTTTGCCTTGTGGTGAGTTTTCACATGGAGCAACAGAAGTGTGAAGAGAAGCTTAAGTTAAGGGTGGCACAAAAAACTGCCATTAAAATGGAAAGGCTGAATGTGTTTCACCTTGTTCCTTGTGTTAGCTTCAGCGTAACCCGTTAGGGAACTTCAGAAGAGCAACAAACTGCAGTTGTGATTGCACTTGAGTTTTATGTAATTTTTTTTTTTTGAGATACCAACTCCTTAGTAAAGAATAGCTCTATGTAATACTGGTGATAACTGTGTGCCTGCATCACTCTCTTTAATAGCCAGCATGAAGGAAATTTATCCCTTTAGCACTTCAGCAGGCAAGTTTTTGCTTTTGTACCTGGCGCAGGAGCTGTGGCGATTGAGAGACTGGGGAAAAAATAGTTGGTTGGTTGAGAGTTCTTTGTTTGATGTTCATTTATTTGGTTTGTGGGGATTTAAAAAAAAAATTGTTGTGATTTTGTTTGGTTATTTTTTATTTCTTTGGTTGTGGGTTTTTTTGCCTGTGTTTTTTTGTTTGGGGTTGTTCAGGCTTTTGTGGGGTGGGTTGGTTGGGTGGTTTGCTCGGGGTTTTTCTTGGTTCCTTTGGGGTTTGCTTGGGGTCTTGTTGGCTTGTTTGGGTTTCTTGTTGGTTGGTTTGGTTTTTTGTTTTAGATCTGTTTGGGTTTTTCATTTGCTTTCTGCAAGTGCTGTGAAGCAGAGTAGTGCCTCCTGGCTTTGTCGAAGTGCAGCTCCCTTCTTGGAGAGGTTTTTGTCATCCTGAAGAACACATCAAGAGCTCATGTAATAAACAATCCTGACAGAAATCACTGTTGCCATGATCCTGCCTGTGTCCTTTACAGGTGTCTGTGGGGAAGCCATGGCGACAGAGTCTCCACGCCGCCCCAGCCGATGTACTGGAGGGGTGGTGGTTCGCCCTCAAGCTGTCACGTAAGCACCTCCTAGAAGAGTAGCCCTTGTTTGAAATGTTGCTTATTTTCTTGTGGAAGAAGAGGCCCAGCCTGTCTCTTCTCTCAAAAGCAGCTGTGAGGACATGTGCTGACAGTAAGCTTTTATCACACTGAGGCTTTTTCCTGTCTCCCAGGGCCGCACAGGTCAAAGCGCCTCCCGGAATGGGATCCTTTCTGCTTACAAACCAAAACCTCCAGAGCTGTACATCTTAAAGATGATTATCTTGCAGTGTTTTGTTGTTTGTTTACACAGTTTTGTTTGCTGTACAAGCACCAGGCTAGCTGTAGGTCAGTGATTACAAACTCCTTCCTTAGGCTGGGAGTACGTGTAGCAGATTCTGTCCTTGCTGTTCTTTTTAATAATACTTTGTCACAGGAGTGGATACATTAAAGCACTGTAACCCTGTCATTAAAGCTCTACAGTAAGTAGAAGTGTGAAGTCTTAAGAGAACAAAACCAAGAGCACAGGAAGAAGCTACCTTTCTCCAGTGTGCTGTAAGAGACCCTATTGTTTTTTTGGCTTGAGCATCCATATTTTCATTGTGTTCAGGTGAAAATACTTCAGTAGAAAAGAGCTTAGGAAGGCAGGCTGGAAGATTTTTGATTTTGTCTTTGCTAAAGGATGGTTGTAGCAGTTTTCCTTTTTCACTAGAGATGGTTATACTCCTGAATTGTTGCTGCAAAATGGCACTGTGCTGAAGTGATCACTTGGACCATCAGTTTCATAGACTCATAGAAGGGCTCAGGTTGCAAGGGACTTCAGAGATCATCTGCTACAACCTCCCTGCCATGGACAGGGACACCTTTCAGCTAGACTCAGCTGCTCAAGGCCTCATCCAACCCTGGCCTTGAACACCCTTAGAAATCTTCTTAAGATCCAGTGTAACTCTGCTCTCCCTCAGACTCAAGCCATTCTCCCTTGTCCTGTTGCTAGACACCCTTATGAAAAGTCCCTTTGCAGCCTTCCTGCAGGATCCTTTCAGGTATTGGAGGGCAGTTCTAAGGTCTCTTGCAAGTCTTCTCTTCTCCAGGCTGAACGCCCCCAGCTCCCTCAACCTGTCCTTGTAGCAGAGGTGCTTCAGTCATTGGATCATCTTTGTGGCCTCCTCTGGACTGTTAGTTTTCCACTGGTGTATTTTGACACCAAGATTCACTTCATTTTTACCAGGGAGCATAAGAAGCCTCTAATGGTAACACAAAGTTGTGTTAAAGTTTTGTCTTGAATCCATTTCAGACAATGAGAATTTTGTGTCGTGATGCAGAATTTTTCTACAAATCCAGTTCTGTTTGTAATCTTTTCTTGAAAGTAAGCAGAAAAACACTGTAAGAATAAAATTATCTTTCCTTTTGGTTTGTTAAATCTGGTGGCTTCTCATTGATATCTCTTTTCACCTCAAAAATAGCTTCATTTTTGTCAAGACTTTCTGTATTTTGAGCAGCCTGCAGCAACATTCTGCTGTTTGTGTTAAACTCCTCAATTTTTCCTATCACAATATTTACTTTTTGTTGGATTTTGTCATTTGCTGTTGTTGTTTTTAAGCACTTTAAGGATGCTTGCTGGAAGTTTTTTCCACTTCAGGAGAGATTTAGAGTACATAGAATAAAACATATCCCAGATAGCAGCTTTGTTTCAGTGGGAGTATAAAAAGTGTTCATTTCATGAGCTGACAAAGGAAGACAGTGTGACTCTTGCTGGTAGGCATTCACATGAGGACTTCAAACACTGCCTTTAATTCTATACCTGCAGACCAGTATTATTGGTTGGTAATAAAGGGCTCTGAAGGTACACAGTTTTGGTGACCTACATAAATCAAAGAAGAATCAGCACTGTCAACCACAGCTTATTTATGAAGCCTCAACTTTGAGCAGTGAGACAAACTTCTGGTGCAGTCATCTTTGCTGAACGAAATCTAGTTTTGGGGTGGCTTGGGATACGGTTTCCAAAAGGTAAAAATTCATGGTTTAGATTTGCCTTTGTTTTTAGAGAGGAATCACAGAATTGTCAGGGTTGGAAGGGACCTCAAGGATCATGTAGTTCCAACCCCTCTGCCACAGGCAGGGACCTTTCCCACTAGATCAGGTTGACCAGAGCCACATCCAGCCTGGCCTTAAAGACCTTCAGGGATGAGGCTTCCACCACCTCCCTGGGCAATCTATTCCAGTGTCTCACCACCCTCATGGTTGAAGTTCTTCACCAGTGAAGATGGTCCATGTATTGTAGCCTTTGCTTTGAAATATCTTCTGTATTGCAGTGCAGAGGGCAGAGTGCTTAATTCTTAAATACTAAACTCCAGTTTCTGGTACAGAAATGTCTCTTCTGCATAGTTTCAGAAAGCACAAAGCAAGCAGAGTTACCTTTGAACATCAAGAATCCAGATTTCTTCTTTATGATTTCTCTCTCTTGCTGCTAGAAATTTATTTTAAAAGTCATTTAGGGGCTACCAAAGCTGTTATCTAATGAGTTTATTTTTTGAAGATGGTTCTTGTTGGCAGCAGGTTCCAGTACCACTCATTACATGAAGCACAAACTTTTAGTGTAGTTTCAACATTGTCTGATATGGCCAACCCACATTGTGCATTGCTCAGCAGTTACACAAGAGACTCACCCCTTCTGCAGGGAGAAGCTGATGAAAGCATTAGTTGAAATCTACCAGAACAAGGTTGTCTTGCACTGTAGAGTCCCCTAAATCATTGCTGATAATGAACTTCCAAGAAGGAATAAGTTTCCCAAGCTGTAAAATCTTACCTGAAAATACCTCTCCTTGCTATTCTTAGTTAGAGTTTTGTTCCATCTCCTGCTCCACCACACTGCTACTCCCATCAGTGTTGTATGTGAAATGTGTGAGGTCTTAAACTTTGTTTGTCCCACAAAGAAAGCTCCAACCCTTAAGTCCTCATCTCATAGGACAGGACAAGGGGCAATGGATTTGAAATGGCAGAGGGGAGACTGAAACTGGATGTTAGGAGGAAGTTCTTTACAGTGAGGGTGGTGAGACACTGGCACAGGTTGCCCAGGGAGGTCGTGGCTGCTCCCTGGAGGTGTTCAGGGCCAGGTTGGATGAGGCCTTGAGTGACCTGTGCTAGTGGGAGGTGTCCCTGCCTATGGTAGAGGATTGGAACTAGATGGTCTTTGAGGTCACTTTCAACCTTCCCATTCTATGATTCTATAGATTGGCAGAATGGTTTTGGTTGGAAGGGACCTTAAAAGATCATCCAGTTCAAATCCTCTTGCCATGAGCAGGGACACCTCCCACTAGTGCAGGTCGCTCAAGGCTTCATCCAACCTGGCCTTGAACACCTCCAGGGAGGGGACATCCACAACCTGCCTGGGCAACCTGTTGAAGTGTAAAGAGTTTGTTTCTAATATCTCCTCCTGTTTTCAAGGGAGCAGTCCTACATGGAAAGTGTTGTCACGTTTCTCCAGGACGTTGTGCCACAGGTATGTGCAGATCCTTACAACTGTGTTTGTTTCAGGGTACAAAGCAGTTGAAGTTTTTGCTAGGTGGACTAAAATAAAATTTAAAAAAAAAAAAAATCAAATTTGGATGGTGGGTTTTTTAATGTGAATCCTGAGACCAGGTTTCTCCTGGATGTAGTTTCCAGAGGTAGCAGAAGCATGGGACTGGAATGGTCACTTCTGCGTTGCTCATGGACCTCTCAGTAGAAAAAGGAGACTAATTTTGATTTTCACTCTGGAGTAGCATTGCAGCTAATTGTCTGTAGCCTCAGGAAACTCTCTTGGTTCTAATTTGAAGGATTATCTTGGCTAGTTAGTCATTTTCCTCCATATAAAGGAAAAAAAAACCTCTCCCCTTGCAAGTAACCAATTTGTGAAATGCATTTTGGGCTCCTGGTCAAAATTTAAAAGAGTCAGACTTTCATTTAAAAGCTTGCTGCATTCCACACACGCTCCCATCTCCCCCCCTGTAGTTAGAGGTACACTCTGTTGTATTTCACAGATCAGTTTGCCTTGGAGGCATGGATTGTGACTTGTTTTGAAAAGCAATGCCCACACTTATTTTGTGAATTTGTATTTTTAGGCCCCATTATTGCCTTTCTGGTGTGTGTAAAGCAATTAGAGCAGGTCTTGTCATATTTAATCCAAAATGCTGCAGGCTATTTTGTTAGAATCCATTTGGAAGTGGTGGTGTTTCTGCTTAGCTCATGTTCTTCCCACCACAGTTTCTCCTGAGAACTGTAAAACTTGCAGCTTGGAAGCATGACAAATCTCCCTTCACAGATCCTTTTTGTATCTCCTTTTTTCATGGGAATGTGTAGAACACAGAGCTGAAACACAGATCTGTTCTGGAATTGCAGCTGATTCTCTCTTCAGTGGCTGTGTGAGATGTCACAAACAGAGCTCCAACATGTCAGGAAAATAAACTATGTAGTAAAAGTCTCTTTCTTCCCTCAGTCTTACTTACAAAGCTTTTAATTGAATTAAAGAGAGTTCTGAAGTAGAAATACCTGATGTGAGAGCCTCTAACATTGTTTCTAGTGGTGTGCACTGCTGAGGAGACAGATTGTAGAAGCCTCACTTGTATTTGAGCTTGACTCAATTGCTCTAACTCAGGTGGCATTTCTTACCTGCTGCAGAAGGCTTAAATATGTTTTGGCATTTCTGCACTGCTGAGAGATATTATACTTGTGAAGTTAGGTTTAGTTTCTCATGGAACCTTTCAGTTCTGAAGGAAAGCCTTACAGGAGTGCTGGTGCCAGGTACATGTCTCCTTTTTTTTTTTTTTAACTTGCATTCCTTCTTGTGGTCTACAGAGGGAGGAAAGAGGGAGATCTTAAACTTTGTTATTTCAACCCTTTTGCTGCATTATTTTTTTTTCCATCCAGGCCTACAGTGGTACCCCACCAGAAGAAAAGGAGAAGATCATCTGGGTCAGATTTGAAAATGCAGATTTAAATGGTATGGCTTCATTTTCCCTCACTTGTTTTTGTGCTTGTGAGATCCATGTACAATAATTTCAGTCAGCTTTATCATTAACTATTGTAGGCTCAAAATTAAGTATCTCATTCTGCTGTTCTAGACCAAATTTTGAGTGAAGAGCTGAGATAGTGAGTTCAGTATCTACCAAATAGAACAAGGCCTTGTGACTTCATCTAAAGGCAATTTAAGTCTTGCTTAGGAAGAGGGCCACATGAAAATATTTTTCCTTAAGGTAGCTGAAAACAAAATGTGGAACCTAATTAATTTTCTCTGCTGTTTGATTTCAAAGCCAATTCCCTGACTGAGTGCTGTGCAGGTCCATGATGCACTGGCAGTGGTGTGACCGTTCAGAGTAACTTAGATAGAATGAGAGTTGGGTAAAATGAGCAGGAGGTTCCATGATACCTTCCAGGGAAACAACAGAGCAAAGCCACAAAATACTCTTCAGCTGTAACTTATCACCTCCCATACATCTTCATAAATCATCAGCAAAGACTCTTGACTTGGCACAGAAAAGAGATCTGCAGCCTTTCTTAAGGGAAAATAGTGATTGTGACAAGCTTTTGCTGAGAGCACCAAGTAGATCCTCACTGAGGATCTGAGCTGCTTTACCTGGCTACCTCTGTTATATCGGAGGTTTGTGACTAAGGAAGGTTAGGGACTGAGTGAGAGAGCTGAATGCTGCTCTGCTCTCAGATAGTTAGTTCAAGAATTAATTGAACATCTTGGAGTGCCTTGTGGTGTGTGGAATGTGTCCTTGTCCTAGCTGGGGAACTAAGGGCCCTGCCTTCTGCACAACACTGGGTTTAAGCCTTGCAGCAAATTGCTGTTTCTTGCCTGCTGACTTTTTCCTGTCTGGAGCTCTATGGTAAAGGCTTATTCTGGTCTCAGATGAAATAATAGCAATAATAGCCAAAGCTGTGATGGGGAATTTTCAGCCTTTCCCAGAGGTTAATGGGGAAGATTATATGTTTTCCAGCTGCTGCAATGGCCTAGAGGTTGGCACTTCATAAATTCATTGTTATTAGAGCTAGCAAAGACCTGTCAACCTCTACATGGCATTATGTCCAGCTTGGGGCTAGGTGAGGTTGGTTTGCTTGTGCCTTGTTCTCCTCTATGTTGATGTTAAAAAAATCTCAGGCATTTCCTCTTTAGGGTCTTCTCTACTATATAACAAAAACTCTCTAGAATATTCTTCAGAATCAGTCATATTCTCTTCAAATTTACTTCTGTGTAGCCTAATCGAATTGAGCCTGAGTACATCACCCTCTTTCACCACCCTAAATATCTCCTCTCTTTCTGTTCTTGCTTACATACTTGCAGTGAGCATTTGTTCATCCTGTCATGGTTGAAAATGTAATTTTGAAGGGCTTTACTCAAGAAAAGCTTCATGTTTTTGATGATTATGTCCTGTAGCACTTTTCTTCTCAGGGATTTTCTTCTTTTGGGGAGGCTGATGTAAAGAGGAATTACAAAGTCTCTAGAAATACTTTTGCCCAGTCTGTGCATTTGTGATTTCTGCTGTTGTTAATGTTTCTTTTCTTGGTCCTTTGCAAATTTTTCTGTTTGGGAAGTTTGTTGTGTTTTAAAGAATCATTACAGAAGGTTTTTGGTGGCAACCCACATTGTAATCCAGAAAACCTTTCTCCAGCACCTTAAATTTTAATGCATTCTGACCTCTCAGTGAAACTCTTAACAAATCTATTATGTTTACCTTAAAGAATATATCCCCATATTGTTCAGCCCCAAAACTTAAACCACTTTTTGCTTTTCCTTATGATCACAGCAACATTCATTGAGAAAGCCCCATCCAGGATAACTGGCCCCTGTTAATAATGGCTTTGATATTTAAACCCAATTTAGATACAACCAGGAATATGGAGTTCCATGAAATCCACAGCACTGGGAATGAGCCACCATTACTGCTAATGATTGGATACAGTGATGGAATGCAAGTCTGGAGCATACCTGTGAGTACAGAGTTCACTTCTGTGCAAGGGCCTTTTGTTGTTTTGTAATGTTGATTACTGGAGTATTTCACTTGTTCCACTTCAATAGGAGAAATGAAAAGGCAGTTTTTATTATCAGCATCCAATGGTTTGTAGGTAATCTGTTTATATTAAGATTAATCCTGAGCATAGATCAAGGACTTGAATTCATGTTCAGTCAGATTTTACAAATGGTTTAAGTATACTTTCAGAGTTGAATTAAGAGCAGTGCTTGACATTGTGGAATAATTCCTACCTCAGAAGAGTTTTTAACTTCCAGAAAGGAATAAGGGTGGAAAAATAAGGAAAAAAATAATTAGTTTCTCCCAGGAATGAATGCAAGTATGACACACTGAATAGTATTTTACAATCCCATGTTTGTCATGTACATGATTTGCAATTTTAATTTTATTAAAAGTCTCTTGTGTCCATATGGGTTTGATTTGGTGCTGTCATACACACACCCTGCAGTTTGTGTTGGAGTGGTTTATGAGCACATGGTCTTCATTTGGGGAATTTCCCCCAAATTTCTTGAAACTGCAGAATAAAGTTTAATGCAGGAGGTCATAAAATTCTTAACTTAAAAAAAAAAAATGCTTATAACACCTTGTCCTTCAAAATTATGTGGAGAGGCTGGAGTGCTTTTCCTTGGGAAAATAAATGGAGTTTTTTAGAAATATGATGGAGTGGTTTTGTTCTTATTTTATGGTTGGCTGTGCAGGACCTGTTTATATACCAGTAGCTTCGACAGTGTAATAGAAATCATGTAATTTGCACACCAAAAGTGAGTTTCACTGGAGTGTGGGAGAGTGCTTTCCCCCTCTCAACTGCATTGTGCTAGCTGGAGATGAAAAAAACTGCTGCTGAGCTTTTGCATTTGAAGGAGTTTCCTAGAAGTGAAGTAAGACTCAGAATATACTTGGCTAAAGTTCAATATTTAGTAACTTTTTATTAAAATGTAGGGACTTTAACCAAAGCCTAGCAACATTTTAGACAAAATCTAGGAAATTTAATCTGGGAAACTCTATCTAGTTCTAATTTTCATGGTTTTAATGGAGAAAAAGATATCTTGTTTCAAATCTGCCTTATCCTGGAAAAACTTTGAATCCTGTAATGGCTCAGGTTGGAAGGGACCTCAGAGATCATCTGCTCCAACCTCCCCACCATGGACAGGGACACCTCTCAGCTAGATTCAGCTGTTCTAGGCCTCATCCAGCCTGGCCTTGAACACCCCCAGGCAGGAGGCAGCCACAACCTCCCTGGGCAGCCCATGCCAGAGTCTCACCACCCTCATGTTGAAGAACTTCTTCCTCAGCTCAAGTCTAACTCTGCTCTCTCTCTCTCTTAGCTGCAAACCATTCCCCCTTGTCCTTTCTCTAGACACCCTCACGAGAAGTCCCTCTCCAGCTTCAGTAGGATCCCTTCAGGCAGCTCTAAGGTCCCCCTGGAGTCAAGGCTTCTGTAAGCAGAACACCTCCAGCTCCCTCAGCCTATCTGCACAGCAGAGGTGCTCCAGCCCGTGAATTATCTCTGTGAATCCTGAGCCTGGGTATGCAGCATGGAATTAGGTTTGTAGGCTGATCAGTGTTTCCTGGGTGTACAAATCAGTTTACTGAAACGATGCAGAAGCGTTTCGCTTTGTTCTTCCCAGTGTACTGCAGGAAGCAAACATTAGGTGTCAGTAAGACACTGAGCTAAAAGAGGGCAGCCAGCTGCAGCGGTAGCAGGAGCTGATCAATTAGTTAAGATCCTGTGAGCAGTCACATAGCCTTAAGCTGCAGAATGTCGGTAAAGCACCTTTCTTTATCTTCCTGAGATGTTCTTAGCCAAGCGAACCGGTGTTTTCTGACAAATGGATGGGAGCACATTGTGTTGGGACTTGTGCTGGCTGCTCTGTGATAAGAGGAACTTTGTGTCTACCAGAGCTTCTGGCTTTGCCTCTGTGAGCCTGTGTGTAACATGCCCCTGCTTGCGGGTTAGGAGAGAGTTCTACCTCCTCGTAAGTGACTTTCTGTGTCCAAATGAGTGTCTCTGTCACAGCTATCTGTATCGGTGCCCTTGAGAAATGCAATGTGAGATGGGATCTTGCATGCATAAGGAAATCAGGAATGAAAGAGAATGAAAGCAAGAACTGAAGAGCCTCCTTTGGTATGTGAGCAGATCACCTCAGTGCAACCTGTTCTGCAAGAGCTGCCTGTGTGCAAGCTCATACCCCATGGCACCCTGCAGGAAGCCTGAGAGATTCCTAACAAGTGATCAGTTAGACTACTGTGGTTAGCCTGGCTTGTGTGGAGTGAGTGTGCTTACTGCTACTAGGACAAGATACTTTATCCATGTTTCCTCCTGGGAAAGAGTTTTTTTCTTTGAGTGTGTGGGTGGGTTTGTTCTTGCCCTTGCCTTTGCCCCCCTGTGTCTGAATCGACCCCAATTTAGGCCATGAAATGCTTGATATTATTCTTTTTTTTTTTTTTTTTTTTTTCTCCCTTCATCTGGATACTACAGCCAGGTTATCTCTGGTTTTGGTGTTTTGGTTTTTTTTTCCTTCCCCAATCTATTTCACTTCCCCACAATTTCTAGATTTCTATAGTATTTAGTATTTTAGGAAGAATAAGAAAAATGGAATTGCAGGACAGTTTCTTTTGGTGTCATTCATTGTTTTTGCAGAGGGGTTTTTAATGGGTAGGGGTAAGTACAGTGAGCTGGAAAAAATCCCCCAGGTAGAAATATTTTTGCCATTCATCCATCTGGGTTGGAGAGATATTGCATCAGTTTGTCAGCTCTTCATTTGTCTGTTCTGTGGAATTTTGGGAGTCCATCCAGAGAGATGCAGCTCTGACCTGTGCAGTTGATGTGTGCTAGCTTAATGCCAGTGCTGGACTGGTTCCTTTGTTAGTGACATAGCCTTGGAGAGTGTCTCTGACTCTGGGCAGCCCGGGTTGGAAGGGACCTCAAGGATCATCTGGTCCAACCTTTCTTGGCAATTACTGTCTTTAACAGGAATTCTGAATATCTTTTCACAGCAGGATTTTTGTAGCTAACATATTTGGAGGAAACACAACCTGTTTGCTTTGTGGTTTTTTGTTGTTTCTCCTTTTTTGAAGTGTGTGTTTGGGGTTTTCTTGTTTGTTTTTGTATTTTGCTTCCTTACTCTGGGTAAAATAAAATCTGACAGTTAAGGGACTTGACTTAAATATTTGAGTGTATCTGGCAACACTACTTTTGTGTCTCTTGGTATACTACAACCTTTTCTTCTTGGTCTTGCTGTGTATTTAGCTTGTAATTAAACCAGGTTATTCCAGTTAAGAGTAAACCCAACCCTGATCTCTACAGCTTCCAACCCTTTCCATCTGAAAAGGCAACGATTTGACATTTATGTGAAAATCTGCTCAGCAAGGCTGTTATCTGTGGCATTGTGCTTTTTATTCCTACAATTGAACCTCTATTCAGCACTTAATAAAGTAATGTGTTGCAGGCAGTCCGGTTTGTGTCTGAGTGATTATGAAGTGTTTATGACAGCTTCTAAGCTGACACTCTGGGTAATGGTGTTACATTGACTTCTAAACACCTCCGCAGTCTGCCTCCAGGAGTGTGTGTGTCTCTTTGCAGTCTGAGTGGTTTCACATTAACATCTCCTTGGAGTAAGATCTTTGACTAGAGAAGTGTTACTTGCAAATGGAAGATACCATTAGGGCTGCTTCAAAGGGCTGAGCTGATGTTTGGACTGCTGGGTGCTGGGTCTAAATCTGTATTGCATAAGAAGTGGAAGGTGTCTACCCGAACGACTTTTCTTTTATCTTTGTTTTGAAATGGGGGGTGGGAAGGTTAAAACTGTCCTTAAAATATGCCTCCCTAAGTGGGGAGAAATCTGGGAATACACCAAAGTATGACTAGAAGTTCCTCTGTGATAATCCTGCAGTGTATTTTCTGTTTTATTTGGAATTTGTTTTTTCCCCTTGCTTCCAGTTTCATGTTTCAGATACAATTGGAACTGGTTTGTGCCTAATATGGTTTCCAAGTGTCTGTTCTAGATGTTCCTGTTCAGGGAAGTTCAGCTTGGCTGCTTTTGTGGCAGATAACTCTGTGTGTGTGGTTTGGTGTGTTGTTTTTTTTTTATGGTATACTGTGAGTTTCAGAAGTAGAAAAAACATCTTCATTTAATGGCTTGTATTGCAGTT
>VWZE01006224.1:49740-62312 GCA_013396675.1 Eubucco bourcierii | reverse complement strand
AAAAAAAAAAAAAAAAGGATGGTCAAGAGGCACTGAATAAAGCAGAAACTACCAAAGGGACTTTTTAATAAGCAGCACAGATGTATATTTAGCAGAAATACTTAAAGGTTGTGGTATGATGACACTGCCACATGCTGAAGGGATGTGTCAGCCCAGATGGTAGGTGACTGCCCCATACCTCTGGAATGCAGAGAACTTGTTGGACAGGGATGGCATCACACACTACCATTCCTTCTCTCCAGACCTTAATGTTTCTTCAAATGCTGCTGTCAATAATCACAGAATGTTAGGGGTTGGAAGGGACCTCAATGACCATTGAGCCCAACCCCTCTGCCAGAGCAGGATCACCTAGGACAGGTCACATAGGAACTCATCCAGACAGGTTTGGTGTGTCTTCAAAGACTGAGACTCCACAACCTCTCTGGGCAGCCTGCTCCAGGGCTCTGTCACCCTCAAAGTGAAAAAGTTTTCCCGTGTGTTCATGTGGAGCAGTTTCCTTTCAGCAGTTTAAGCATTGAGTTTTGACTCAATTTTGTTTCAGTTTGGTGCACATTTGACTCTCTCAGGTTTTTTTTTTCACCATGTGAAAGCCATTTTTCTGTGGTTGGAAACTATTAGTTATCCTTAGTGTGAACAAAACTTCCTTTGTTCTGTTCTTTCAATGGGTGCAAACTGGTATGCTCCAAACAATAAAGCTCTGTCATCAAAAATTAACCAGTGCTCCACATTGCTGGGCTGTCAGATTGTAAGTGGTGGCTCAAGATGTCTAAGTGGAGGAGAGAGGAGTTCTTCCTCTTTCTGTCCTTAGTGAAAGAGAGCTTCACTGGGGGCTGGGTTTTGAATTGCTGGGCTCTTTGCAGCCCTTCCATGTAGGTCTGGGGCTTGTGGTTTGATCCAAGGCACTGGGAAAGCTGAAACCTTCTATCAGACCAGCTTGGAGCCATCATTCTGGATTCACTCTCTTACAGAATGAGTACCTGAAGTTGCTTTTATAGCTCAATATTCAATTTTTGAAACCTGTTTGGAAATATTCTTGGCTCTTGGAATGGGAAAGAAAAACTTTTAAGAGCTTTGAAAGCTGCCACAGGGACTTGCTACTTAGCTGGATCAAATCCAAAATGGCAGCCACAGCCTAGTTTCTTCACAGGTGCTTTTTGAAGAATTTAGAGCTCTGTTTTCAGTTCATGAGGTCTATTTATATTTTGTCTATGCTTCTGAGACTGTAGAGCTCAAGGGGCTGGTAATGGGATGTGGAGCCTTCTGCTTAGACTTACCAGCCCACATCTCCCCCAGGCTGGCAGTGACAAAGTTGTGAGCCATTTAGCAATGGGTTGGACTTCTGTGGCTCTTCAGTTCTTGGTGGAGTAAGTATTTTTTTCACAGTATCACAAAGTGCCACAGAACAGATTGCCTGGCCATGTTGGCTGTCTCAGGGGTGACATAAGGCCTGAAGTGGCAGGAGGATCAGCCTATAGAACCTCTCCACCCTGAAGATTGTGCTTACAGTCAAAACTGATCCGTGTGGCCTCAGCAGTGCTAATAAAGTGTTCATGTTTACATAGATAAATGAAGGACATGAGCACTAACCACAGCTAATTCAGAATTTTATAAGACTGCAAAAGGAAGAAGCTTCTGCTGGTGGTAGTGCTTGAAAAAATGTTAATTAGAAGTCAAAGGCAATCTTGAACTCTGGCGTTTTTCCCTGCCTGGGGAGCTAGAGGAACAACCAAGCTGTTACTAATTCATGGCATCCAGCAAAGCCCATTTGCCTTCCATTGTTCCCTTTTTCTGTAAAACAGTTAAAGATACAACTTGAAATGCTTTAACAAAATGTTTCATGGAGCTATGGTAGGTTGAGCATTCATGTTTTAATTTGACCACAGAATGGCTCAGGTTGGAAGGGACCTCAGAGATCATCTGCTCCAACCTCCCCACCATGGGCAGGGACACCTCTCAGCTAGACTCAGCTGCTTAAGGCATCCTACAGCCTGGCCCTGAACACCTCTAGGGAGGAGGCAGCCACAACCTCCCTGGAGAATCTATTCCAGAGTCTCACTACCCTCATCCTGAAGAACTTCTTCCTAAGATCCAGTCTAAATCTACTCTGCCTCAACTGAACTGGAGTTCAGTATATTTAGGAGCAGAAACTGAGTTCAGAAGGTTTGGCCTTCTTAGTGTATCATACTTTAGGGACTCTGAACTTTGTTTGAAGTAGATTGGAGTTTGAGCTGATGTGCTGGCATGGTTCAAGTGGAAGGAGGTGGCTGGCTTGGGTTGGATTTTTGATGTGAGTCACTTCTTCCACACTCCTGTTATGCTGGGACTTTTCCCTCTTGTTTTCATTCATAACCGTCGCACACTGATGTGAAACAGCATTTTAATGATTTGGGGGGGGAGGTGGGGAATCTTTAATTGCCAATAATAATAGCTCCAAAGCCTTATATTTTTCTTCTTCTCCATTTCTTCCTTTCCCTTCTCATAGAGCTGGTGTGTTCTGATGGATAGAAAACTTGCAACCGGCTTCATCTTTTTTCACCTCTTTTATTACTTTCTCATTATTTAATTTTTCTTATTTTCTGCTTGGCTGTACTCTCCTTTTTTTCCAAGCCGCCCTTTCTGGATGCAGATGTTTTTATCTGTGTGCACTCCAAACTCATGATCTGTTAAAAACAATCTGCAAACCTTTTGATTTGATTTCTGATCACTCTTCTCTGGTCTTTGCTCTCAAAAGCTTGCAGAGCAGATTCTATCAGAGACCTCTGGCTGTCCCTGAGGGGGAGTGAAGCTTGTCTTGCACAACCTGGAGTGCCACGTTGTTGTGTGTCCAGATGATGCTGAGGAGAATCTGCTGTGATTGGAACATAAGAGCAGGGCAGACTAAGGGATTCATTCTTATATTGATTGCAGTTTTAAGACTGTTGTGTCCGTCAGGAGTAATTCTGATAGCATCATTAACAGCGCTGTTGATTCATACCAGTGTGGAGCTGTCTGCAAAGCTAAAATGGCTAAGAATGTTATTTCCCCATGGTTGTGGAGCTTTAGTGTTATTCCAGGCACAAAAAGGAAAAGTGAGGGGGGTTTAGGCTGGATGCTAGGAAACATTTCTTTCCTGAGGGAATGGTGAGGTGTTGGTACGTGCTGCCCAGGGAGGTGGTGGAGTTGCCGTCTCTGGAGGTGTTCAAGAAGCTGTAGATGTGGTGCTTCAGGATATGGCTTAGTGGACATGGTAGTTGGGTTACGGTTGGATTTGATGACCTTAAAGGTCTATTCTGACCTTAATGATTCTCTGATTTATGCCCTGTGCTTAGTTCTGATGTAGAGAATGATGGGCTAGCTCTGTAGGAAGTGGTGTTCTCTAAGTCACCTTATGAAAGACTTGTGCTTCAGTGGAGTGGGCTGAGGCTGCTGGCTGTGCTTGATGAGCTTAGAGGTCTTTCCCAACTGAAACAGTTCTGTGATCCTGCCCAGGTTGTCTGGAGCAGTGACAATAAATAATGAGGCTCAGGGTTAAAACTGGAAGCAAACAAAGGGTCTGGAGTGCTGTACTTAGTGATTTGTTGGTCCAACAGGAGACTTGTAGACCTGTTTTAACTTCTTGAACACATGAGCTGAAGTGCAGAAGGAAATGGGAACAACCATAAAGTGGCAGCTTAGAAAGTTGACTCCATGCTTCTTGAGTTATAAGAACCTTGTTCCAAATCTTGTTCACTGCTGCTATTGTCAGCTTCTCATTTATAAGAATATATCTACATGTATGTATGTACATTACATGTCCACAATCCTTGTGTGTTGCAGATCAGTGGGGAAGCTCAGGAACTCTTTTCTGTCCGCCACGGTCCGGTTCGAGCTGCACGGATTTTACCAGCCCCACAAATCAGTAAGTATATGTTGATACAGTTCATAATTAAGCATAATGATTTGATTTGATGATCTTAAAGGTCTTTTTGAACCAAAGCAATCCTATAATGCCATAACTCTTTGTTTTTAACAGATCTCTGTCCAGATCCTTGCAATAACCTGAAGATATTATCTACTTAGAATCAACCTTAGCCAGTCTGTGATTCTGTGTAGATAATTCCATTTAATTTTAAACTGTTAACCTCCTAATAGGTTTCTACAAGGATTATTTACTACTTTTCCTCCAGTTTCTTCTCCAAATATTAGCTTTGATGCTGCTTCCTTTTTGTTTTAAAGGGTATCTGTGCTCAAAGCTCAGTCCAGAGAGGTTAATGATTCTATTTGGATACATTTATTATCTTTGTGGAGTAAAAGCATGTGCTTCTAATACCACCAAAGGATCTGGGGATTATGTTGGACTGCAAATTTTAGTACTATATTATGAATTCATTAGTGAACTCAAAGAAATATAACCTAAAAGATAATTGTTTAAATTATTACAAAGCTAGTGAATTATAATAATTTAGAGTGTTTCAAAGAGCATAAGTGAAGACAGTTGAAGGTTTAATGGATGCATTTTATGTTGTCTCACTGATTTCCTGAGCAGAGGAATATACAAAGTATGAGTGTGTGTGGTTCTGGAACTCTATTATAGGTTAAAGTAACTTTAAGCAAAATACTTTACAAGCATGTTGTGCCTTTATATTCTCTTTATGGGAACACTGCATAAATCCTGGTGAGCTATGGGGTTTGGGCTGTTATGTGTGTCATTAAGTAATGGAAGTCTATGCCCTTTCCTCTCTTGGAGGGAAAAAGAGGAGGAAGAAAAGAGTAAATGGAAAGGAAAGTGAAGGAAATTAACTGAAGAAGCTCTAAGTTCTGTGTGTTTTTCTGATAGTAAAACAGTGCTTTCTGATTTTTCAGTCTATTAAGCTGCCCTGCTTGTGAACTCCTTCCAGCAGTTACTGTCTTTGTCTCTAAATTGCATATATTTAGCATCTGACTATGATAGTTGTTACACTAGAAAACTATTCAAATGAGCTCATATTAAATTAAGCCAAACCTTTTAAAACCATGTTTTTGGGGCTCTTTTTACATGGCTTGGTTTAACTAAATCTTTGATTAAAAGTACATGAATGTATCATTGACCAGTATCTGGAATCAGATAAAAGTGAAGCTGTAATAAGAGGCCTTGGATAGCTAACACATGAGCTTTAATGATTCTGAACTAAATAAAAGGAATCTGTAAAGGAGAAGCTGATTACCATCAGTAAGCTCAAACACTATTTTACTGTAAAGCTGTCAAAAGGGAATTATTGCAAATAGGACTCTCTTGGTGGATGGATTTGGCACGTTCCTAGAAGCAGATCTCAGTTGGTGATACCAAACTCATTCCCAGGTGTGAAAGGAAAACTCCTGGGTTTAACTTGGTGACTTTTACAGTAGCAGAACTGAATAGTTTGTCAACTGTTTTGTTAAAATCCTACAGGCCTTTGATGTCTGATCCTCTGCTGCATCATGTGCTTTGGAGCATAATAAAGCATTGTTTCAGAAGTGTTATTTCATACAGGCTTATTTCAGGTGGACTTATTGCAAAGGTGACCTCCTCAAAACTGATTCAGCAGGTTAGAAGTGCTCCTAGTAGCAGGAACGTGGTGCAGTATCTGGAGCTGACCTTGCACCCTGCCAGCTTGAGTCTGGAGAGGTTTATTAGCTCAGGCTCTGTGCCATGCTGGAGCAGTTCACTGTGGAACTGCTCTGACCTGGCAGCTATACTGCAGTGTTCATGCAGGGTTTTGTCAGAGCTAACAGACCAGGCAAGACCTGACCTGGCCCAGCACTGCAGCACTTTGATGTCTCTGTGTCTGTGGCATTGGTTGGTCTGCAGCCTGGACAAAAGGTGCATAAAGAGTTGAGAGAGTTCTGTAAATAATGCTGGAAAATGCAGCTATGAACTCTTCCCTGTGGACTGTTGCTTCAGTGCTTTTGATTGCTTTCTCCAGCTTGCAATATAAAAGGCCTTTTTGGAGACTGAAGGTTTACACTGGGATCAGATTCAGGGCTTAAGTGAGGGGATGAAGTTGCAAAGCTAATATTCAGAATACGAGGACATTTCTGTCTGGGTGCTGTCAGGCTCAGAAATAAGAATACTAAGTCCTGGCTCTTTGCATGCCACATGCTGCATTAGCTGCTGAGCCATCTGCTTGGCAAAGATTTTTAACTTGCTCAGCTCTTCTTCACTTGCAAATCTGGATGCTGTGATTGAGTTCAGTACTTGTTTAGCTGTGTACAGGTGCCTGCTTTGCTGCACTCTGGGATTTTTCTGTGTCTTCAGATAAAAGAAGCATGCAAAGATGTGCTTGAGGAGAAATGGATGGGACTTTGTAGTTACTAGAAGGGAGAAAATAGTGAGAGGGAGATGCAAAATGAAGCTGAAACTCTGCCAGTTAAATGTAACCTCCGTTCCCTGAAGAGGAAGCTACAGTTGGTAATATCATTGTACTTAATGATAGCTGGAGAAGCAGGCAGAGGGTGTACTAACTCCTTCCTCCTCCAGTTTGTGATTCCAGTCTCTGATGTCCTCACTGCTACTTGACTTGCTGTGTTGGGTTTGTTCTCACACCTGATGGCTCTGTGTAGCCACACTGACCAGATTATTCAGTCTTTGTTCACCAGGGTCTCTAATTTTGCACTGCTTCCTCTAGATGATGCATTCTCATTCTTCTGAGGTAACTGCCTGTAGAACTGAAAAGATCCTGAATTTTGTGAAGTATTTTGCCTTGGATATTCCTGCATTTGTCTTGTGCTTGTTCTCTTCTGATTAGCACTTAGGTGATATTTGAAGAAACACTAAGAACATTGCTTAGTAATAGTAATTTATCTCTGGACTCCACTGCTTCCATATTTGATGTTGGTAAAATAAAACCTGAACCTCAAAAGCTGACTCAGCTTTATGTGCAGGTATGCTTATAAGAGCTCTAATATTTAGGTTGCTTCTTAAAGGAAGGCAGATGTGAGTGTTGTGGATGTTCAGCCACTTGGGTGGCTTAGTGGTTTGAAGGCCAAAATAATTGCACAGTGTGGCTGGTGGAGGAACTGGGCCTGCAAGCTGAACAAGCAGTGAGGGGTGGCTTGGTGCAAGTGGGTCATGCAGGCGTGCATTGAAGGCTTGCTGTGCTGTAACTGTTGTGTGGCTTGTTCTGCTGTAATGGATGTTAATGTGTGGGGATTAGAGAAATTACAGAACAAGACTTTTCAAGCTTTGCTACTAAGCCTTTTATAGCTATTATAAGGCAGAATTTTGGAGAGCAACTTTTAAAAATACTCATTTCTTTGAAGCTGTGTGGAGTGACCTGTGTGCCACCAATGCAGTCCTGACCACTTCATGGTGATGCTTTAGACCAAGGCACCTTACACTTTCACCCAATTAGACTGATAGCTCTCAATTCTTCTTTTTTCCAACACGATTCAATCAAAATAAAATATTTCTGTCTTTAGTTTGTGTGATCTAGAAACACTGATTTTTGTGTTTCAGGGTCATCTTCTGGTCTTTTTTCTTTGTGTATGTGGCTAGAGAAGCTAGAGCAGAGAATCAGAGGATCGTAGAAGGCCTTACATTGGAAGTGACCTGAGAGATCGATCAGCTGCTCCAACATCCTTACCATGAGCAGGGATGCCTCTCAACTAGTTGCCTAAAGCCCCATTTGTTCTTGGGTTTGCCCTGACCCTGGGGCAGGAGCTTGTGCTTGGCCTTGTTTAACTTCACGAGATTTGCTTGGGCTCACCTCTCAACCCTGTCCACGTCCCTCTGGATCCCATCCCTGCCCTCCAGGGTGCCAACTAGACCATGCAGCATCTGCAAGAAAGCAGACACAAAATGGTAGTGATAGAGAAATGTTAAGAAAAATTTTTTTGTTTGGTTTTGCTTGGTGGTGGGTTTTTTTTTTTTTTTTTTTTTTTTTATCCTTGAAAAGCAGCAGCAAAACAGGGAGTGAAAACCGTACGCAGTGACCACCACCAGCTCTAGATGCAGGTTGACTACTACACTGATGTGGGGCAGGACCAGAAATGCAACACGATTTTCAAGTCAACAGCTAGAAATAGGAGGGGTTGAGTTGCCCAGGAGCTGCACTGCATTATTACACGGCCACGAGAGGATGTGATCAGTGGAATTACACACCACCAAAATACACTTCATGGTGCAGATGTGCTCATGCTAAATAGGTCAGAATTCAACATGGATCTGAAGCATTTCTTACCCGGGGGAAACAGGACAACTTTTCATAGCTTTGAGTGGCTTTTGAACTCCTGAGCTTTTATTTGAATTCTTCATTAAGGTGTGTTCCTGCTCTTGTTACTGTAATTATGATTGGCATTCTTGAGAGGCCCACAAGAGATCTAGTCACAGTTTCATCAGCAGTACAGGCCATAAGCTGCTTTTGGCTTGTGTGTGGATAACCTTTTGACTTCATAAAGTTCTAAATGTCGATTTTTAGGAAATTTCATTTAGCTGTGGCTATTTTTTCAATTTTTTCCCCCCCCAGTTTTAAGTCCACTAACTGAAGTTAGATTGATTTTTAAAATACATCTCTCATTTAGCTAAATGGAGCTGTAGATAAGGTGGTGCCTGCTTGGCAGGAAGTAGAGTTTTCATTACTTTAATTGTGTGATTTGTCAGGATTTTCAGCTTTTTTTTGGGTAAATGCTGTAGTGTTCTATGACAGAATTAAAAGGATTTAGAATAAAAGGAGTTTAAGAAGAGGACTTTGCCACGGGATTGCAGTACTTTTTGTATTCTGAGGGGATTTAGCTGCCTGCTTTTCATTTCAATCATCCTGCTGCATTTTTGTTCACCACTGTGTGTGGAGCAGGTGTGCCCCACGTCAGTGTATCGCACATGCAAATAAACACAATTTGACAAATCAGAATTAATCCACCACAACTTGAGAGATTAAAGTCCCAGTGTGGAACTGCAAAGGGTTGCTGCCTCCATTAAGCAGCGCCGACAGCAACACATGTCGCTCGTTGCAATCTCATGAATGGGGCAGCTATTAACCTGATTTGGTGCCCTGCAGAGTCCTCAACATAATGATCTTGTTCTAAATGATCCTTTTCTACAGTATTAATATTTACATTCTGAAAATAGCTGTTTGAAGTAGAAAATGGATTTTTTTTTTTTAAATTTTTTTTTTTTTTTAATTTAAATGAGAGTCTCAATAATTGCAGGCTGGAATCAGAAGTTCAAGCACCTATTCCAACCAAAACAATTCTATGGTTCTGTGCTCATATTGTGCACATTTTTACAAAGCTGATGAAACCAAGCTGCATGGTGTGCTGTGCTCACTGGAGGGCAGGGATAGCATCCAAAAGGATCTTGACGGGCTTGAGAAGTGAGCCAGTGTCAACTGCATGAGGTTCAACGAGTCCAAGTACAAGGTCCTGCATCTGGGTCAAGCCACTCCCAGGCACAAATCCAGGCTGGGTGCAGTGGGCTGAGTGTGGCTCTGAAGAAAAAGACCTAGGGATGTTGATTGATGAGAATCTCACCATGAGCTTGTGCAGCCCAGAAGGCAGCTGTGTGCTGGGCTGTATCCAGATGAGTGTGGGTAGCAGGGCAAGAGAGGGGATTCTGCCACTTTCCTCTGCTCTGGTGAGGCCCCATCCCAAATACTGCATCCAGTTCTGGTGTTGTCAGAGCAAGGATACAGAGCTGCTGAAGCAAGCCCAGAGGAGGCCACAAAGATGATCCAAGGGCTGGAGCAGCTCTGCTATGAGGACAGGCTAAGGGAGCTGGGGGTGTGTGAAGAAGAGAAGGCTCTGGGAAACCTTAGAGCTGCCTGTCAGTGCCCTAAGTGATTCTACAGAAAGGCTGCAGAGAGACTTTTCCTGAGGGTGTCTAGAGACAGGACATGAGGGAATGGTTTGGAACTGAGACAGAGCAGGGTTAGACTGGAGCTGAGGAAGAAGTTCTTCAGTACCAGGGTGGTGAGGCTCTGGGCTAGGCTTCCCAGGCGGGCTGTGGCTGCCTCCTCCCTGGGTGTTCAAGGCCAGGCTGAGTGAGACCTTGAGCAGCTGAGTCTGGATGAGAGGTGTCCCTGCCCATGGTGGGCAGGTGGAGTAGGTGAGCTCTGAGGTCCTTTCCAACCTAAACCACTCTATGACGTTTTTACAAAGCTGTGATTCTGTTGTACAGACCTTGAAAGCTGTGTTGTGAGCATTAAAACCTGATTTTTATCTTTTATGTTTGTCTCTGTGTAGTTGTTACTCTGTACTCTCCAGCACCTTTTTTGCCTTCTCCTGTCCCTCCTTGTCACTGAACCTAGAACAAGACCATAAAGAAACATAAAAATTTGCCTCTAATATCTCCTAGTAAAAAATAATTTAAAAAAAAAAAAAAAAAGGAAGAAAAGAAGTATATTTAAGTATTTAAAGTAAAATCCTGGCTCCACTTAAATCAATGTCAGCAGTCCTGGTAGTCAGCATTTCAGCCTTAATGCTGAGAGAGTAGCTAAGTGACCAGGAACAGATGGAGTTCATCTGTTATTGTATTGAAGAAAACAAATTAGTTGCCTGATTCTTCAGAAGAATATATGTTTCATTTATCAATTTACAGGTCAGTACAAACAGTACAGCTATGACTCATAGAAGCCTTTGGAATAATAGGAATAGAAAGAAAATACATTTGGCTCTTTTAGGTTACTTGTAAAGCTATTGTTGATGGTGAAGTTATTGATGTGAGCCATTTGACTTTCTAAATACCCAAATGTGTAGGAGGGAAGACTTACCCTTGTGCAGATGAGGGTACTGAGCAGGTTTTGTTACAAATGAATTGCAGGTACCTGAGTTATTAATAATTAACAGAGTCTGTTATGTGAAAATGTATATTGTTAATTGTTGTGCCTTTCTGAACAATTGATTTAGTGCAGTACAGCAGTATTTGAGAATGAAAATTTGAACAGACTATTTCACCAATATTCTTTATAGATCAAAGGGTTTGCTGTATAATGGAGAGGAAGAAAAAAATAAAATCCCCTTATTCAGACACATGCATGCCTATCAGAGAACCCTAGGGGTTGGAAGGGACCTCCAAAGATTATCCAGGCCATCCGACCTCCCTGCCAGAGCAGGACCACCTAGAGTAGGTCACACAAGTACACATCCAGGTGGGATTTGAATGTCTCCAGAGGACACACCACTTCCCTGGGCAATCTGTTCCAGTGTCTCACCACCCTAACTGTAAAGAATTTCTTCCTAATATTCAATCTAAATCTGCCCTGCTTAAGCTTCAAGAGGAAAGGCTGGCTTTCCTTGCCTGGCTCTGGTGCCAGCTGTGGTGGCACACTGTCTCAGCAGCTGCATCAGAGCAGACAAGCACGTGTCAAATTCTGCTGCTGCCAAGGCTGTGCTGGTGTTACATGGCGAAGCTATAACCTTTCAAGTAGGTAGGATGTGATGTGGGAGTCCTGTTTTCATTTGGAGTGAACAGCACGAGTCTGGCTGGAGGGCTTAAATTGAGTGTTGGTGGAAGTTCTTACAGGCTGGTTTGTGTTGAAGCTGTGCTTCCTTAGGCACAGGGTATGGGCTATAAGCATGGCTGTGCTTGGGGCAGGCTCTGGCAGCCCAGCTTGCCACATGCTGCTCTTACCCTGTGCTCTGTGGATGATGCTCTTGCATTCCACTCACACCTTGGCAGAGTGGATTGGAAACCAGTGTGTGAAAGGCACACAGAGCTGGTGACAGCCTCCTTACAGGCAGCTTTGAGAGAACAATGAAAGGTGAGCAAATGTTACTTGGTAGTTACAAAGTCCTTAACCCCAACTGAAATGAATAAAATTTTCCTGTGAAGAAATGCTGAGAGCCCTGGGGCTGTGCAGTCTGGAGAAGAGAAGGCTGAGAGGGGACCTTATCAATGTCTATGAATGCCTGAGGGGTGAGTGTCAAGATGAAGGTGCCAGGCTCTGTTTGGTGGAGCCCAGTGATAGGACTAACAGCAGCAGGTACAAGCTGGAGCACAGAAAGCTCCACCTCAGTATGAGGAGAAACTTCTTCACTGTGAGGGTGACAGAGCTCTGGAGCAGGCTGCCCAGAGAGGCTGTGGAGTCTCCTTTGGAGGCTTTCCAAATCCGCCTGGATGTGTTCCTGTGTGGCCTGCCCTGGGTGATCCTTTGGCAGGGAGATTGGACTTGATGATCTCTAGAGATCCCTTCCAACCCCCATCTATGATTCTATGATTAAAAGAGCTCCAAAATCTCAGCCAGACTTTGCTACTTGTTTTGTTCTGCCGTCTCTTTCAGAAGCCTTTCCAGTGCTCATGGCTGTGGCTGTTCTTGTCTTTCTATCCCTACCCTTGTACAGGCTGTGAGTTCTGGATTCTCTATTCAGTATCCTTCCAATATCTTGGGGCCCCCACAAGAAGCTCACTGCACTTTGAAAAGTGACACAAACACTCCATCATGATTTGCTTTTTTGTTTCTGCTTTCTCTCTTATTAGGTGCCCAGAAGTGTGATAACTTTGCTGAGAAGAGGCCTCTCCTTGGTGTGTGCAAAAGCATTGGATCTTCTGGGTAAGGGTGTTGTAAGGATGTTTTAATGAATAAAGTTTTATAGAGAGCTTGTAATATCTGAAAAAACAGTAGGTACATCTTTAAAGCTTTCTTCCTTTTTTTTTTTTTTTT
>VWZE01006224.1:38952-49704 GCA_013396675.1 Eubucco bourcierii | reverse complement strand
TTTTTGTGCAGTCCTTCTAAAGGCTTTTTTTTTTTTTTCCCCAGGCTGTCAGCACACATTTGCCTGTGGCTTAAGTTTTATAGAAGGAACAGAGTCTTGATCTAAAATAGGTGAAGTGTTATTCGGAGTTGATTTTGCTCTCAGTGTAATCACAATGTTATGATTAGCCTTTTTCTGGTATTAATCCTGGTCAGAATTTTTATTGAGAAGTGTCTAAAGCAATATTTGTGTCTTAAAAAGGAATGCTTTCAGGCCACAGTCATGTACCAAATGAATTAAAAGCACCGAGGAACGTTACAGCCATTCACTGTTAGCAAAACAAACATTAGTTCCACTTCTTTAACAGTCTTGTCTTGTCTTGTCCTCTCTGGACAGTGTTGTTGGATCACTCCTCTCCCAAAGAGGGCCCTAAGATATTTTGTGTCTGTCTGATATGTTGATTCAGATGATGCAAAGGATTTCTACCTATACCTGCAGGAAAATAATTGCTTTGCAAGGGTAATCCTCTACACTGCAACTCAAGGGCTAAAGAGTTGAAGTAAATCTTCTTACAGTAGTAGGACTAATTCTGTACCACACCCTTTTCAATTAAGAATTTAATCACTCTGGGTGTGGAGGAAGACTACCAAGTCTCTGTAAAATTCTCTGTGTGTTTTAGTACTTTGAAGTAGAATATTAATGTTACCTGTTTGACACCAAAAGCCATGTAGGGCAGACAAGTGTAGTGGATTTCTGTTGTTCTTGACAGTGAAACATCTTCTTCCTCTCATCCAGTTTCAATCTCCTCTCTGCCAGTTTAAATCCATTCCTTTTCCTCCTGTTATTACAAGACCTTGTCAGTAGTCACTCCCTAGCCCTCCTGTAGCCCCCTTTAGATACTGGAAGGCTGCTCCAAGGTCTACTGGAAGCATTCTCCAGGCTGCAGAGCCCCAACACTCTCAGCCTGTCCTCATAGCAGAGCTGCTGCAGCCCTCTGAGCATCTTCGTGGCCTCCTCTGGACTGGCTCCAAGAGTTCCATGTTCTGCTTGTGCTGAGGGCTCCAGAGCTGCACACAGGACTCCAGATGGAGTCTCACGAGGGCAGAGTAAAGTTTTGAAACACTTTTTACTTTTGCTGTTCACTGCCTTGCAGCTGACCTATTTTGTCAGTAGCTTGTGGAATAAGAGTTCTCTTGGATAGTTTGCCCTCAGCTGTAGGGCACACAAAGGAGGTGGTGGAAGCCTCACTCTGGAAGCTTTTAAGGCCAGGCTGGTTGTGGCTTTAGGCAACCTAATCTAGTGGAAAGTTTCCCCTGCATGTGGCAGGGGGGTTGGAATTAGATGATCCTTGATGTCCCTTCCAACCCTGACTGTTCTATGATTCTATGACTCAAGTGGCAGACTTGATTCTTTCCTGTTACATTCCTGGCTCATCACACTACTATCCTGCTTTTAACTCAGCTGACAGCTGAGTCCTAACAGTTTGGTTACAACAAAAGAGTTTTCTCCTTCCCCTGCACAACCCTGTGTGAGCAAGGAGGAAAGGAGCCAGGAAAGCTGAAATACCAGTTGAGATAAGGACAATTTACTACTCTGTTGGAGGGATATAAGATTACACAAAGGGAAAACAAACAAAACAGGAGAAAAGGTACCAGTGTAGGCAGCAGGCAGAACCCGGAAAACTGCTCCTGTGTGCAAACCAAAACTGGAACAGAAGGGACAAACCCCAGCCTGGAAACTGGGAAAGAAGCACAAAAAAACCCCCTGAAACAGGTAACTTTACAAAGTATAGACTGTATTACAAGTCCCATGAACCCTGGCCAGTCCCTTTCCTGTCATACAGTGAGCGTGGTGTACAATACATGATCCATCCTGCTCTGATGCTCTGTACCACTCAGGGTTTTAGCCCTGTCCCCTTCATCCTCTGTCTCTCCTAGTGGTGTCAGCCAGCTTAAACCAACACCACTCCATTTCTGTACTGCATTGTGCACGAAGATGAATTTGTGTAGAATATTAAAATAGCTGTGTTCTGAGTGGCCTCTGAACTCGAATCACTATTTTAGTTCTGCTCTTAACTTGAGCTTTGTGCCGAGCGTTGTTTCCCATGTTTCTTAATGGTTGTAGGCAAATAAAACAGCTTCTTTTAATCCTGTATCTGAAGAAAAGATTACATTTATTCTAGAGCATTTGTTCCAAAGCACTTGATTTTCACTACAGTCATCTCCTCACCTACTTTGGAGATTATGCTGGCTATGGCATGAAATGCTGCAGCTGTCAGCACGCTCCTGAAACTCTGCAGGGAACAGGAGGCCTGTTCTGTCTGCTGCAATGGCAGTGATGTGGCACTGACACTAAAACATTTCCTATTGAACAGAAAGGTAAACAAAGTGTCCAGAAGACTAAATGGTTCCCTCAAAGGCAGCTAGGCCAGAGCAGCTCCAGAAGTGAAATCCAAGTCTTCCAACACACAATCAGTTATAGTGATCCATTAAACTGTGTTGCCTTTCTTTAGTATAAACTGAATAAGATTGGACATGGTTCTGACAATAGGCTCAGTGTCTCTGCATGAGGTAGTCTCAAAAGAAAGCAATTCCACCAGCACAGCCCTTCTGCCCTTATCCCCATCCTCACCACATTGTCACTTTCTTACAGGAGAAATGTGTCACCTCTTAAAGTGCTCCTGGACCTCCAGCAGTTTTCTCCTGTTCAGGTTTTACCCAAATCATCACCAAAAATCTGTCAGAAGCATTTACCAAGGAGAATGATTCTGGGGAAAAAAATAAAATAAATGAACCTCATCAGCTTTGTTCATTTAGATTCACCCCAGCTGTTCCTGCAGTTCAGCCACCTGATGCAGGGCATCCTCTACCTGGGCACATGTTTTGAGGACATACTTAGTTCCCATCTCTACCCCAGGAGAAAGGTCGAGGCACTACTCACAGCTCTGGGTCTGCACAGCTGCTTCTACTTTCAGCAGCTCCACCTGGGTGGAGGGATTGGTCCTCATGGGGGTGTGCAGTGCACACTCCCCTACCAGGACTGCAGTCCTTGCTCACCAGCAAGTGCTTCCCATGCAGCCCGAGGGGTTGGTGGGGACTGGCAGACTTGTAGAGCTGGCACAGGCTTCCCCCTGCCTGCATGCCCTACCCTTAGCAGAAGAGACCCCTGCTTGCCTCACTCTGGCTTTTGATCCTTTCCCACAGCACTTAACCATTGCTGCTTTCCGAGATCTTCGCCGCGACCACTCTGAAGCGGCGACTCGAGATTTAAGAGTTGTGTTGTCTGTTAGGGCTGTCTCAGGGAGATATTGACATGGTCAGGTCAGGAGCTGGGGTTTCCTGGTTCTCACCACTAGGCTGCATTAGTGGTTACCATCAGGAAATTCTTCTTCTTTTTTTTTTTTGCTCTTGTAAATCAGAGGTTCATAGAATGGTTGGGGCTGGAAGAGAGGTTCAAGATCATCCAGTTCCAACCCCCTGCCATGAGCAGGGACACCTCCCACTAGCCCAGGTTGCTCAAGGCCTTATAGAACATGGCCTTGAACACCTCCAGGAAGGGGCTATCTATGACCTCCTGGGCAACCTGTTCCACTGTAAAGAATTTCTTCCTAGTCTCCAGTCTCAACCTTTCCTCTTCCAGTTCAAGGATGTTTTCCCCTCATCCTATCACTACAAGGCCTCATAAAGGGTCTCTCTTTTACACATTTGTGCACAGTAGTAAGGGAAATATGACCAAAAAATGTATTGTATTTAATGTAGAACATTTGTCAAACTGGAAGCCAAAGAGTTTTCAATTAGTCATGAATTAATAACTTTTAAATGACTTAGATCAGTGTTGGTCATGATCCCTCCTGTGTACCATGTACTTCACTGGATGGGAGGTAATGAATCATTTTGTCCATCATAATCTAGTAGGACTTACTTCATAGAATGGTAAGGTTGGAAGGGACCTCAAGGATCAGCTAGTTCCAGCCTCCTGCCATAGGCAGGGACACCTCCCACTAGTACAGGTCACTCAAGACCTCCTCCAACCTGGCCTTGAACACCTCCAGACATTTCCTTCCTTATGAGACAAAGATGGGTGTAAAACTACTTGACACAAACTGATGTTTGTCTAAAATCAGTGTTCAGGCTTATGCTTCATTCCTGGATTTGTCCTTCACACAATGGAAAGATCTCTTTGGTAATTTACAAGTAGTTTACTCTGGAGTCCCCCTAATGTTTTACATGTTTCCTAGTTCTAAGTCTTAATTCTTTGTGATAGGCATGGGTGAGAGAATATGCTTCAAATTATTTTAGTGCATCTAAAATGTTAAACTTTGAAATTAATGTGTGGAACTTTTATGGAAAGATTCTGAAGAGAGAAGATTGCCACTAATCCACATCCTCACCTTTTCCCCAGTGGGTGTTTTACCAGGGAAGAGGAAATTTGTATTTTCTATGCTTTTTCTCTGCATCTGAGTTTCTGACAGGCTCTTGGTACACATGTTTTTATACTTTAAAAGTCAAATTTTCCATCTAGTAAAATGACTGAAATGTCTAGCATGGGGGTTGGTCTTAGATGATCTTTAAAGGTCCCTTTCCAACCCAAACTGTTCTATGATTCACTATATAATCTTCTCAAAACAATAGTTTTCACAGCCCCCAAAAAAGGATGCAGTCTTGACACATAAATGGGAAACAGATTGTGTTCCTTGGCTGATGCTGCCCTGCTGGTTTAGATGTTGGTTCAGTCAACTTCAGTCTTAGATTACAAGATTTGCAAATGAAAGGAAAACCAAAAAGGAAAGAGCAGTCTGCACGGGTTTTGTTTGCGTGGAGTTTCGCAGAGGTGCGTTTTGCATTGTTCTTGAGGCTAAGATAAACAACTCTTTATACCCACACAAAACAAATTGCCTTTTTTTTTTTTTTTGGTACATATTAATGAACTTTCTGGGTGGTGAAACATCAGATTTAGTGGTCTGTAAAATGAACAGAACAATTAGGGTTGTTTTGCCTCCCTCAAAAAAAAAAAAGCAGTGGTGGCTGCAAAACTGCGTGACAGAAGTGGTCTGTGTGTGCCGCTTGGAGCTCCTCGGTTTAAAGATGACTAGATAAGGCCATTTATGTTACATGGAAATATAGCCCTGGGTTGGGTTGTTGAAGCCACAGTTTGGAGTATGCTGGATCCATAAAACACCTTCAAATACACCAGAGAGGTCCAAAATGCATTAGACAAGCTTTTTGTTCTGCTCAGCTGGAAAGGCACTGCTATCGCTAAGCAAATGCTTTGCTTTAACTGATGGGGAGGTTGAAGTGGAAGCTGACCAGGAGAATTTTGTTTTATTTTAGATTATTAAGTATGAAATAATGGTTTGGGGATTGATCTACTCTTCAGTAGATGAAACAGGTAACAAGAAACCTAACAAAACAGAAATGACCATGCCAGGAAGGCAAACCGCCAACAGTCCATCTAGGTGCATTTATTTCTTTTACTGATGAGAGTTATTTCAGTCACCAGGTTTGTAAACAGTTGCATGAAAAATTGTGAGGTGCAACTGGGTCAACTGCAGCAGGAAGCTGAGAATGAGCACTGAGGAAGGAATTTCTTAGGTTTGCTTTGCTGCTGAAGCTGCTTTGCCATGAAATGTGGTCTCACTTGTTGTAATGCTTTGTTCTCTTCCCCATCCCTCTTTGAGCAGAGCAAAGTAAAGGGAGCAGAAACCCTTTAAGTGATTTGTCCCAACAAATGTGTTTCTGGATAGCAATATTTCATCTTAATCAATCAGCAGGAGAGTAGGGGGAAAATGCTGAAGCTCTCATTTAGATCTCTTTGCTGTCTACAACTACCTGAAGAGACCTTGTGGAGAGACTGCTGCTGGTCTCTTCTCACAGGTAATTGGAGGCAGAACAAGGGGGAATGGCCTCGAGCTGAGCCTGGGGAGCTTTAGATTTCACTTTAGGAAAATGTTTTTCATGGAGAGGGTGGTCAGGGACTGGAATGAGCTGCCCAAGGAGGTGGTAGAGTCCCCCACCATGGCTGTGTTTAAGGGTGATTTGGATGTGATGCTTGGGGCTCTGGTATAAGGTGACTCTTGTAGAGTAGGGTTCTAGGTTGGACTTGGTGATCCTGAGGGGCTTTGCCAACCTGCTTGATTCTGTGAAATGCAACCCAGATCTTTAAGCCATCCTTACAAAAAGTAGTTGGCACTTTGGTGCATTTGTCCTATGTCCAAACAGATATACAGATGATATGAAATACGATAATCAGGATGATTACAGCTAATTGGAAGATCAGTTGTAGAAGATTAAAAAGTAAGAGTTTGAGGCCAGTGGACTTTCCAGCCTTCTAGATTATGGAGAGTGAAGGACCACAGTCAGCAGCCTGTGCAGCCAGCCTGTGGTGTGTGCTAGGCTTCTAGCATATAATTTCAGAAAGACATATTAATTTAATGATGTCAAGAGATGGATGATCATGGGAGGCTTGAAGAATTGGATGGAGGGCATTTGAGGGCATGAGAGGCAAGAGGTAATCTTTTGTAATCATGGGAGGGGAAAGAAATAAGGGCAAGTTAAAGAAGGAGGAGTAGTAGCTGGAGCAGACAAAATGTGTAGCTTTGGCTAGCCAGGATGTTTTTTTCCATTGCTGATCACTTTCCAAGGCAAATCAGTTGGCAGCAGATTTTCAGGCAGCAAGCCGTGTAGCGCGGCTACTCCGGATTACAGCCTACTAACCTTAGAGCAGGCTCAGCTCAGGAAGGTGTTTGTGTGGGAGTGTGAAGGTTTAGGTAGAAAGCAGCTTTCCAAGAGCAAGAATAGAAACGAAGTGTTAATGTTTTATCATGTTAATAGTTTTACAATCACAGGAGCCTGTGCCTTATCTGACAAAAAGAACTGGTTAGTGCCAAAATCCAGTGTCCGGTTGGAAGTGTCTGTGGCTTTTAATGTTTAAAATTAGCTTAGCTGTGAAATGATTTGTCAAAGACAAATAGCAAAGCTTTCTGGAAGGATCACCCAAGAGAAGGAAATTAGCCATGATGAATGAAGTTCTTGTTCACAGTTCTCACACTGCTCAGAGTAACTCTCCCCAGAATATATTGCCGGAATTCCATTGCAGGCGCAGTGGTTGTGCCGTGGGCTCACCCGGCGATGCCAGAGGCTGAATCATGCAGTGAGTGTGTGAAGGGTGGATCCACTCAAGACCAAATGCAGCCTGTGTTCTTTTTGAGTCACACATAAAAAATTGGACAGCCAGCTATGATTTTTTTTTTTATTAGTTCTATTGGGCACCATGAAATAGATTTCATGAAGCTCATTAAATAATTGTGGTCTTTTATTGAAAACTATGCAAAATTTGGCCTTTTTTCCCCTCCTCTTCCTCAGTCTGATTTTTTTGGAAGCCTCCTAAGGATGTGCAAATTAGAATTTCTAGAGAGCAGACTTAATTTAATTGGTTTTATTCTGAAAAGTAGAGCAGAAGCTGTAAAATTGGGGAAAGCTGTGAGGGTTCTGTTACCTTTGAGGGACAGAGTCCCAAGGGCTTGTGTACTGTTGAAAAACTGTAAAGCATCGTTAAGTGCCAAGTGTCTACTGGCCTATCAACTGCCCTGCAAAGATTTCCTTATGTTTTAGCAGATGAAAAACATTATCCTCTCTGGTTATTGTAGGAAAAATCAGTTTGGTCTTAACAGGTTGTGTGGTGGCAGCTTTTAAGATCCTGAGAGACGCAACCCCTGCATAAAGTAGTTTAAATTCCTTTTAGTGATGTTGGATTTGATTGTGATGTGCTAAAGATAGCAGCATTCTTCAGCTGAAAAAGAGCTCTTCAGGTCCCAGAGTTTATTATTATTTGTGTGTGTGTAGCTTGTTTCTATAATTATATTAATGTACTTCAGCTATTTTTGTAAGGTTGAGGTAATGTTGAGGGTTGGACTGGATGATCTCTTTGGGTCCCTTCCAAGCCCTGACATCCTGCGATGTTTCCTGGTAGTTCTGTGAGTTTGCTCACAGATCCAAACCCTGGGAGATGCAGCTTTAATGGAGTGAGGTAAAGACCGAGGGTAGGAAAGCTCTGGTGCTCTTCTGATGCACCAAACCGTAGTAAGTAACCACCTTTGAACCACAATAAACTGTTAATCTCGGATCAAAACTGGAAGGCAGAAAATGAGTGCTTGGGGTCAAGCTTTGACCAGTTGGTGAGAACCGTGGCTAGTTTTGACCTTCCCAAGCTTTGATTTATGAAACTGTGAAAAGATAAAAGTTTTCTGAGTGATCCTTGGGATAGCTTGGAGGTTTGGGAGAGCAGCTTTCTGAGCTGAGGAACAGTTTCATTTTACTGCTGTTCCAACCCCCCGTGTGTGTAATGATACGGGGAGGAGATGGAGGGAAGGAAGTAGCCCTTTGCTAAATGCACAGGCAGATAAAACCAGCTGGAGCACATAACCTTCCTGGAGTAACTTGTCAAAAGAAGCACTACAGGGAAAAGATAATGCACAGCACCATTACAGGCAAAGCTGCTGGTTCCAGGGCCACTTTAAATTCCACTTTAAATTATTAAATACTGTAAACGCTATAAAGTTAATTAGAAGAGGAACAAACTCTACAAAAGATAAATGTGTTTTCAATATGTTTCTCAGGGAGGGTACAGTAGAAACCAGTGAATGAGAGGAAATTTATTTCTGGCAGCACTCTAGACATGGAACTGTGGTTGAACTTTTTACCCTAATTACGTCCCCGCTAATGCCTGCAGCGGTCTGGAATCAAAGTGGCCCTTCAGGCCCTGGAAAGTCTCTGATGTGGCAAGCGTTTGTTGTGTGATGAGGGTTACTTAAGGAAGGGGGGAGGAAAAAAAAAAGGAATATTGTGACAGGATTTTTCAAAATTTCTCAGTTGCCACCCACCTCACTTGTTGCCTACAAAAAGAGAGTAATTGTTTGCATCTGTGTGGTGTTGTCTGCCTTCAAAATAACTGTTACAAATCAGTGGGGCAGAGAACAGTTGAGGATTATATTTTCTTTTCTTATATGTTTTAGGGTTGTTGTTCTGCCATGTGCTGTAAGATGGATTTTGAGTACATTGCAAAACAGAAGTTTTAGGATGATTTAAGTTGTTCTCTCTCTGAGGGTCCTACCACCATTGGATATTGATGCTATTTAATGGGTTTTTCCCCCCTAAATAACAGCTGTCACCTCCTGCTCATGGTTTGAGCAGCTAATTGCAAACTGCAATAACTTACAGCCCTTGTATCTGTATTGTCACACAACTGCTACCACTTGAGCAATTTGCTACAACTTGATTGTATTTGAGCTTCACATGTGGAGTCTTCACTTGATGCTATTTGAGCTTCACACGTGGAGTCCTCCTTTTGTCCTTTTTCTTTCTTTCCCTCAGTAATATTAGAGGTAGAGAGCAAAGGTCAAGGGAGTTTGCTGAGCCCCAGCATTTATGTATGGATTAGATGCTTTTAAATCTCTGGAGTATGGACAAAAAGACAGTAAGAACACAGTAAGTGGAATCCATTTAAAAAAATAAAATCTGATAGAATTATTCTTTAGTTCTGATCTGGTTTTGAAGCAGAATGAATATATTTTGGTAGCTTTAAAATGTTAGATTTACAAATCGTTTCGGATAGGTAATGGAGGAAATATTTCTCCAGTAATTTAAAACAGAGATGGAAAAGGCTTTTTGTGAAAAAGCTGTAATGCACATTCTTAAAAAGTAGATGTAAATATCTTGTTCAATCTTTTATTTCTTCACATTCTGCTTAGGGAATATATTGAGAAGATCACCTGAGGGACACCTTTTACCCCAGTTTGGGATGATTGCTCACCAAGCTGTTTTTAAAATGAATTGTGGTTGAAATTACTAATGGAGTCTTTGTACAGTATAGTTACCTTGTTTTACAGATGAGGCCCTTAAGAGCACAACATTAAAAGTTCTAATCTGTTTTACCTGCACAGTTCAAAGAACCATTTCTCCCCTTTCAGTATCTGTGCTGAAGGTGACTCTCTCTGTGTTTCTGTTTGCCTTATCCATTCTAATTCCTCCTGGACATATCAGCCACATTTACCTAGGAAATTCCTCACAAATTTCAGGAAAAGTGGTCCAGTCAAGGGAGTGGCTGTAGCAGTGGCTTCACTGAGAGAAAGGCTATGTAAACATAAGGAAAAACTTTTTCAGTGTGTGGGTGACAGAGCCCTGGAGCAGGCTGCCCAGAAGGGCTGTGGAGTCTCTATCTCTGGAGACATTTGAAACCCACCTGGATGTGTTCCTGTGTGACCTGTCACAGGATCATCACAGGATGTCAGGGGTTGGAAAGGACCCAGAGAGATCCTCGAGTCCTTGAGAGCAGGACCATACAGTCTAGCTCAGGTCGCACAGGAACACATCCAGACAGGCTTTGAAAGTCTCCAGAGAAGGAGGCTCCACAACCTCCCTGGGGAGTCTGTGCCAGTGCTCTGGGACCCTTACAGTCAAGAAGTTCCCTCTTGTGTTGTCCTAGGTGATCCTTCTCTGGCAGGGGGGTTGGACTGGGTGATCTTTGGAGATCCTTTCCAACCCCTAACATTCTGTGATTCTGTGCTGAGCTAACACTTTTTTTCCACGTTAAACAATTCATCTGGGAGCTGCTTTGATGTTGTTGTCCACAGGGCTCCTTGGTCTGACTCTTTATATTCTGGTGCTCTTTCCCAAGTTCAAACCAGCTTGCAGTGAGTTCAGTTGCAGTGAAAATCATAGAATCATAGAATGGTAAGGTTGGAAGGGACCTCAAGGATCATCTAGTTCCAACCCCCTG
>VWZE01006224.1:4004-38653 GCA_013396675.1 Eubucco bourcierii | reverse complement strand
CCCTTGCCCTGCTGGCCACGCTTCTCTTGATGCAGCCTAGGTCTCGGTTGCAAAAAAAAAAAAATCTTGCACATCTGTAGAACTTGGGCTGCTATGGCAAATCATGAAGCAAATCAAGACAGACATGTAATTAATGGGCACTTAGGAGAATTTTGGCCTACCTGATGTGTGCAGAATGTCACCGAGGCTTTGTTGTTCACAGCGCTTTTCAAGCGCTTTAACTGTGAGATCTAAGCTTCTCTCTGCCCAGCTTCAGTCATATGCACTCTAAAACCCTCTAATGCTTTCTTTGAAATGGGATTGTTTTCAGACTCCTCAAAAATGGTAATTTGAGCCATACACTAGCATATAAACAATTAAGGTTTAGTAGATTTATAAGCGACTGAAAGATGTCTTGTAATGATGGCTGTCATGCAGTTTGAGGCAGAGGCTGTTTAATAGAGAGGTGATGAAGTGCTGCACAATCCCTTGAGTTTCTCCTTCTCTTGCTAATGACACCAATGGCAAAGCTGTTTTAGCTAAAACAGGTTGGTACAAGGCTTTCTGTTTAATGTTGAGTCCAAAAAAGTGCTTTTGCACGGGGGTTAGGCTGGCAGGGCGGGCGGGCGTGGAGCTGCTGACTTCATTTGGCCTCGTTTTCATGTGAGATGAGAAGATGGCAGTAGGCCTGTCAGAGCCATGAATCACAAGGTGAAGCAGAGAAAAGAAAGAATAAACCTGAAATCTAAAGAAATTTGTTACAAGAATCGACAGGATGAAATATTTGGTCCTTTGTAATGCTTTTGCCATCTTAACAGTTGTAAGTGAAGGCAGCTTTGGGTATTGATTATTGAATATTCAGGCACACTCAAGCTCTGAGATCTTCTGGTACCAGATTGCAGAGAAACCTGACACAAGATAGCTGAGCTAAGGCCTCTCTGTATTTTTGTAGCTTTGTAGTACACTTCAGAAGAATAAGTTCTTTTGTGTCCCTGTCTTTAGCTTCTGGTAGAGTTCTTTGTTAAACGTAACCAATGATACCTCAAGTAGATACAATTTGTGTGCATGTGTTTAATAAGCAGCTGCCCTCTCAATTGTGCTGTCTTCTGATATGCCACTGGTCAGAAAGTAATTTAAAAAGTGCTTCAGAATTAATTAAAAAAAAAAAACCTTTCATACTGATTTGGACTTTTCTACATGTTGGCAGTTTGTAAAACCCGGGGCTGGCAGTGGCTCTAAGTGGCTCCACAAAATGATCTGTTGGGGTTCTGCACGTGTTGGGTAAAATTTGGCTAGAGGTGAGGTATTTCAGCATCAGTTTGCTCTCAGTGTGGTGCTACCAGAAATCTGATATTTTTTCTGGTAAGCTGTTGCATGTGACTGCAAAACAAACAAAAATCTACTTTTATTTTGATCTATGATGATCTTGGAAGATCAGTGTAGCATGTATTGTACTGGAAATGATGTGCATTTGTATCTCTGTCGATTCTGCTTCATTTGACAAGACAACTCTTTAACCACTTTCATTCTGTACTTCTTGAGGAAATACATCTACCAGACTATAAGCTTGACCAGCTGAAATGTTATTGATAGGGGTAGAAGAGGAATCACAGAGTTAACTAGGTTGGAAAAGACCTTTGAGATCATCGAGTCCAACCTATCAACTAACACTTTCTAATTAACTAAGCCATGGCATTAAGTGCCCCATCCAGTCTTCTTTTAAACATCTCCAGGGATGGTGACTCCACTTCCCAGTTGTTTTCTACTCAAAAGTTAAACTTTACTTCTGCTCTCCAAGATTTAGAGACTTTTTTTCCAGCTAAGCACATATCCATAGACTGGTTAAGAACAGCCAGTTCAGGTCTCTAGCTTTCATGTAAAAGGACTCATAGGGCTGCAACAGCTCTGCTATGAGGGCAGGCTAATAGAGTTAGAGCCTGGAGAAGAGAAGGCTTCCAGGAGACCTTGGAGTGGCCTTCCGTTGTCTGAAGGGGGCTACAGGAGGGACTGTTGACAAGGGCTTGCAATGCCAGGACAAGGAGTAATGGGTTTAAACTGGCAGAGGTGAGATTGAAACTGAATGTTAGGAGGAAGTTGTTTGCAGTGAGGGTGGTGAGACACTGGCACAGGTTGCCCAGGGAGGTTGCAGAGCACAGAAGCACAGAATGTGATCAAAGATTTCTGTGATCTTGTGCTCCGCAACCTCCCTGGAAGTGTTCAGGGCCAGGTTGGATGAGTCCTTGAGTGACCTGTTCTAGTGGGAGGTGTCCCTGCCTATGGTGGGGAGGTTGAAACTGGCCGAGCTTTGAGGTTCCTTCCAACCTAAACCATTCTGTGATTCTACAACTGTTTGCTTACACACAAACCCAAAATGTAGTCCAGAATATGTAAATAAATATTTATATATTAAAAAAAAATTAAAAATTATATACATATATATATATATATATATGGATGTTAGGAGGAAGCTCTTTCCAGTGAGGGTGGTGAGACACTGGAACAGGTTGCCCAGGGAGGTTGTGGCTGCTCCCTCCCTGGAGGTGTTCAAGGCCAGGTTGGATGAGGCTTTGAGTGACCTGTGCTAGTGGGAGAGGGTTGGAACTAGATGATCCTCGAGGTCACTTCCAACCCTACCATTCTATGATTCTATATATTAAAAAAATACATAAATATATATAAAGAATATATAAAAAGCTTCTGATCTGAAAAGTGGAGCTCCAGCTGTACTTTTGCTCAGCGATAGCTATGGTCAAGTAAACCTCGCAGAGAAACAAATCTCTTGAGACGCCGCTAATCGTCCTGTATTACCTAACTGGAAATGTGATGGGACAGCTATGTTTTGTAACATGTGGTATGTCTCAGTCAAGTGGAAAGTGTGTCACACTCCAGTCTCCCTGCAAAAGCGTGGCACAGCTGAGCAGCCAGCTTGTGCTATATTTTACACTTCAGCGACAGACGTGCCACATGCCGCAGAGCGATGTGATACAATGCGCTGTGGTACGGAAGGGTGGGCTGGGCTGGGGGCCCTTGGATGGCTTTGTTCAGCTTTTCTGTGTTCTGTAATGTAAAACCAAAACAAGCTCACCCAATCTAGAAAGTCTTTTCTGATGAGGAGAACGGGCAATGGTGTTGTGTGCTGAACGCACAAGAACTGGGATGTGTCACGTACTGCTGGTAACCGGAATGTGGGAAGAGCCATCTGCTGCCAGAGCTGGAATCATTTGGAGGTTTCTAATTATTTTAGTCTTTTTAAGGTTTTCCTTACCCTTTTATTGATTCATGGAATGGTTTGGGTTGGAAGAGACCTTAAAATTCATCTGGTCCCATGGGCAGGGATACCTCCTACTAGCCCAGGTTGCTCAAAGACTCATCCAGCCTGGCTTTGAATACCTCCAGGGAGAGGGCATCCACAGCCTCCCTGGCCAACCTGTTCCAGTGTCTCCCCACCCTTAGTGTCAAGAATTTGTTCCTCATCTCCAGACTGAAGCTCCCCTCCTCAAGTTTCAATCCATTTCTCCTTGTCCTATCACTACAAGCCCTTGTAAAAGTCTCTTCCTGGCTTTCTTGTAGGCTCCTTTCAGATACTGGATGGCCATTATTAAGGTCTCCCCTTATGACATTTTAGGTTTTACTCTTGGAGCTGATGCTTATATTCTTGTAGTACCTGTTACTAAAATACCAGCATATGGTTAGAACAGCCTTAAATTTTCCAGTTCTGGATGTACAACACAGTCTTCCTTCTTAACACCTCGACTACAACTGGAAACCAAAGGAGCTGTTGATTTACTTGAACAAAAGTGGACATAATAGATGCCAAAAGTACTCAGAACTGAAAAAAAAATCTGTGACCTCCATCAGTTCAAAACATCTGTTCCAGGACTGTCAAGAAAACTTACATTTTCACATTCTTCCCCCATGCATCCCTACCTCTCTCTTCCCCTATTTGTCTGTTAACAACATCAGTAAGTGTAGCTGTGTGGTGCAGTTCTAGGCTGAACTCGGAGCAGTTTAAAATCTGGTCTATACTTTCTGTTTTGTTTTGGAAGCTGACTTCATTGATGATAATTTTTAACCATTCTGATCTCTCTTTAAAGAAACAGATGGAGTGTTTTATGCTAGTAGAAGAGGTAAATGCAGTGTTACTAATTTCCAGAAGAATTTACTGATAATAGTTTTTTTTCTTCATTCTTGTTTGTGACTATTTCATAGTTGTCATCAAGCTGGGTCATTTTAGACTGTTTCTAAGGGAAAACTTTCTATATATTATTTGTATCTGAGGGCTTTTTTTTGACACCTTTTTAAAAGAAATAGCAACATCTACAACAAAACAATTCAACCCAACTGCAACTTTGGTCCAATAATGCTTTACTGTGAGCATTTGGGATGCATCTGAAGTTGTCTGATCTAAATTTTCAAGATGGGCTGGCAACTCTTTTCCACAGACCGTGAGACTTCTGTGTTGTAATCCTGAAATTAGGCTGTCCTGTTTGACACGAGTTGATGTTAAGCACTGCATTCCAGCATCTTGCTGCATTATTAATACAGCACAGCCTCCTTTCCCCCATCAGCTATGCTCTTCCTCTAGTGCCTTTTGGATAACAAGCCTTTTGAATGAGGACTTTCCATGCTGTGTGTTTTTTGTGAAGTGTCTCCTATGTTCATGGCACTGTGATAAATGCTATTTGTGGGGCATGTGTGTAGTATGTCCATTATGTGCTATTGTTATGATAAGTGGCTGCACTTGATCTCCTGGAGGGGAGTGCTGGCCTTGCCACTTACAAGCAGCACTTGACAACTGATTCATGGGATGGTAATTAGAAGAGCTTCACAGGAGTCTCTGTATCTAACACTCTCACCACAAATATCAGGTAGTGAACTGCTAAATAAGGATGAAGCAGTGGGGAAGAAGTTGTCTTAGAAGCCAACAGAAAATAGGGATCTGACAGAAGAAGCTGAGGCATGTAAGCTTCTGAAATGGAACAGAGACCGAAAGAGATATTGACAGAAAACAACTTATTTTTACTCCAAATCAGTGAATTCTAAATAGTAGTAATTCAATTAATTAGCTGCCCTAGGAAGCCATACTGAGGAGGGGTTGGACTCGATTTCCAAAGGTCCCTTCTAACCCCTGCTGTTCTGTGATACAGAGAGCATAGAGATAAACAGCACAGCAATCCTCTGGCATGAAATTAACTTTTTCTTAGAAGTTCTTAAATCTCTTGCTAAGGTAGACTGTGGTAAATGTTTTCCTGAAGGTGGCTATCTCTTACCACAGCTCTTTAGCTGAATTGGTCACAAGTTGATACATTCTACAGACATGAGTGATTGCTCCTGGGCAGAACAATGTGTGCAAGAGCAAGGAGAGCATTTCAAAACCACTTCCAAGTGGTAGCATGAGAATAGACATGAAGAATAAGGCAAAGACTTCACTTACTTTAAAATAAGCTTGTTTTAATGTGCTCTTACCACTAAGTGTTATTTGAAGAGTATAGCAAAGCTTGTAATCATATGGCAATGGAATTTATTTAATTACAAGCTTTGCCTTTTAATGAAGTTTAACAAACCCATTTTTGCTAAGACAAAATGGACATAACTTTGGCTGAAGTAGATTATGACATAATGTGGTTGCTTAACACACTTGTCTTCTGTAATTGGTAGGGTTAGTTTAGACCTGGGCAGCTAATTGTGACAATACAAATTTACCTGTGAGCGGGAAAGGTTCACACAGCACCACACCTTGCAGTAAAACGTAGTTTATTTTCACCCACCTTAGGAGAGAAACTTAAGTCACCTGAGAGACAGACAAGATACAGACAGTGTTTTACAACCTTCAGGACCGACAGAGCACTGTTGAGCCTTGAGTTGTCACAGGCAGTGACCTGAGTTATGCACAGAGACCAAAAGCAGTCCTTGCTGAGCCAGTCCTCAGTCCTTTTAAGAGTTAAGACTCTGCAGGATGGAGAAATGCCTTGCTTATGAAATTACAGAAACAAAACACTGCTAAGCTTGAAGTTGGAAAAGTAGAAGGGGAAGTGCTGAATGGAGTTTGGAAGCATCAGCGTTGGGGAGATGTGGGGATCAGCACTTCAGATTTTCTGATCTCTGTCATGAACTTCCACTGAAGGACTTTGAAAGGAGTGGTGCCTCTGCTCCCAGTCCTTTGTGTCTTTGTTCTGCCTACCTACTCTAATGCTGTGTTAGTTCTCCTTTTATCCATTTCCTTTGTTCAGAACTTGCCCCCTGCACTACTTGTTGTCTAGCGGTCTTTTTGGCACCATCATACAAATCCCATCCATTATTCTTTCCACACAGGAGCAAGCAGTGTAGTTGTCTTTTGGTGTATGTGTATCTTTTTTGGGCATTCAGGCTGAGACTTGTAGTAACCAAATGGTTCCTGCAGAGTCGATGGCTGTGTGAAAATATTTCTGTTAAATGCTCATGGAGGTGGTGAGGTAAGAGGATAAGATGAATTTGCTTTACTACACTGATAGACTTGATCAAAATATTTGAGGAAGGTAGAAGTGTGAAGTTTGTATCTCTTGGTATTTAACACACATACTTCAGTGCTGTATCAAGTAATTTCCTCCCTTGTATTTAAGGGATTAGATTTAGCAACATGTGTCTGAGATTGGTACAGGTTTTTCTTATTTAGCTCTAAGTGCTTCCGTGCTCATTGCAATTTGTGGTACACTTAAAATGTCTCTGCTGCTTTGTGTCTCACTGCTGCACTCACGTTTTGGGGAAGTGTCACTTTCTCAGAAATCTTGCTTTGCTTTTCCTGCTTTTGACTTAACAAATTAAGTGCCATCAGCTAAAGTAAGAAAATTACTTACAGAGTTGAGTTTTTTATTGTGAAAAGTTGGGATGCGGAGAGCCAGAGAGTTTTAGAAGCCTAGATGGTAAAAGTCTAAAGGAAAACTTTCTCCTGCAGTGATGTTTAAGGAGTAAATAATGGAATCCTTGACATGATTTTTGTTGCTGTTTTTCAGTTTTCATTCTTATCTGCCTCCTTCAGAGGGCTTGAAAGCAAATCTTATAACTCAAAGTCTGTTCCCCTTTATTGCAGATTATTTAGCAACTGGACTGCTTTGGATGGTTACTGACAGATGCAAAAGATAGTGCAGTGAGTTTGTGTTGGGAACAGACATAAAAGCTGGAAAAGCAGAATGGGTACAAATTCTTTCTTGCAGTAATAAGTAATTTCATAAAAATAAAATGATCTAAATGTTGGAACAACTTAGCATAAAAATAGAGAACTCATTGTTGCTTAAAGTCTTTTAAGACAAGATTAGGTTGCTTGGTGAAAAAAATAATTTCTTTGAGCTTTGGGGATGTTGTGTGCATGGCCTGGAAAGAGAAGATGATCTTTTGAATACTGAAATCTGTTAATCTGAGCAAACCTTCTTCAGGGCCTTGAGTAGAACAAAATTGCCTTTGTGGTCTCAAGATGCCAATAATATTACTACAAAGATCATAATCAAATCTCATGCTTCAACTTTCCAGAGTAAAGGTTCAGGGAGGAATTTTTCCAATATACAATTAATTAACTCTGTAGTGTGCACTCTGGTTTGGTTTTGCTTTTCTTGCCCTTCTATGAAGCATCAGAGAGAGGCCACAGGTAGAACTCCAACAGGTCCCTGGACAATCCCAACCACCAGTTTTATGCCTCTTAAACTTTTTTTTTGTTTAGTTTTTCTTTCTGGCCTCCTGAGGCCATTCTCTAATTGGTGTCCATTCTCTCTTTGAGTTGGGTTGTTGTTTCTCTTGTGGCAGCAGGGAGGAAAGTCAACACTTGTGAGCAGGCTGAGTAAGGTCTTTCTAGGCACAGAAAACTTTGGCCTCGTGCTGGTTCCATCAGTCTTCTCCTTTTGGCCATATAAAAAGTGGCTGTTTTGCACAGTGCATTTGTCTCTGTGTGCAAACATTTTACACAGCTTTTATAAACTATGTGACTCATAGCTAGCAAAGCTGAGGTGGTAGTTGTGTTGTGATGCATAAGCACAGATGTAGGCAAGTGCCAGCTGTACAAGGCATCTGTTAGTTTTGTTCTGTCCCTGCCCTGCAACTCAAACAGAAGAGCCTGAGTGTATTTGGGTATTTATTAATGCCAATGTTTTGAAGTCGTTGCTGAATCTGTGTCCATTACCTCGTTGATATCTCTGCATTAAGCAACTCTTTTAACAATCAGGGTACAGAATGGCAATTTGTCAATAATCTCTGGGAGTAATTTGCAAGAGGCCTATTTGTGACATGCTTCAGGTTATTACTGCACCACAAAACCCCCAAGTGCTTTCACATTCCTCACTCATGCATTTCTCTCTACATAATGAGTACTGATTCACTGGAGTATGATCATTCATAGAATGGTTTGGGTTGAAAGGGACCTCAAAGATCATCCAGTTCCAACCCTCCTACCGTGGGCAGGGACACCTCCCACCAGTCCTGGTTGCTCAAGGCCTCCTCCAACCTGGCCTTGAACACCTCCAGAGAGGGAGCAACCACAACCTCCCTGGGCAACCTGTGCCAGTGTCTCACCACCCTCACTGCAAACAACTTCCTCCTAACATCCACTTTCAGTCTCCCCTCTGCCAGTTTAAATCCATTGCCCCTTGTCCTGCCATTCCAAGCCCTTGTCAGTAGTCACTCCCCAGCCTTCCCGGAGCCCCCTTCAGATCCGGGAAGGCTACTATAAGGTCTCCTGGAAACCTTCTCTTCTCCAGACTGAAGAGCCCCAACTCTCTCAGCCTCTAATGATGCTAATTAATGATGCTAATATAATTTTAGCTGTATCATCTTCTGGGATTCCTGTTTGGAAATAAGAATCTGTGTACTATTATCACAACAGTAGCTTCTCCTAGGTAATAGATGTACTTAAAGCAAAAAAAAAAGTTTGTCCACAGACCTTGCTGTAGATTCCTGCGTTTTCTAGCAGCAAAGAGCTTCTAATGGAAAGTAACTAGGCTTGAGTTTCAGTGCTTTAGAAGTGTTTCTGAAAAGCCTTTGAAGTGCTTAAAAGTCATAAATAGCACCTTCTAGTTGTTAGCCTAAATATGTGCCTTGAAAAAAATGTATATTTTGGGCAGAATTTCGGCAGGCAAGATGTCAAAACGGATTTTTACCCACCCCTATTATTTCTCTGGCAGTTGTCTTTCTGTGCATGTATTGTTTCTCTGCTGTGTATTATTGTGTGCACCATTTTATTAGCTTGAGGTAAACAGTTGGCAGCTCCCTTTCTCCAGAAAATTCTTGAGCAGCTTGAGCAGATCCAAAAGGCAAGCAAGTGTTGTGTCAGGAATTGTGTTAAACTCTGTACAAGAAAGCAGATAGGGGCAGGGGGAGACACCCTCTCTTAGCAATCCTCAGTAGATGTTTGTACAGCTGGCAATTTGTGCTCCTTCATATTGGTTGACCTAGAAGTAGCCAAGGTTTTAATGTGTTCTTGGAGGGGAAAGAAGGTGTTGCAGAAAAGAACTGCCACATCAAAGCTTCTCCTCAGCTTGTAAAATGGTTTCCACCACTACCTTCCTCGGCCCTATCAGAGCACTCAGCACTTTCTCCCTCTGAAAAGCAAGCAAGCCTTTTTATTAAGAAATGCCCTTGGAACTCTATTTATATGAAAAAGATAAAAGTGTCACAGAGCAGTTGAAAAGATCTCTCTGGTTCAAACAAAAGTCCATCAGAGATGTGATGTGAATTCTGTGCAATGTGTCTCTAGCAAAGCAAGCCATGGTTCAGCTGCTGCCTGGAGCCAAGGAAGCACTTGCCTTGGCAGAATGATTTTCAGATAACTAGCATGTGCTCTTTAAAACTTCATGCCTATTGAGTGGCTTGTGTTCTGCTGGTCAGCTCTGCTGTTCCAAAGTCTTATTTGTGACAAAGGAAACTAAGAGCTTGCTAAGCAGTTGCACAACACAGGTTCTTGGCCACTGAGGAGATCATAATTCAATTTTGATCATACCTTCCCTTAATGGCAAAAACTTATACTGACCCTTTGTTCTCCAGCATTCTGCTCAGGTTGCTGGGGTTTTCCTTTTCATTTAATGTGCTAAATAATAAAGGGAGGCTGAAATAGTTTGAAATAATTGTACAAAAAAACCTTTTCTTTTAATCCAAATCTTACTCATCTTCATTTTAGCACGAGCCCACCTTACTGCTGTGTGGACCTTTATTCTTTGCGAACAGGAGAGATGGTCAAGTCCATACAGTTTAAAACCCCTATTTATGATCTGCACTGCAATAAAAGGTAAGGAGGTTTACATTCTTTCTACCTCAGAGCATGCAAAATGTCAGCAATTAATATAATTTTGATGTCTGTGCTCCCTGACTTTGTTATTTTGACTTTCCCCTCAGCACACCTTTGGTTCTCCATTTCTCCAGCACTATTTCAGTTTGATTATGCCAATATGCTTCTCCAATGGCTTTCATTTAAAAAAAACTCAAAGCATTTTGCATCTGAAATCATTTAAGCTTCTTTCAGTTCAGATGTGGGTGAGCAGGATTTGTTGGCATCCTCTATCGTCCACCTACAGATGGAGAAATGGGATCATGGAGTTTAAAGAGCATAAGGCACTAAAGAGTCTCTCTTCTTTGTGTTCCATTTTTCTGCTGTATATTGCCTTCCTGCACATCTGAAAAACTCCTAGTGTGCAGAGTGCCTTACAAGAACTGATTCTCTTGAGAGTCAAATAATAGTTGGGATAACATCACCTGGCTTCTGTGAGAAAGCAGCTTAGGAGACTGAACACCATAGGGTTCAAAGAGAGCAGAATCTGTTGCTTGCACGGCATCAGGAGTTCACATTTTCCTGAACTGACTTCAGATCTCCATTTCTCCAAGACACACAGCACTGGACACCTGTCTAGTGCACCACATCTTTTTAAGACAGAAGGGGAAACCCAAGATCCCTCCATGAGAATCTTGAAGATGAGAGAATTTGGTGCACTGACTTTGGTCAAAGTCCATCATTGTGCTGCTTGCTTGAATGCTTCCTTCCACCCAGCTCTTAGTTATTAGTCAGTGTGTGTCTGCAGGTGCCTTATGGAAGGTGTGCATCATGATTCCTCTGTTAAAGGGAGGGCCCTGAGTGAAGAAATCACTGCATTTTTTTGGCAGTCCAGATTTGTTTGCCAAGACTGATCCTTCAGTAGGAAAGAGACATAACAACATGAATCATGAAAAACAAAACAAATTATCAGGCTGGATTTTATCTGCCTGGTTTGTATGGTAGTAGGTAGCATATGTGAAGACCACAGAAGAATATGTGTACAAACTGTATTCCTGCAGCTAAGGGAAATCAACTGTGTTGGAGATAACCATAAAGGGGGAAAATCCTCTTCAGCTCTAGCAGCCACAACTGTTTGGTTAAAGAGACATTCGTGTCTCATTGTACCATCTAAATCTACATGTTAAAGGCTACATGTGGTCCTAGAATCATAGAAGTGACCTCCAAAACTCATCCAGTCCAAGCCCTCTGCAGTCAGCAGGGAGATCCTCCACTAGATCAGGCTGCTCAGAACCCTGTCAAGCCTGACCTTGAATATCTGCAAGGATGGGGCCTCAACTGTCTCGCTGGGCAAGCTGTTCCAGTGTTCCACCACCCTCATGGTACAGAACTTGTTCCTAACATCCAATCTGAATGTTCTTTAATTTCAAACCATTGCCCTCATCCTGTCCCTGCAGGCCTTTGCAAACAGTCTCTCTGCAGCCTTCTTGCAACCCCCTTCAGGTACTGGAAGGCTGCTGTTAGATCTCCCTGGAGTCTTCTCCAGACTAAACAAGGAGAAGGTCCAGAGAGGGGAGGTCAGTTAGAAGGTCCAGAGGGGAGGTAGTACTACCTGACAAACACCTTTAATACCACAAGCAATCTATTAATGAGGAGGTTATTTTGGTGGTGTGAATGTTGAAAGAAGTAAGGAATGGTAGTTTTTGTTGTCCCCATCTATCTGCTGGTTGTGGTTATGGTTGTTACATCAAACCTCAGTTCCTCTGAAGCGGTTGAGTTGGTGAGTTACGTGCCATGAATAGGTCACTGTTTCTTTAAGAGCTGTCAGAAGGAGTTCAGTACTTATCTGTGCAACTGTCCCTTGAAAAATTTAAGGTTCCCTTGTGTCCAGTGTGATGATAGTAAATCTTTCCAGTCTGGCCTCCTAGCAGAAGAAAAATCCAATTGTAAAAACACTCAAAAGGCAAATCATCATTCAGAGTTTCTCCCAACAAAGAAGTCTTTCCAGGTGCTAATGTTTCTTTTCCTAAGTGGTAAAAAAGGGAAAGCTGCTTCAAAGCTGTGTGGCTGTATCCAGGGTAGCAGCTTCTCTGGTATGCATCAGATTCTGTTGCTACCCAAGCACAGCTTCAGTGGTTCAGATTGAAAATGCATTAAGTGTGGCCAAATGCGGTGCTAATGGTGCGTACTGTACTCTAATGGAGCCCAAAGTTTGGGTTTGGAGTAAAACTGGAGTTACAGAAGAATGGAAAAATGTTTATTATTTATGTATTTATCCTCTAGAACCATCCATCTGGTAGGGTTCATTTAAGCAGAAAGACAGCACATCTTCAAAGAGCAGAGACCAGAGATAAGGAACTATTGCACTCAAAGACAGGCAGGTTTTCTGCACAGACATTGCACTGCTCACACATTCAGAGTCTGTCCATTATTCATTGCTTAGCTTCTCCCACAAAGCCTAAAAGGAAGTTAGAATTGACATTTCCTTTTGGTTTTCTCTCCTGCAGTTAAAACAATCTTAAGATATGTCACTTAACTGGATACATCATTTAACTAGATCTCCTGATCTGTCCCAATCTAATAGTCATTTCTGCACGCAGAGTTTCTAACTTGTAAAGGTTGAGATTTGTTAATCAGAAAGGTGTAGGGAAGCATCTTTTTGGCAATGAGAGAGCTGCAAGCAAATAAGAATCATAAAACCATAGAACGTGCTGTGTTGGAGGGGACCTTTAAAGCTCCTCTAGTCCAGCTCCTCTGCTCTCAACAGGGACATCCCCAGCTAGATCAGGTTTCTCACAACCCCATCATGCCTGACCTTGAATGTCTTCAGGGATGGAGCCTCCACCACCTCCCTGGGCAACCTGCTCCAGTTAATGTAGAAATCTTCCATTAGTTTCTTACATGACTTAACACATCTGAACCCCTCTTGCTCTGTTATGGCTTCTGCCCTTTACTTTCATCACATAAACTGCTCTCTCTGAAAGTGTCCCTGTGCTTCCAGTTCTAGCTCTGAAATGTGTGAAAATGAAAGATTTTTGTCTGAAAATGTCCCTTGATTTCTACCTTCCTTCCAAGAATGTGTAGCTCTTCTTTCTAGAGGCATGCCAATAAACAGAGCAGTGACCAAGTCCCAGGATGAGATGTTGTAAACCAAGGAGTCCTGCAGGAACTGAAGATACAGAACAGTGCTTATTACTTTAATCAGCTTCTCTATCAGCCAAACAGAAAGTGACTCAGATTACACCAACCTCTTGAACAGGCTTCAGGAGTCATCTTGGGAGCTACAGATGCAATCTCTGTTACTTGGCAAATGTGTTGGTAAAAAAATAATAGCAAAATCAATCCACAGACACATAGATAAATTGTGCCTGCTGGAGGAGCATTAGTGCAGTCTTCTAGGTGGAAATTGTGACTCAAAACTTATTTATATATCCAAAGGCATCAGCAAGCATGTGGGTAAGGGATGCAACTGGATTTTAAGTTAGTTCTTCACTGAGCCTTTCAGGTACTGAGTTCTCATGGGGTAAGGAGCTTTCTGCAGCCCAGAAAGCAAACCAGAGCCTGGGCTGCATCAGGAGCAGTGTGGCCAGCAGGTTGAGGGAGGTGATTCTCCCCCTCTGCTCTGGTGGGACCCCACCTGGAGTACTGCATCCAGCTCAGGAGCCACTATTACAAGAGGGATGTGGACATCCTGGAGTGTGTCCAGAGCAGGGCCATGAGGATGCTCAGAGGGCTGGAGCACCTCTGCTATAAGGAGAGATTGAAAGAATTGGGGCTGCTCAGTCTGGAGAAGAGAAGGCTCCCAGGTGACCTTATTGTGACCTTCCAGTATTTGAAGGGGGCCTACAAAAAAACCTGGGGAGGGACTTCTTAGGTTATCAGGTAGTGACAGCACTGGGGGGAATGGAGCAAAGCTGGAGGAGTGGGGACTCAGACTGGATGTGAGGAGGAAGTTCTTCAGCATGAGGATGGTGAGAGCCTGGCAGAGGTTGCCCAGGGAGGTGGTTGAGGCCCCATCCCTGGAGGTGTTTAAGGCCAGGCTGGATGAGGCTGTGGACAGCCTGATCTAGTGTGAGGTGTCCCTGGGCATGGCAGGGAGGTTGGAGCTGGATGCTCCTTGTGGTCCCTTCTAACCCTGACTGATTCTGTGGTTCTAAGGAGGTGCTCTTGTGGCTGAACAGTTAAAAATAGGGGGAAAAGAGGGGAGTTAATGGCTGCTTTTCACACTGCTGGGAGATAACATCACACTTTACCCAGGGTTATGTGTTGAGGCTGATGTGATTCAGCAGCTTTTTAATGATAATTCTTCTGCACTGTAAAACACAGAATTTTCAGCTAAATCATTAGCTCTGCATTTTAGTCACTCAGAGGTTGTGATTCTTAGCCCCATCTTCTCTTGACAATTAAAACAATTAGAACAGCATTTAATAATGCTCCATATTGTTAACTAATTAACAAAAGATACTGTCTGATATTCTTCCTAATGAGACAACAATCAGCTCATTAATGATGTCATATTGCTAAATGTTCCAGACAACTGGTAGATTTTGTCTGTGTATTTTTTGGCTTCCCAACTGGTTCTTTCATTTCAAGAGTTTAAGAATTTGGTTTTGGGAAGTCATCAACATAGGAGAAAATGCATCCTAGTTAAAAAGCTTTCAGGATGCTTCACTTTCCCAGTTTGCATCTTTGGACTCTGTTGTTTCAGGTAGCATTGTGCTTCCTGCATAGTTATCATATGGATTTTGTTCTTTGTTTCAAGTAAGCATAGAGTCATAGAATGGCCTAGGTTGGAAGATGATGATCTATGATGATCTCAGAGATGATCTATTCCAACATCCCTGCCGTGGGCAGAGATGTCTTTCAGCTAGACTCAGCTGCTCAAGGCCTCACCCAACCTGGCCTTGAAACAGCCCCAGGGAGGAGGCAGCCAAAGCCTGCCTGGGCAGCCTGTTCCAATCTCACCACCCTCATACTAAAGAACTTCCTCAGCTCCAGTCTCACCCTGCTCTATCTCAGCTCCAAACCATTCCCCCTTGGCCTGTCTCTAGACACCCTCAGGAGAAGTCTCTCTGCAACCTTCCTGTAGGATCCTTTCAGGTATTGGAAGGCAGCTCTAAGGTCCCCCCAAAGTCTGAACACCCTCAGCTCCCTCAGCCTGTTCTCATATAGCAGAGGTGCTCCAGCCCTTGGGTCATCTTTGTGTCCTCCTCTGGACTGACTCCACCAGCTCTGTGTCCTTCCCATGCTGCAGGCTCCAGAACTGAAGGCAGTATTCTACTGAAGAGGTACTTCACAAAAGCAATGTGTACAGGCAGCAGTGAATACATGAACACACACCTGGAATTTTGCTGCTTGACACAAATTGTGCTTCTCTTAGCTGTCTTTGGGTGCTCATCTTCTTGCTGTGCCGAAGAAAACTCTGCTTTTAGGAACTGAGATGGTTTAATAGATTAGCAGTGAGATGGGCAGTGGAATTATTTCCAGTGTAGCTTGCCTACTCCCTGTTGGTGATTTGATTGTTATTTGAGTCCCTGTAAGTAATTCAGGATCCTGGCAATTCCCTCCTTTGTTTTTAATGGAGCTTTTACTGCAGGAGGTGTATCATAAATATGCTGTGTTGTTCTCTATCAGATCTGTGTACTTCCTGCAATGAAGGTTATGTGGTTGGGATGAGAGAAAATCCTCCCTAACTGCCACGTGGCAGTAACCTGCCTGTTTATCACTGGAGATTTTATATTGATGCTTTGGAAATAATTACATTTAGATATTGAATCTTTAAACCAGTGCATTTAATGTTGAAAGCACATGTTCCATTTCTGTCTTTTCAGGATCCTTGTTGTAGTCCTGCAGGAGAAAATTGCTGCCTTTGACAGCTGCACCTTCACCAAAAAATTCTTCGTCACAAGTATGTATGATGAGAACTGGCCTCAGGCTGATTGCTTTGGTGGGGGAGAGAGTGAAGTGGAATAGATTTCTAATGTTATTGTCTAATTTTTAATTTCTGAGTTCTCAAAGCAGATCTCCATGGCTTCATTTAGGCCTTCATTTGGGGCTCTTCAGCCTGGAGTAGAGAAGGCTTTGAGGAGACCTTGTAGTAGCCTTCCAGTATCTGAAGGGGACCTACAGGAAGGCTGGGGAGGGGCTATTTACAGGGTCTTCTAATGACAGGACAAGGAGTAATGGGTTTGAACTGGAAGAGTGGAGATTGAAAGTGGATGTTAGGAGGAAGTTGTTTGCAGTGAGGGTGGTGAGACACTGGCACAGGTTGCCCAGGGAGGTTGTGGAGCACAGAATGTGATCTTTGATCATGTTGGGTGATTCTGTGCTCCACAACCTCCCTGGAAGTGTTCAAGACCAGGCTGGATGAGGCCTTGAGCGACCTGTGCTAGTGGGAGGTGTCCCTGGCTATGACAGGGGGTTGGAACTGGCTGAGCTTTGACATCCCTTCCAACCTAACCCATTTTGTGATTCAGGAAATCTCTTGTTTCAAAGAAACCCCAAACATTACTCACTGAATCTTTGTCTCATTTGCTTATTTACTACTGCTGTAACTAACTTCTCACTGTTGTGAGGAGCACCCACACTGGCACCCAGCTTTAAAATTCTTAGGTTTATATTGCATAAATACATGCAAAAGCTTCAGGTTTTGGAGTTTCAGGTTGTACATAGCAGCAGTAGCAGCTTGGAATCATGTTAGCAGCAATCTGCTTTTAGTTTTTTCTTGGCCCTTAAGTCAAAGTACCTTGGTTAGTTTTTTTGGTTTTTTTTTTTAATGTATCTTTACTTTAGCAGGCCCCAAAGCTCAAGCAGGTTAGTAAAGTGTTGTAGTAGATTAGCTATAGGCAGATGTTTGCCTGCAGGTCCTTTCTCACCTTGAGCATGACAGTGGTTGTGCCCCTGTGCTCAGTGCTGGTAAGGCTGCAACTCAAATACTGGGTTCACTTTCGGGTCCCTCACTCCAAGAAAGGACATTGAAGGGCTGTAACAGGTCCAGAGGAGGGCAACAAAGCTGGGGAAGGGTCTGAAGAAGAGAGCTGGTGAGGAACAACTGAGGAAACTTGAACTGTTCACCCTGAAGAAGAGGAGGCCAAGGGGGGAACTTCATTGCATTCTACAACTCCCTGAAAGAAGGTTGGAGTGAGGTAGGGCTTAGTCTTTTCTCCCTAGTATCAGGTGATAGAATGAGAGAAAATAGCCTGAAATTGTGCTGGGGATGGGGAAAGGTTAGGTTGCATAGTAGGGAAAATTTCTTTGCTGCTAGAGTAGTCAGAGATTGGAACAAACTGCCCAGGGAGGTGGTGGAGTCCCCATCCCTGGAAGTGTTCAAGAAACCTGTGGCCATGGCACTTGGGGACATGGTTTAGTGGGTTGGGTTGAAGGCTGGACTCAGTGATCTTAGAGGTCTTTCCCAACCAAACCAATTCAGCAGTTCAAGGAACTGCTTGCTCAGGCTCCCCTTAGCCTTCAGTACTCCTCTCAGTAGGAGGCAGTGGACTGTAATAGGTAAAGTGCTCTCCAAAAGCTGTTCCTCTGCTTAAGTGTCCCTTTGCTGCCTCAGCATCTGTCCCACAGTAACTGATATGTTAGCAGAAAAAAGGGAATGCTTTCTACTGCTCTACTCTGGCAGGGGTGTGAGTAGGAGTAGGAAGCCACTTACCTGCCCCAAGCCTGCCTGTGTTGTAATACTGAACACCAAGGAAGTATTGACCAGGAAAAAAGTTGTTGTCAAGCAGTTAGTGACTTGAACTCCTGTCTGTCCATTAGAATGGCCTCTTAAAGTCTGTAGATTACTGAGAGATCATGATTGCCTCTGGAAGAGTCAGGGTTTCGTTGTTAAAAAGCAGACTCTGAAATTTTCTGGATGTGTTTTTGTCATGATGGGAAAAGTTCTAAATGCTCTCTTGATATCTGTGTGTTGTGAAGAAAAATCTGTTCAGGGGAAGCTCTTCTGATAGTTTGAAGTGAAGCAGCTTCTTGCAGTAATATTAAAGTTGCCAATAGGTGTCAGTTTCCTCCTATACATGGGTTTAAGATGCTGGGAAATTTGCTGGGGCTCAGTGTAGAGAGCCAAGTGGGAAAGGACTTGTTCCTGTCCTATTCCTTACTCCTTTTGATTTCACCAAAGAGAATTAGGGTCCAAGCCTTACTTTGTGTTGGATCAAAAGGGGAAAAAATTATATGAATGAAGTGTGTGTTTTGGCAACTGCCTGTGCTTTTCTATCTGCAGGGTTTTTTGTTTGGTTGCTTTTTCCCTTTTCTTTAAACTATAATTTGTTTTTAACAGTACAGTGTATTCTGAGTATCCTATTCCTAAAGACAGATTTTGATTAACATTGTGTTGTTGTGAATTTAAAGAGGATAAAAGAAAGCTTTTGGGAGATATTTACCAATTATTTGAAAATCCAAACTCCTGTTCACAGTCTCTCCAGAGAAACTCAAAGATGTTCTCAGACTCTGGTTCTGGGCTTCCAAAGCTCAATTGAAGACCTCTCCTTGTTTTGTAGCAGGCATTTTGGAAAGCTGCAGGACCCAGCAAAAAGGCAGAGCTGCTGCCACCACAGCCCTCTCCTGTCACCTCCCCAGCTTGCCTGTGGCCAGTGGTGGCTGTGACTGGGCACAAAGATGTGCCTTTTTTCCCTGTATAAATGGTTTTCTTGGGCCAATTCTGGTGTCCTGAGGATTCTGAAGCTAAGTCATTTCACTTAATGGCTTATGCTATCAAGAGGGTGTTATGCACTGGCATGTTAAGGCTGCAGCAAAGCTTTTGTCTAAGCTTTCAGATTTTGTATGTGCTGAAATCTCTCCAACCTAAGAGTATGTCTTTAAAGGATTAAGTTACTCTGATGTGTCTGAAATGTGATGGAAATGAGCTACCTAGATAGCTGCAAAGATTTTTGGTAGTCAGCCAACTGGCCAGCACTGGGCTCTCTTGCTGTGCTGTTTTGTGTCTGAATTTAGAAAAGGGCAGTGTCAGTTTAAATTGGAAAAGTAGAAATTCCTGGAATGGAAGCTCAGCACAAAGTCTTCTAGACCTTGTTGGTTCCCAGCTCTGCAGATGTCCTGTCTGGACCTGTCCTTAGCTGGACAGTGGCAGTAAGGATGTCACTGGCTGCCAGAGGAGTTTTCATCCTGAAGATTCTCAGCTGAATTATCTAACTGCTCTTGGACAGAAGCAGTGGCATGAAAGGTCAAAAAATACTGAGAATCACTAACTCTTTGAAGACATTTCTGTTGCTCTGTATAAAGGAAAAATCTTTCTTTCAAGCAGATTTGATGGTGGTGATGTGGAAGTCACTTCTTCCATCTGGATCAGCTAAGTGGTGTGGGAGCCCCAGAACCTCAGTGAGGCAGCTGAAAAGCAAACATAGGCAGGCAGAAGCTCTTGTCCATTTGCTTCACTACTTACACATAGAGATTAAATACAGAGTGCACAATTAAAACCAGTGTCAGGAATTCTGAAGTTCAGTGTTCCTCAGAAATGCTAATGCAGCTGGGTTGCACATGAGCAGTATTTCTCTTTCTGTTTTTCTTTCTGTGGTTGAATGTATCCTTGTAATAAATATACCATAAAATATTCAGGATGTAGAACATGGTCAGGTTCATGCTGCTGTTGGAATGCTTAACTGCATTCCCTGATCTTTCTTGAGCAAATTTGACATAGTACTAATCTGTTGGTTTGTTGTGTTTTCTTTTTTTTCCCCTGCTTGTGATCAGATGGGAATGTGCTGATTTGACTCGAATGGCAGAATGCCAGCAGATTTTATTTGTGCCTCTTGTAACAAAAACTTGCTGTACAGGTGCTCCAGCCTTGCTGTCTGAATTTAAGACAGGTGATTAAAGCTGAGGGGAGAAGATGCTGTAGATACTGAATAAAAAGCACCAGGATGTCCTGTGATCTACCCTGTGTGATACTGAGGGGCTGGAACAGGGCCAGGGAAAGGCAACAAAGCTGGGGAAGGGGCTGGAGAACAGGAGCTGAGGGAGCTGGGGGTGTTTAGTCTGGAGGAGGCTGAGAGACCTCACTGATCTCTATAACTCCATGAAAGGAGATTGGAGTGAGGTAGGGCTTGGTTTCTTCTCTCTGGTGTCAGATGATGGAATCATAGAATGGGAAGGTTGGAAGGGACCTCAAGGATCATCTAGTTCCAACCCCCTGCCACAGGCAGGGACACCTCCCACTAGAACAGGTCACTCAAGGCCTCGTCCAGCCTGGCCTTGAACACCTCTAGGGAGGTTGTGGAGCATAGAATCACCCAAACATCATCAAAGATCACGTTGGGTGATTCTGTGCTCCACAACCTCCCTGGGCAACCTGTGCCAGTGTCTCACCACCCTCACTGCAAACAACTTTCTCCTAACATCCAGTTTCAATCTCCCTTCTGCCAGTTCAAACTCATTCCCCTTGTCCTGGCATTGCAAGACCTTGTCAATAGTCCCTCTCCAGCCTTCCTGGAGCCCCCTTCAGATCCTGGAAGGCCACTCTAAGGTCTCCTGGAAGCCTTCTCTTCTCCAGGCTGCAGACCCCCAACTCTCTCAGCCTGTCCTCAAAGCAGAATGAGAGGAAATGGTCTGAATTTTGCACAAGGAGTGGTTTAAGTTGGAGATTAGGAACAATTTCTTTGCTTCAAGAGTGGTCAGGGATTGGCACAGGCTGCCCAGGGAGGTGGTAGAGTCCCCATGCCTGGAGCTGTTCAAGAAGTGTGTGACCATGGCACTTGGGGATGCAGTTTAATGGTCGTGGCTGGTGTTAGGTTGATGGTTGGACTGGCTAATCTTAGGGGGCTCTTCCAACCAAAATGGTACTAAGATTCTTAGTTTTGAAGGTCTGCTAAGGAAAGTCACAGCAGCAGTCTGCAAAGAGCTGGTGGCAGTGACTGTCACACAACACTCAGCCAGCTCCGTGTCGTTAAGGCTCAAGGGGAGGACGAAGCCAGGCAGTGATTTTGCATCCTGGTTGAAGTGCTCCTGTGACCAAACTAAGAAAACAGTAAAACAATTAATTTGATGCTTATAATAAGAATGTGTTTTCTGTGGCAGTTGTACATGTCAAGCTGTGGATTTATGAGAGGTTTTTAAATAGTGAAGAATTTTGTTATGGTTCAGATTTCCTTCAGAACCTTTTTCTGAATACTGAAGGAGCAGAATCAGAAGTGATGGAGCAGCTGCTGGGTTCCCCCCCCTTACTTTGCTCTAAACAACAGATGCAGAAAAGCTGAATTTCATTGATTCTGTTACATCAGTGCTCCTTCAGCCCTTCTCCAAAAATGCTTACTTAGTGGAACATTGATGAGTGTGAGTATGGCCTGATGGATACTTTCTTCTCTGCAAAGAAAATCCTTCCCCACCCCTGGGCCCTGAGTAAAGATTATCACAGATCGCATCATGCATGTGGCCTCATCTCTGTGTCCGGTAACGAGTGCCTGCTCAGTTTCTCTGGCCCTTCCACTCCTCATATTGATATATTCTCCATCCATTATTCTCTGGGGATGGAGACAGTTATTGCAGCCATTAGCTGGCACCACATTTCTGTTGATGTTGCACAGCTCGTGCCTTAAGAGGTAATTTTCCAGATTTTAGTCAGAGTACTTTATTGTATAGAAAGTCTCAAAAGACTCTCTGGACCATGAGCCAAAAATTATTCAGGGTCTGGTAAATGCACCCCACCTGCAGCTCTCTAAATAAAGAAATAAAGGAAAAAAACCTCAAACCAAACAGTGTTTGACACTGATCTGCAGTTTGGATGTGGTATTCCTATCTTCAGTGCCATTCACATGTAAGAAATAACAGGGTGAGTTCAGTTTGTCCCAGGTCTGATCTGGAAACCATCTCAGCTTTTTGGTACAGTTTAATAAGCTCTGGTAGAATCCCTTTTTGCCCTGATCAGCACACAGGGAGCAGTTTGATCTCTTTGCTTTGTAGTAAAAAGCCTGGTTGTCTTCTGAAAAGGTTTAATGCCTCAAGAGTCACAGACAGAACTTCTGGAAGAATGTCCATTTGCCTTCTCAGCTGTGATCAGTGAGTGGCAACTACCCTGGGCATCCCACACGGGGTAATGATTGACAGGATTCCTCTGTCCATGCAGGGAGTCTCCTCAGTTTAGATTGAGAGCCCTTCAGGCAGGTGGGAAATGAGCTCCTGATTCACAGTGCTTCCTTGATCAGTGGAGAGAAGCCAAGTATGTTCTGTGAATTGGGCAAAAGCAGATTTTATACCCCCATTTTAGGTACACAGGTATGAGCACTCACTCCTCCCTGTCATTTCTAACTGCCTTCCCTGGGCAGTGCTGCTTTGATCCTGCCTTTACTTTTTCAGTGTTACTTTTAAGAGTGATTTTCCCCTGAGTAAGACAATGAATGTATTGCTATTGCAGAATGATGGTGAAATGCTTTTGGAAGAGGTCTTTAGGGCAACATGATCAAATTGTGGGGACAAATTTCTACCCTGCTCACAGAGTGTTTTGCTGGATTGCAGGGAAGTGTAAATACAACAGCAAAGGTTTGTGTCTGGAGAGAAAGCAGCCATTGGTACCCAAGATGTGTGTGTATCATCTCTCCTGGGTGTGACAGTTTAAAATATTCTATCTACAACAGGAAGTGCTGTTTGTTTCTCAGTTATTTTTATCTAAAGCACCCAAATCCTTAATGTGAAAGGCCAAAACAAAGGCATCTTACTCACATTGTCCTGCACAGAAACAACAGCCTCTGCAGGACCATCAGTATTTATCACTGTCCAGCTCTCTGAACAGAAGAAGAAAGTAAACCTGAGTTTAAAACAGTTTGTCCTGGAACAGCCAGGACAACTGGCCAGATAGCCAGATTTGGCTAAATGAAAGAACCAAGCCTCATGAACATCAAAAACCACATATATATTTTAGTAGAAGTTCTGATATTGGTCTGAGACCTGCAGAATAACAGTAAAATGCTTAAAACTGCCACGAGAGAATTGAGAAGGAGAGGAGGTCTGGGTAGAAGTAGCAGTGGTAGTAATAATAATACTAATAACAATACCAGTACTAGTAGTGATGATGATAATAAAAACATTTAAAAAAAAAAAACCCTAACTGGTCCTTCCCAGCTTCAGCCCCTTCCCAACTTCAGCCCCTTCCCAGCTTCAGCCCCTTCCCAGCTTCCCTAGGGGAGTTCAAAGTCAGGCCTTAAACAACCTAGTCTAGTGGAAGGTGTCTCTGCCCATGGCTGGGGGGTTGGAACTGGATGATCTTTAAGGTCCTTTCCAACCCAAACTATTCTATGATGCAGGACAGCACAAAATGTGACTCATTGCAGGGCTGGGTCTGTTGTTACCCTCCTGTGTATTTTGAATATTGCCCTGCAAAGGCAGGTGCTGACAGTATGAATATAACATATGTGGCTTTGCTTTTTCACTTCATTTCTAGAGGGGGTGGTTTTTTTAGTGTTTTGATGGTGATGCTGCCACTCAGGTTTGAAAAAGGCCCTGGATGGCAAGGATGATTTCACAGGAGGGTGCATCCTGCTGGTTTGCTCTTTTGCTCAGTTTTTATGGGTGATACTTAAACAGAAGGAAGTACAAGAACAATAGAAGAGCTTTGGAAAACATGTGCCAGTGTGAGAGCAATGACATTCACATAGAGCCTTTCATCTAGAAGGAACCCAGAGGAATTTATAAACAATATTACTTTATACAGTTTATAAACAAACAAATTTGGTTTGCTTGGTGATGCTAAGAAAAAAACAACCAACCCAAACCAAACAAAATCTTAGATAAAACAGCTTATATGATTTGTTTTCCTTGGAGTCAACAATCCTTTTGCAACAACAGTATCACTCTACCCCTTCCTCATTGGATATTTCTTCTTCTTCTTGCTGTTTCCTGGCTGCTTTGGGTTGCAGGACTTAGCATGTAGTTTTGTCATTCATAAGACCTAGAAAAGATGACTAATTGATGGTAAATTCCAGCCAGTGACTGAAAAGTAGCCTCACTGCAGTTGCTGTAGCTGTTTATTTCAAAATACACATTGTCACTGCTTGGCAGATGTTATTTTTTTCCCCAAGTGATACCTGGCAGATAAATGATTAAAGGCAAATAGTTTCAGCAGAGAAGAGTTACACACACTTTGGAATTTGCTCAGAAAACTGTGTTGGAAAACAATCTCCACTTAAGATAGTCCTAAGTCATCTTTCATGAACCTCTCCACACACTGAAACAGAAAAATCTTGGCTTAGCCAGAAGCCTGCTTTCTCAGGAAGGTTTCATTTTGCTGTAGGATGTCATTTAGCCTTGGAGATCTTTGCCTTGACCAATGTTCCATATGTTTGCTGACTGCATCCCATCCCAGTGGCGTATTCATCACATCCAGATCTCATTTCTTCCATGGGCTGGGATTAGAGAGAAGCCTAAGAAAGTTTTATAATAACACAGCCTATACCCACATGCAGAGTAGCTTGAAATACAACTGCACAACAGTGCTGTGCATCCCTCGTGGACACGTGGTGTGGAGTATGTTATAGCTGCTGTACATTGAGTCCCTTACAGCATGTTCAGCTGCTGTGCTTCATGAATGAGAAGGTCACAACTGCAGAGCAGATCTTGAGTCATACAATGGTTTGGGTTGGAAGGGACCTTGAAGATCATTTAGTTCCAGCATAGGTATGGGCACTTCCCACTAGCCCAGGTTGCTCAAAATCCCACCCAACCTGGTCTTGTTAGAAGGAAATAAATAACGAGCTGGGATTGTCAGAGAGTGTTAGAAAAGTTGATTTGCTAGTAGAGTGTTGCAGGTACTGATTGGGCTTGTAGCAGTATGCACAGCTCTGGTCCTCCTGAAGAACCGTTGGAGCTGTTGGAAACTTAGGTGGTTGTTGACTTTCGGTTACCTGTACCCAGATGAGGTCTGCTTCCAGGAGACCTTATAATAGCCTTCCAGGATATGAAGGGGCCTACAGGAAGGTTGGGGAGGGACTATTGACAAGGGCTTTGCAATGCCAGGACAAGGGGAATGGGTTTGAAGTGGCAGAGGGGAGATGTAAACTGGATGTTAGGAGGAAGTTGTTTGCAGTGAGGGTGGTGAGACACGCAGGGGCAGGGGGTTGGAACTGGATGATCCTTGAGGTCCCTTCCAACCTTACCATTCTATGATTGTGTGCTTGGATGTGAAGCAGCAAGCAGCCATTTTTTAATGGATATTGGGGATACCTGCAGTGTCAAGCCCCCATCTCTCCATCAAACTACTACCACAGGTCAATCTTCAGCATTTCAAGTTAATTGTCATTAGCACTATGATTACAAAAGCCCATAGAGAGCTTTAGGATTTCCAGATATATATTCACATATGTGTACATCTTTATTTTTTTTTAACCTTTTAAACTTCAGAGCTTGATGCAGAGCTGCCCCAGTAGCTCAACCCAAAGGTTTGAGTTGTAATAGTGGTATCTTTTGTGATTTATTTGCTTTATCTCTGTTATAGCTGACATGGCTTTTAATAGCCCTGTTCCTCCCAACAGTGTTTTCCCAACATGCTGCTTGTTTAAAAGCTAAGTGGGAGGGGAGGAATGTGTTGCTTTCCTCTTCTTGGCTGCTGTCTGTGTATTCACACTGACATTACTGAAGCTGGAGGACAAACTTTTTCAGAACAGTTTAAGGCAAGGACTGGAGTCTTCCTTTTCTGCAGGAGCATGAAGCAATGGAAAGATCCAGAGTGTGAATTTTCAGAGATGAGGAGAAGAGGTAATTTGGTTTATTATGGACATATGGATATGAATCTCCAAAGGGTGGTAGAGATTTTCCTAGAAGTAATTGAAAAATGCTGTAAAATAAACATGGCTGCTCTTGGCTCACTCATTACACAAACATTTGTGTAGCTCTTTGGAGAACTTCAACTTTGAGGATTCCTCTGTTCTCACTAAACCCAAATGTCTGAAGTCAGCACAGCAACAAGTAAGCTAAAGCCATCTTTGAGTTCACACAATCACAACTCTGTGCTTATTTCAGGTCCTAATTTTGTAACTCAGCTGTTAATAAAGAAGAACAGGAAGAATCTAAGAAGTTGTGATGCTAAAGAATTTCCCTTTTGATGCAGGGAACACCTTGCATCTTGGAAACAGGAAAGTCAAGGCACAGAATATGAGGGAGCAGGGTGTGTGGTTATCTGAGTCCCTGCTTGGAGGGAGTCTGGAGCTCATTTTTTTACTCATAAGTGTTGCTTAGGTCAGCAGCAGTTGGAGGTCTTGGATGTAGGAAGTAAAGTTAGCAGAGAAATTCAGGCTTTTCCTTCACTGCTTTGCAGCTGCATTTTCTCTGTGTACCATTCTAAAGCACAGGGAGAGAAAGTAACAGGGATCTTAAAAACAGCTTCACTACTTGCCAGTAGTTTGTCACCTGTTGTTGTTTTTTGTGGCCGATAGTCCCAGTAAAGCTGATTCTAAGATCAGATGTTTTTAAGTACTTGCTTGATTTGCTGTACTTTTGGAAGGACTTTGCCCAAGTGATCTTTTCAGGGGTGACCTCTTCATGCTGTCATTAAAACCTGGAAACTTTGCTCTTCTTGACAGTTAGTTTTGTGCTCTCATTATGTTCATTCCTATTGTAAACAGTGCAAAAAAATGCTGGTGGTGGTGCTTAGAATGGATTTTTTTTTTTTCCTCAGTTGTTTTGAAGTTTAATAGAAGTAGAGGTTAATCTTTAAGAGAGTGAGGCTGGTGAGGATTGGGTGGCTGAGCTGGACGGGTCACACTGTGTCTGTCTTTTCATTTGCCTAGTAGATGATGTTCTGCTGACTCCAGCTGTTTTTTTGGAAAGCAGAAAAACAATTTGCTTTTCCTTCCCATAAAGTATAACCCTTTGTTTATGCTTGTACTGCTGCATGTTTCCAAAATGCAGAGACTTGCAAAGAAAAGAAAGGGAGGAAATAGCTTTTTTTTTTCTTTACGCTGTTTTTCGTATCGGAGAGGAGAGTTTAGTACCCAGTTGGATTGTTGACCTCTCTGGAGGTTATTATTAGAACTGACTGGTTTATGTGTGGGGCTGTGTCTGAGGCCAGTTCATCAAACAAACCACTTGCAATGGGTTTGGTGAAGACAGCTGCAGTTTTGCTGTGGGATGATTTGACACTTGTGATTTAATTTTTGACTGGCAGAATAATACGTTTTGCAGCTCTTCCTTTCCTTTGGTTCACTGACTTNGGAGTGCATTTTACTGGCTGATACTGCTGCTTCTTTCTACTCAAGGATGTTAGGAGATGCTTGCAGAGTTTGGGAGCGCAGGTGACTGGTTCTGAACTCACTGTGGAGATCTATCTGATGGGAGTTATCATCTGACAGTTTTTCAGCCTAGATTTTATCCAGAGAAGGGAAGAAATAAAGTGTGGGGGACTTGAATGTTTTTACTGACCCAGCTAAGAATTGCTGAGGCAAAAGTCAGCATTAAAACCTTCCTGGTTCTGATCTATAATGCCATGGGAAGAACACAATTGTATTTACAACTTAGGCTTGTATTTTTATTTGATTTTTTGCTTGCTTTGTTCCTTAAGAGGCTCTGGCTACCCACATTTTATGTGCTTCTGGAATGCAATAACAATTGTGGCATCATTTCTTCAGAATTCTTTTTCCTTCCTGAGATGAAGGCAGTGATAAGACCTTACAAAGTCCTCACTTGGGTTTGCTTTCCTGGCCTGAGATGGGTTTAATTGGATGAATTGCTGCTGCTCTCCTTCCATTGCTTTATGACCTCTGAAATGGCTTGCTGGGAGCTCTCAAATTTTGCAATCCCTTCACTACTCTACTCTAAAAAAAAAAACAAAACAGAACTGTTTATCTGAGACAGTGCAGAAGCTCTTTCTGCATGTACCATCAAAGTGCCACCAAGTGTTGTCAAATGTCACTTTAAACCTGCCCCTACCTGCTGTAGCTAAGGCCCTGCAGTGCAGCTTTTCCACCATGTTGCAAGCATTGGAAAGATTGCCATTAAACTGTAGGACTCTCTTGTCCTCACTAAATGTTCTGGGCTATTTTGGAGCCTGTTTGAAAAGACCCTGATAGTTGTAGAAAGAAGGTGGGGAATGGATTTGATTTTTCTGACCGGTTGGCAGATGAGTATCAAGAGTGACACAAGGTCTGTGGGGAACTCAAAGCTGAGCTTGCTGTGTGCTTTTTTAAAGTGTTGTTTCTGAGAATGCAGTGTTGGATTTTATGCAGTAAACTGCAGTTGGTTGTATGTGTGCTTCTGAAATGCTGTTTGCCTGATCTCAGTGCTCCTTCTGCCGGAGGTACAGGATCAGCAGGCAGGACTCCTTTAAATGAGACACACATGTCTGTCAGCTTGAAAATGTTTTGTTTCTTGGCCAGCCAGCAAGAGAATCTGAATTACTAAATTGTCTATATTAGCTTAAGAACTGATGAAAACAGAGCTTAACCATTTGCTTGATGGTCTCCCTCCTTCCTCCCTTAGGCAATATTTCTTTCTTGTGTGTAGGTTGTAGTGTACCAGAAGGGCTTTAAAGCTAGCAAACGGCGTTAGACATGTGGGTGAGGGTGCCAGGATACTGGCTGGAGTTGGAACACTCAAGCTTAAATCTTGTTGTACCCTGACAACACAAAGTAAACAGGTTTGTGGCTTCATCTGTGTAACTTCAACAGCTGAACTTTCAAACTCTTACCTTGACAAAGGATCCCAGTGAGGGTAGCCTGCTGGAATCACCCAGCAGGGACGTTTCCAGTGGCAGGGCTCAAATACTAAAGTTCAGATACATCAGTGGGATTTGAGTGCTGAGTATAGGCAAGGGTTGCATGTTGAGAGAGAGAGAGCAGCCCTCACCCAAAAGGGTTTAAGCTACGATGATGAAAAAGAGGAGGAAACAGGACCTGGAGAGATAGGATTAGTAAGAATGATTAGGATGAGAGTCACCCTTCTACTTCTAATTGTAGATTACTCAAGCTTTTCATTCATGTTTAAGCATCATCTAGTTGTTGTCAGGAATGTGAAGTTCTGTATTGTTAATTGCAGTAGTGAAGAGTGTGATATTCTTGGTGCCTGGGTTTTGGGAGGATTATTTGGGGGGTTGGAGTTTTGTTTGTTTGTTTGACTTGGACTTTATATGCCAACTTACATTAAACATGGACCTGATTAACTTTAAACTTTGTCATATTTTTTTGTGCCCAGCTATTTTCAGTGGCTTGCTGTTATCACTGCTTTCACCTTGTAATCCTTAATTAGTTGTCTGGTTTGTTGTGCACCTCTGTGCATGTGTGTATTTTAATGAAATAGGAAGGTAATGAAAAGCAGGTGAGCAGGGAAACCTTTGCCATTGGTTCTAAAGCAATTACAAATTCTCTGTGTGTAAAGTTAGGCGTGTGCAAAAGGATTTTGAGAGGCTAAGGGCTTGTATATGGAATTATTACAAACAAAAAAGCACAACATACCCTTTCATACCACAAAAAAAACGATCTAGTAGAGCTCAAAGCAAACTGGGACACCAATAGAAAGACATCAATCAAGTAAAACCAGTTAAAATGTGAAGACACAGAACAATCCAGACAGACTTAAATACTGCACTGACCCCACTGTATCCAAATGGCATAAAAACAAATGCAAACACGAGGAGAAAGGAGTAATTGCAGATAATTAACTGTTCAGAATAGCTCATCTAACCACAGTCTTATCTCTAGGAACAAAAAGGCAAGCATTTAGTGAGTGATATTAGCAATTGAAAGGTTTTTGTTTAGACTTGTTTTCTTGGCAATAAATAAAATTCTTTATAAGAAGTCATTAAAGCTATTTCTTAATGTTGCCTTTTCCAATTTTTTCAGGCTGTTACCCTTGTCCAGGGCCAAACATGAATCCTATTGCTCTTGGAAGCCGTTGGCTTGCTTATGCAGAAAATAAGGTAAGGAATAGTTTGGTTTTAAAAATCTAAATCCTTCACTTCTTTCTTTGTAAATTTCTTTCGAGGTTTTGGATACATAGAAGGGAAAAAAGCCCAAAGAACAACAAAACAGAAAAGAAAGTCTCACACAAAAAGCCCTGTGAAAAAGGCGATCTGCACAATGATGACAGACCTAATCTTTGACCCACTCTGGTTTCACTTTGCTGTTTGTCATATCTTTACCCTGCACGTTTGCTTACAGCTCATGGACTTGGGAGGCTTAAATAAGAGTAAAGGCACAGAAGGCAGCTCTCAGCATGTGTTACTGGTGAGGTGATGCAATAATCAACCCGGTTTGCATTTGACAAAGTTTAAGGCACTAAATTTATTGTAGGCTACTCTGACTGGCAGGCAAGTGAGGATCCCTAAATTCTGCTTGGGGCAACGAAGTCTGGACAGAGGCAGTGATTTTGCCTGAAACAAGACAATGATGCACTTTGTAGCTTAGGAAATAACATTAAGATGACCACTTAAAATTGTTAGGCTCCAGGAAAAAGTCGAATTAATATTTCTTTCTGGAAGCAAAAGGAGTAAACAGATCCCAAGTAAAACAATTATCACTGTCCATAGCCAGAGAAGTGATTGTGTGTTTAAAACTTGAAGTGTTTCAAAACTTTAGATTCAGCTTCTAACTGCCTTATTTTGAGTTCAGAGCAGATGTTTTTTCTCCCTCCCCACCTGTGGCTGGATTAGCTGTTTCTAGAGGTGAACCAGAAATGATCAGACAGGCAGACTTCACAAATGTATTTGTTGTACCTTTTGAAGCACAACTGATTTCTCTCTGAATTCAGGATTGCCTTCCTTTGAACGCCACCATGCCCCTGTGGTTTTGTAAAACTTAACCTGTCACTCTGGGATTTAAAAAGTGCTGCTGCCAAAAATAGAAGGCACTGATCAGCACAAGAATTATGCCAGGGTTTAAATGGCTCGTGCGCTCCCAGGTATATTCACTTCCCCTTTCTCCCTAGTTCGACTCTTTGTATCTAGGTGCTTAAATAGGGAAAGAAAACCTGCAGCAGCACATGCACCTTACAGTGACTTTTTGATTTTCTTTTAGCTGAAGCAATTAGATAGGCAGGTGTGTTCTGTGTCACAGGTGGTGTGTCCTGCGTGTGTGTGCAGGCAATGTGTTCCATGTGTGTTCAGGCAGCGTGTTCCATGTGTGTGCAGGCAGGTGTTCCATGTGTGCAGACAGCATGTTCCACTTGTGTGTACCGGCAGGCATGTTCTGTGTGTGTGCAGGCAGCCGTGTTCCATGTCTGTGTGTGCAGATGGGCGTGTTCGACATGTGTGTGCGTGTTCCGTGTGTGTGTGCATGGGCAGGCATGTTCCAAGTGTGTGTGCATGTTCCATGTGTGTGTGCACGAGTGGGTGTGTTCCACATGTGCGTGTGTGTGTACACAGGTGGGTGTGTTTCACGTGTGCGTGTGTGTTCCATGTGTGTGTGCATGGGTGGGCGTGTTCCATGTATGTGTGTGTATTCCGTGTGTGTGCGCACGGGCGGGTGTGTTCCACGTGTGCGTGCGTGTTCCATGTGTGTGTGCATGGGTGGGCGTGTTCCACATATGTGTGTGTGTTCCGTGTGTGTATGCACGGGTGGGTGTGTTCCACGTGTGCGTGCGTGTTCCATGTGTGTGTGCATGGGTGGGCGTGTTCCACATATGTGTGTGTGTTCCGTGTGTGTATGCACGGGTGGGTGTGTTCCACGTGTGCGTGCGTGTTCCATGTGTGTGCGCATGGGCGGGTGTGTTCCATGTGTGTGTGTGTGTGCACGGGCGGGTGTGTTCCACGTGTGCGTGCATGTTCCGTGTGTGTGTGCATGGGCGGGTGTGTTCCACGTGTGCGTGCGTGTTCCGTGTGCGTGTGCATGGGCGGGTGTGTTCCATGTGTGCGTGCATGTTCCGTGTGTGTGTGCATGGGCGGGTGTGTTTCACGTGTGTGTGCGTGTTCCGTGTGTGTGTGCATGGGCGGGTGTGTTCCACGTGTGCGTGCGTGTTCCGTGTGCGTGTGCATGGGCGGGTGTGTTCCATGTGTGCGTGCATGTTCCGTGTGTGTGTGCATGGGCGGGTGTGTTTCACGTGTGTGTGCGTGTTCCGTGTGTGTGTGCATGGGCGGGTGTGTTCCACGTGTGCGTGCGTGTTCTGTGTGTGTGTGCACGGGCAGGTGTGTTCCACGTGTGCATGTGTGTTCCGTGTGTGTGTACACGGGCGGGTGTGTTCCATATATGCGTGCGTGCATGTTCTGTGTGTGTGCATGGGCAGGCGTGTTCCATGTTTGCGCAGGCAGCTGTGTTCTGCATACAAGCAACAGCTATCTGTAGTTTTATTGCCACTTAGTCAGGAGCAGAGATTCGATTGTTAGGACTCAAAGACAAAAGCTGCAGCTGTAATTTGATGGCAGGTAGAAGAGCCTTGTTTCAGTTCATTAACTTTGAAGGGAAGCAATGCAGAGTCAATCCCTTATACCGTCCTTTAATCTATTCACAGTGGAGTTTAAAGTAGCTCTTTCCCTTTCTCGTCCCTTTGCTTGCTACTCATAAAAAGGAGGGGAAAGCCACATTCGGATTTTTAGAATGTCTGATATTTAATGTTACGTATACATGGCTAAAGCTTTTGATTATATTTATTTAAATTTATTTGTGGTATTGCTGCCAGACCAAAAATCCCACCATTGCAAAGTTTATGAAGTCTTAGTGACTACTCATCTTGTAATTGAAAACTGGAGCTGCGTACGCGACAGTCTGGGTGGCACCCAGAAGATTAGAAAAAGGGGTTAAGTGTCTCAGCAGGGCTTTTTGCTATTTGTAGGGAAAAACACACCACTGTACACGATAAATAAGTGCTATGGTAATGGGTTATGGGTTTGTGTAGTGTAATAGTAGTTACTTGGTTGCTGTCTTTCTTCTTGTAGCTGATCCGATGCCATCAATCCCGTGGTGGAGCCTGCGGAGACAACATTCAGTCTTACACTGCCACAGTCATTAGTGCTGCCAAAGTGAGTACATCATCTGCTGCTGGGAGATGTTATCATGGCAGATAATGATTAGGTTACTCTGCTGAATTGTCTCGTGTGTCATCAACACACGCAGACACGCACACACGCACACCCCCATTCACAAAAGCAGAGAACACAGAAACAGGCTGCTGTTACCACTGGGTGTATGGCTCTGATCCTGCACATCTTGGGGTAGCCATTGCCTTGCACAAAGTATTCCTGATCCTGCATGTCTTGGAGCAGCCATTGCCTTGCACATAGTATTCCTGATCCTGCATGTCTTGGAGCAGCCATTGCCTTGTACAAAGTATTCCTGTCGTTCTAAGATGACTTAGAAAAATAATTTGTGCTCCAAACAGCTATTCTGATTAGTGACCCCTCTTACAAGAAAACCACAGTGAAATGGGTTTGTATATATTGGCTATTCAGAATATTGCAGCTTCACATGCTTAGAAATCAGTATTATTAGACCTTCAGCATGGTGAAAACTGACTTTACAAGTGTTTGATGCTTTTTGGATTTAGTCAAACCAACATTATATGTTTTAAGCTCTCTGAAGGATGGTAGTGCAGTACTTGAGCTAATTCATTACCTTTCTTTGAAGGTCAGAGTGTATTAATGACTGTTTACATATAGGTTCTATTGCCTAGTTTGCTTAGTCCAGATGACACTATAATATCCCTCTGTTTTCAGAGAGATGTCTGGGTCTTCTTAACATCCAAAGAAGACCACAGCTTGGATAAATCTTAAGCCTAAGAGTATGCAGAGCTATTGTTTTACTCTTCCCCCCCGCCTCCCCGACTCCTTTCCTTGAGGATTTCTCTGCAGCATTTTGTCAAGTAATTTTTTTCTCTCACACACACATATAAAGTGAGTTTTGGCATAGTCTGGCAGCCTTCGTGCTGATTACAAGCTTTCCTTAGAACCACCAGCCTTTTCATTTCTGATATGCACAACAAAACAAACCTAATAATAGGAGTTAAATGACAGCACAGAGCAGAAAGCTCAGTGTCACCGAAGAAAACAACAGTTACAAGAACCCACAAAGAGAGACACAGGGCATGCCATCTGATGTGAAAACAAAACGTCAAAACAAACATTCCATCAGCATAGCTTTGGACACTGACTCTCTGTGGCTGGAGGAGGAGGAAAAAAAATCACAGTTTTTTTACATTGTTGAGGAGAACTTGAATTGCTGCTCTTGTGAAGATGTCTGAAGTTTGCTGTCTCTCTCTGCATACTTTGCCTGTCAACAAGAAAAGAAAAATGGGGGAGAATCTCCCTGTGCTGCTTCAATGTCAGCATCGTGAATGTGGTTTTTATAGCATAAAGAAGCATCATCAGGCAGAGTCATGATGAGATGTTTGTAGAGGCTCGCCGGAGGCGCCCTGCGCGTAGAGGCTCGCCGGAGGAGCGCTGCGCGTAGAGGCTCGCCGGAGGAGCGCTGCGCGTAGAGGCTCGCCGGAGGCGCGCTGCGCGTAGAGGCTCGCCGGAGGAGCGCTGCGCGTAGAGGCTCGCCGGAGGAGCGCTGCGCGTAGAGGCTCGCCGGAGGAGCGC
>VWZE01006223.1:66180-80892 GCA_013396675.1 Eubucco bourcierii | reverse complement strand
GGTCTCTTCCAATCTGGTTGATTCTATGATTCTATGTCTTGTGGCTGTGACTGCAATTTCATATTTCAGATTACTGCTTTAGCAAGAAATAGGGGGTTGCTAAGAACTACAGTAATAATACTGCTTTCTTATTTTCAAATTTATAGGAATGAAAGTTGTTGTAATTAATTTTACATCATATTTTATACACCACCTTAGCAAATATCATCACTTCTCTCTCATAATCTGCAATTCCTTTGTAACTAAGAATTTACATCAGGAAAATGATCCAACAGTAATATAAAATTTAAAAAAAAACCAACAAAACCAAACCATAGTAGGAACTTTAACAACTCTTTAATCCCTATTAATAATTATATGTTCTCTTCTTTAATACACATTTATGTTGATAATAGACAGTCATCTTATTATGACTCATTTACAAATGTTTGTCTTCAGCACTGAAGGAGTGGGAATTCAGTAGAGATATTTCTCATTCCCTATTAATTTTCAAAACTTACATATATTTTAACACCATATAGCGCTTTTGCCTTCTCTGAACTGTTTGTCAAAATGGGAAGTTTTGTAATCTTTCTTGTGCAAAATAAACTACATACATTCAAGTGAAGGCTGACCTTAGAGTGAAAGAATTAAAGAATCATAGAATCATAGAATCATAGAATGATTGGTTGGAAGGGACCTCAAGCATCTAGTTCCAACCCGCTACCATAGGCAGGGACACCTCCCACTAGCACAGGTCACTCAAGACCTCATCCAACCTGGCCTTGAACACCTCCAGGGAGGGAGCAGACACAACCTCCCTGGGAAACCTGTGCCAGTGTCTCACCATCCTCACTGCAAAGAACTTCCTCCTAACATCCAGTCTAAATCTTCCCTCTGCCATTTTAAACCCATTGCCCCTTGTCCTATCATTGCAAGACCTTGTCAATAGTCCCTCCCCAGCCTTCCTGTAGGCCCCCTTCAGATACTGGAAGGCTACTACAAGGTCTCCTGGAAGCCTTCTCTTCTCCAGGCTGAAGAGCCCCAACTCTCTCAGCCTGTTCTCACAGCAGAGCTGCTGCAGGCCTCCGATCATCTTTGTGGCCTCCTCTGGACCCGTTCCAACACTTCCATGACCTTCCTGTACTGGGGGCTCCAGAATTGCACACAAGAATCCAGATGGGGTCTGAGGAGAGCAGAGTAAAGGGGCAGAATCCCCTCCCTTGCCTTGCTGGCCACACTGCTCTTGATGCAGCCCAGCACTCAGTTGCTGTCTGGGCTGCATGTGCACACTGCAGGCTCATGTTGAGCCTTTCATCAACCCAGACCCCCAGGTCCTTTTCCTCAGGGCTGCTCTCCAGCCATTCACCACCCAGCCTGTATTTGTGCTTGGGATATCTAAAGCATAGGTTTAGATTTATAGTTCAATATCACCCTCTCCTGGCAGCACATCTAGACTCAAGTATCATTAGTGGACAGCTCTGAAACTTTTAGAAAGGTTTGAGGGCTCTTTTTAAAGTATGAACTTCATTTTTACTAATTAAAACAATATGTTTAATGGAGAAGAAGAAAATTTAAATCTTTGGGGATTTTTTGTACAACTGTAATCCATAAAAATTAAATTACTTAGTACATATTAACTATTAATCAAAGCTAGCTGTTCCAGATTCATTTATATAATCAGCTTTCAGACAGTTCCAAACCCCAGTTTACTTAAGACATTTGTATTTTAACCACTTATAAAAACCACAGTCTTCCCATTGTTGATTAATCCAGAATAGTAATTTTTTAGGAAAAAAGTCCCATCAAAGATGAGAAATCTGTTTCAGTTCAAATAGAATGTGAAAAATTTAAGAAAATACCACTGAATATTTGGAGAGAACAGTAAGTAAAGTATTTAGCTTAACAGCTGAAATTACACAGTGCTGAAGAATACCCTACAGGAAGGATGGGGAGGGACTATTGACAAGGTCTTGCAAAGACAGGACAAGGGGCAATGGGTTTAAACTGGCAGAGGAGAGATTTAAACTGAATGTTAGGAAGCAGTTCTTTACAGTAAGGGTGGTGACACACTGGCACAGGTTGCCCAGGGAGGTTGTGTTTGCTCCCTCCCTGGAGGTGTTCAAGGCCAGGATGGAGGAGGCCTTGAGTGAGCTGTACTAGTGGGAGGTGTCCCTGCCTATGGCAGGAGGTTGGAACTAGATGATCTTTGAGGTCCCTTCCAACATTACCATTCTGTGATAACTCTATGATCAGCTTTTCCTTCTTTTTACCTTCTAAGCTTTTTGAAACAGCTTCTTATATACTTATACAGTTTTGTTGCTATCAGTTTCCAAATTTGACTACGTCTTTGTTGAGATCAGTTTCCAATATCAAATACAAAATTTCAATAGCTCTCTGAAGAAATACACTGCTATGTTAAAAATAGTAAAATCAATTCATTCATGATAAACCAAAGAGAATGTAAGTAATAAAGGCTATCTTGAATCTATTCCAATTATCAACTCAGTGTCCTGGTAGGATATAAATCCTGTCATTGTGGTTTAACCCTTGCCCTCCTCCTCCTGTTGTGTGCTTGGGAGTTGTAGTAGATTGAGCAAACAATGGAGCAGCAAAGCCTTGAAGGCTAGGAGCTTAACATCATGTGTCAGGTGCCTGGTGCCACCCCTCAATGTGCCTGCGTGGTCACACAAGGCACAAAGTTTTTAATTCATTGGGCAGAACAATGATGTTAGTGCCTATTGGGCAGTTTCATTTTCAAAATGATCTATTTAATCGGGAGTGATTTAGAAACCCTGCGCCTTTCTGCCTTTTTGCCTTTCTACCTTTCTGCCTTTCTGCCTTTTTGCCTTTCTGCCTTTTTGCCTTTTCTGCCTTTCTGCCTTTCTGCCTTTTTGCCTTTCTGCCTTTTTGCCTTTTCTGCCTTTCTGCGCTGACCCTCGACCAGGAGCAGTACCCCATTAGTGGCTCATTAACTGGGAATTGCTGTGGCCATGTGTTTGCAGCTTGCACTGGTGGCTTGGCAGCAACTCAGCTCTTCTCTCCTTCCTTCTGCCTGGAATATTTTGTATTTTACCACGGCATCATTACAGTGAGTTTTGGAAGCCTCCTTGTACACGAAACTTACTCAGGGACCAAGGCATCATGAGTACATCTGCTGGAGTTGATGCTAAGCCTCTGTATGCATAGTTAAAATTGTTTCTGTTTTCACCTTCCTATTTTCCAAGTTCTGATTGTTTAAACTGTTTAATTCTGTGTTCATAAATATCCTTTGTGCAACTATTTCCTGTCAACTGAAAATACAAAGAACTCAGGGAACTTTCCTGATTCTTTAATATTAATAGTAAAAATTAACATTCATACAGAAATTAATAATAATAATGTATAACATATTATTAATATAATCTCACTCTGGTTTTAATTGTTCCATAAACAGTAAGCATGTGGACATGTATATTTAAAATAGATGACCTCTGGCATGAACTACAAGGCTAAATTTGTTTTCAGGGCTCAACATCTTTTTCATGGCAGCCAAGTGACAAGCCTTTGGCTGAACTGGAACTTGCTATTAATATCAGAAATTACTGTCAGTCATTCTACCATAATAATGATAGCATTTAATGAAATAATGTGCCTGTCAATAAATATATGCATATCTGTATGCAAGTATATGGTACAGTTTAGACTGTTTCTGATTTTGTCCTTACTGAAATAATTTGAACCAGTTTTGTTTAATATCTTTATCAACAATTTGGATGAGGGCATTGAGTGTACCCTCAGCAAATTTGCTGATGATACAAAACTGAGGAGGTGGCTGACAGCCCATCAAGCTGTGCAGCCATTCAGCATGATCTGGACAGGCTGGAGCACTGGATGAAGGCCAATCACATGGAGTTCAATAAGGACAAGTGCAGGGTCCTGCATCTGGGGAGGAATAACACCAAGCACCAGTATAGGCTGGGGGCTGCCCTGCTGGAAAGCAGTTCCATGGAGAAAGACCTTGAAATCCTGGTGGACATTAAGTTCTGCATGGGCCAACAATGTGCCCTCGTGGACAAGAAAGGCAAAGACATCCTGGGGTGCATCAAGAAAAATGTCTCCAGCTGATTCTTCTCTCCTACTACTCTGGCCTAGTGAGACCACACCTGGAATACTGTGTCCAATTTTGGGTTCCCCAGTTCAACAGAGACAGGGACCTGCTGGAGAGAATCCAGCAGAGAGCACGAGGATAATCGTGGGACTTGAGCATCTCACCTATAGAGACTGAGAGCCCTGGGGCTGTTCAGTCTGGAGAAGAGAGGACTCAGAGATCGTATCAGTGTCTATAAATGTCTGAGGGGTGGATGTCAAGTGGAGGGGGCCAATCTCTTTTCACTGTTTCACAGCAATAAGACAAGGACCAATGGGTACAAACTGAAACATAGAAGGTTTCATCTCAACATGAGTAGAAACTTCTTTACAGTGAGGGTGACAGAGCACTGGAACAGGCTGCCCAGTGAGGCTGTGGAGTCTCCTTCTCTGGAGACTTTCAAAACCTGCCTGGATGCATTCCTATCTGAAGTACCCCAGAAATATATTTTTTTTCCTCCAGCTAGTATAAGCGTAAATTTTCTAATTGTCTGATAGTATACAGCGTTAGGATATGTCTAGGTTTGTCTTGGCTTGACATTGTTGAGATTCTTTTACAATTGTCCAATGAAAACCTTCAGCAGGAAAAATGTGGGTCTCTTTAATTGATAAGATAGGTTCCCAATTTGACAGAGTTCTCACCTTTACAGAGTTCCGGCTTTACAGTGTTCCCATCTTTGGACTGTCCCCACTTTCAACAGCTCCTACTTTTGCATGACTCCTGTTTTTGCACCATCCCTCACTTCTGCATCATTCTGTGCAAATCTCCAAGCCCAGCAAGTTCTTAGATCCTGCTCCCCACCTAGAGTCCTGTGTACAATTCTGGAACCCCCAACATGAGAAGGACATGGAACTGTTGGAGAGGGTCCAGAGGAGGGCCGTGATGATGATGATCAGAGGGCTGGAGCAGGCTACGAGAAGCTAGCATAAATAAGGACAGGCTACGAGATTTGGAGTCTTCAGCCTGAAGAGAAGGCTTCCAGGAGACCTTGTAGTAGCCTTCCAGTATCTGAAGGGGGCCTACAGGAAGGCTGGGGAGGGATTACTTAAAAGGTCTTGCAATGACAGGACAAGGGGCAATGGGTTTAAACTGACAGAGGGGAGATTTAGACTGGATGTTAGGAAGAAGTTCTTTGCAGTGAGGGTGGTGAGACATTGGCACAGGTTGCTCAGGGAGGCTGTGTCTGCTCCCTCCCTGGAGGTGTTCAAGGCCAGGTTGGATGAGGCCTTGAGTGACCTGTACTAATGGGAGGTGTCCCTGCCTATGGCAGGGGGTTGGAACTAGCTGATCCTTGAGGTCCTTTCCAACCTTACTATTCTATGATCTATGATTTGAGAGAGCTGCCAGCAGTATCCGGACCTGGCTTCTCTCAGACCACACTGTGCAGCCCAACTTTCTGCTGCTACCCCAAGCTGGGGAAGATGCCAGCAATTTGCCTTCCCCTCCTGTGAGCTGAGGCAGTGAAGCTCCATGAATCTTTTACCTTTTACTTTTGGGGGGAGGTGTTGGGGTTTTTTTGTTTTGTTTTGGGTTTTTGTGGGGGGGGTTGTTTGTTTGTTTGTTTGTTTGTTTGTTTCCCTGGTAAAGGTTAAAATTTCAGTGATAAAGACTGCAAGTCATGAGCAACAACATCTAAGATAGGTAAAGGGGACTGTATTTGGTATATCTGGAAGTAATACAGAGCTGCAGACCAATGAGAAAAAGGTGAAGGTATAAAGTATGTTAACAAGGATGTAGAAATGATCCCAATTGGTTTATAAGAAGTGGATAGGAGACACTGACATGATCATCATATTCTTTTCAGGGCTACAGAAAGTGAAGTTCTTAAGTACAGAACTTCCCATTGCAGACACTTTAGTAAATACATCAGTAAGACAATACAAGATAAATAACTGTATTTTTGTGCTACTGGGGCAAAACAGGCCCAGATTTGTTTTGCAATGCTGGTGCCCTGTTTGACTGTATAGGTTTCAAGTTTCTCTCCTGCCAGTGGTCTGTTTTGCCTCAAGGAGTGATTGAAAGGGGTCTGCTCTGGGAGGGCCTGACTTCACTTGCTTCCTGGCTCTGCACCTCCTCCTGTGGCCAGTGGTATTGCAGACTGTGGCCAGTGGTATTGCAGACTGCCCCCTGAGGACAGGTGGCTCCCCCTGGCTTTTGCTTTAGATTTTAGCAGCACACTCAGCTCCTGCTACCCTCTCTACCTTGTGATTGCACTGAGAAGACAATTTGGAATTATAATTTCTTCTATTATTGCTTCAGTGCAGCATCTCAGGGTGGTCAGTGAGTTGGTTATTAAATCGATTGGAGTCTTTGGTTTTCCCGCCAACAGCCCTGTTCGAGGGCAAGGAGAATCCATCTTGTGACTCGCAGCAGCAGTTGCTGCTCCTCACCTTCCAATCTGACTTATGTGTAGGATATGGATATTTATATTTCTTTGCCCCTTCCCTAAATTGCTCCACAAGATTCCTATTGTATCTTTTGTGTAAATAATTCCCAACTGGGTATTGGAACTTTTGGTAAATTGTAAATAGTCCACTGTTTTGGGGTGTTTGTTTGTTTGGTGTTGGAATTTCATAGAATCATAGAATCATAGAATAGTAAGGTTGGAAGGGACCTCAAGGATCATCTAGTTCCAACCCCCTGCCATAGGCAGGGACACCTCCCACTAGTACAGGTTACTCAAGGCCTCATCCAATCTGGCCTTGAACACATCCAGGGAGGGAGCATCCACAACCTCCCTGGGCAACCTGTTCCAGTGCCTCACCACCCTTACTGTAAAGAACTTCCTCCTAACATCTAGTCTAAATCTCCCCTCTGCCAGTTTAAGCCCATTGCCCCTTGTCCTGTCATTGCAGGACCTTGTAAATAATCCTTCCCCAGCCTTCCTGTAGGCCCCCTTCAGATACTGGAAGGCTACTATCAGGTCCCCTCGAAGCCTTCTCTTCTCCAGGCTGAAGAGCCCCAACTCCCTCAGCCTGTCCTCATAGGAGAGCTGCTCCAGCCCTCTGATCATCTTTGTGGCCCTCCTCTGGACCCGCTCCAACACTTCCATGTCCTTCCTGTGCTGAGGGTTCCAGAACTGCACACAGTACTCCAGGTGGGGTCTGACGAGAGCAGAGTAAAGGGGCAGAATCACCTCCCTTGCCCTGCTGGCCACGCTTCTCTTGATGCAGCCTAGGACTCGGTTGGCTGTCTGGGCTGCATGTGCACACTGCAGACTCATGTTGAGCTTTTCATCAACCCAGACTCCAAGGTCCTTTTCCTCAGGGCTGCTCTCCAGCCATTCACCACCCAGCCTGTATTTGTGCTTGGGATTGTGCCTACCCAGGTGCAGGACCTTACACTTGGCCTTATTGAATTTCATCAGGTTGGCCTGGGCCCAACTCTCCAGCCTGTCCAGGTCCCTCTGGATGGCATCCCTGCCCTCTAGCAAGTCGACTGTGCCACACAGCTTGGTGTCATCTGCAAACTTGCTGAGGGTGCACTCCATTCCTCTGTCCATGTCACTGACAAAGATGTTAAACAGCACTGGTCCCAGCACTGACCCCTGAGGGACACCACTTGTCACTGGTCTCCAGGTGGACATTGTGCCGTTGATCGCCACTCTCTGGGTTCGACCATCCAGCCAATTCCTTATCCAGCGAGTGGTCCATCCATCAAGTCCATGCTTTTCCAGTTTGGTGACCAGGATGTCATGTGGGACAGAGTCAAATGCTTTACTCAGGTCCAGGTAGATGACATCAGCTGCCTTTCCCTTGTCCACTGTCGCTGTGACTTCATCATAGAAAGCCACTAAATTTGTCAGGCAAGATCTGCCCTTGGTGAAGCCATGCTGGTTCCCACCAATCACCTCTGCTTTGTTTTCCATTTGCCTTAGCAGGACTTTCAGCAGGATCTGCTCCATGATCTTGCCAGGCACAGAGGTGAGGCTGACTGGTCTGTAGTTTCCAGGGTCATTCTTTTTACCCTTCTTGAAGATGGGTGTTATGTTTGCCCTTCTCCAGTCAGCAGGAACTTCACCAGTCTGCCATGACTTTTCAAATATGATGCACAGTGGTTTGGCAACTTCATCTGCCAGTTCCCTCAGGACCCGTGGGTGGATCTCATCAGGCCCCATGGACTTGTGCACATTCAGGTTTCTTAGGAGCTCATAAACATCATCTTCTACTATAGTAGGCAGATTTGCCTGCTCCCAGTCCTCACTTTCACCCTCTGCAACTTGGACATTGTGGTTGGAGCCCTTTCTGTTAAAGACTGAGGCAAAGAAGTCATTGAGCAACTCAGCCTTGTCCATGTCCTTTGTCAGCAGCTCTCCATTTTCCTTCTGTAAGGGTCCCACATTGTCCCTAGTTCTCCTCTTCTCACTAATATACCTGTAGAAGTTCTTCTTGTTCCCTTTAATGTCCCTGGCCAATTTCAATTCGAGCTGTGCCTTAGCTTTCCTTACCACAGCTCTGGCTGCACGAACAGTATCTTTGTATTCATCCCATGTCCCCCGTCCTTGCTTCCATTCTCTATAAGCCTTCTTCTTGCTTTTGAGTGTATCCAGGAGCTCTCTATTCATCCATGCAGGCCTCCTGGCATTCTTACCTGCCTTCCTCTTTTCAGGGATGCATTTTTTTTTTTTATTAATTTGCATTAATAAAGATGGATATTTTCCCATTTATGCATATTAAATTTGAATATTCATAACAATTTTTAATGTAATTAAAAGGTTGCATTCTTCCTAATCTAGCACCTGAGAAACTTTAGAAAAATCACCAAAATACAATGGTAAGCACTTAGGCATTTGGGAGTAGGACATAAAGAGTCTGCATACTAGGTTCTTAAAAATACCAGTACTCACTTTATTACCTCCTAAATAAACTTAATAAACTAAAATAAATTTCTAAATAAAATAAATAAATTTACCTTCTAAATAAATATATTTAGTTTCTGTAAGTTAATTGTATCTATATACAGCAAAATACTTGCAAAATATTTGGAAGGATGTGCTATATAAAGGCTGTTAGGATTCATAAATTCTAGATAAGTTCTAAATAAATATGTTTAGCTTCTGTAAGTTAATTGCATCTATATACAGCAAAATACTTGCAAAGTATTTGGAAGGATGTGCTGTATAAAAGCAATTAGGATTCATAAGTTCTGGAGAAGTTCTAAACAAATATATTTAGCTTCTGTAAGTTAATTGTATCTATACACAGTAAATAATTGCAAAATATTTGGAAGGATGTGCTATATAAAGGCAATTAGGATTCATAAGTTCTGGATAAGCTCTAAATATATTTAGCTTCTGTATGTTAATTGCATCTATACACAGCAAATAATTGCAAAATATTTGGAAGAATGTACTATATAAAGGCAGTTATGATTCATAAGTTCTGGATAAGCTCTAAATAAATATATTTAGCTTCTGTATGTTAATTTTATCTATACACAACAAAAGAATTGCAAAATATTTGGAAGGATGCGTTATATGAAGGCAATTAGGATTCATAAGTTCTGGATAAGTTCTAAATATATTTCGCTTCTGTATGTTAATTGTATCTATACACAACAAAAGAATTGCAAAATATTTGGAAGGATGTGCTATGTAAAGGCAATTAGGATTCATAAGTTCTATTAAGAAGCTTCAAAGTAAATTTAACACACTGTATTGCATATCAATAAGTATAGCAATTGAAGCAATAATATGTTTTTTTTCCTCCAGAACATGAGGAAATATTACTTTCCCTTTTACCCAATTAGTAGTACATTTTACTTTTGCGATTATTTTATCATGCTCATATATTTTTCCTTCCATGATCTTGTTATGTTAATGACTGCATGTCTCACCAGTAATCTTCCAATTATTTTAATTATGCCCTTACTAATTCTTTTCAATGATTTTGTCTCGCAAATTAATGGTGTTCAAATGAACGTTCGAAATTGAATCTGTCTTTCATTGCTTTGTTTTTCTGCAGCTAACTCAGGAATTTATTACATCACAAAAATAAAGTTTCCTTCCAGAAGGAATTAGGCTCAATGTATTAAAAAAAAAGCTATCCATCTCTGCCCTCTAGTGGTCAGATATATTTTTTCATTCACTTCTTGAGGGAAAACCCCAACACGAGACACAACTTGAGAAAAATAATCCAAATTAATTTTGCTTATTTCTTCTTAGCTAACGAAATTCAGACAACTTTCCTGTAGGAACTGTTTCAGTTCAATATATCTTTAGACTTATGCTTTCAAAATAAATTAAAAATATATAAAAGGCCTCTGATCATCTTCGTGGCCCTCCTCTGGACCCACTCCAACAGTTCAATGTCCTTTCTGTGCTGGGGTCTCCAGAACTGTACATAATACTCCAGATGGGGTTCTCATGAACCATCTCTTTTGGCTGAGAAAGTCCACTTCTATCAGCCTCTCTCCCTAGTCATGTGCTCTATCTCCCTGTGCATCTTAGTAGCCTTCTGATGGACACAATACAGTATTTCAATTACTTTCTTACGTGGATCTCAAAACTAGACAGTGTTCCAGACATTCCTCACATGTTCAGAAGAAAGAGGAATAATCTCTGTGTCTGACCTGCTAGTTACACTCTCAGTCATACAGCTCAGGCTGCTGTTGGCCTTCACTGTTACAAGGACATACTCTTGACTCACATAAATGCTGACTTGTCTAAAGCTGTTTACCACTCAAACTTTGGTGCTTTCCAAAATCTCCTGCATTGTTTGAACTTGGTCATATTGCTGTTCAGAAAATACTAATCTTGGTTAAAGTCCTCCATCCAAACTTGGTTTTGTAATCTTAATCCTTTTCTATGATGGTTTAAACCGCTCTTAATCAGGCATTATGCAAAAGACACCTGACTATAGAATCAAGTGCCTGACTATAGAATCAAGCACACAGAAGAGAGGGAAAGTAATATAGAAAACCCCTCTGGTTTGAGACAAAGAGAGTTTAATGAGATGCTAAGGTGCACAATTACCTTAGGTTATTTGCAGAAAAGTACAGCAAAAAGCAGAAGCAGCAGCAGAAGCTAGTGCCATCCCTCACCCTGTGACCCACAGCCTGCCCAGCAGAAAAGACCAACACCGCAAAACTGGAAACAAGAAACAGCAACCAGAACAGGAAGCCTCTCATATTACAGTCCAAACTTCAAGCCCCATGATACTTTGCTGAGCCAGCACTTTCATTTTGAAACTGGTATGATGTAGTAGATTAAACTCAGTCCATTGACACCCTCAAATGATGTCAGCAAAAAGCTCCCCTCTTGGCTGCTCACTTTAGCTGTTTATTACATGCTATTTAAACTCTATTCAGTGAAAAATTTAATCTCTATTTCTCAGTTTCTGTCACTCGTCTATGTCTTAGAAGACCCTCACTGAGGCGATTCAGACATTCTCACGTGGTATCAGTAACATTTTATCTGTAAGTTTTAGCATTGGCTCAATATTTTGAAAGTAATAATTTCAATGCCCCTAACTGTTTTTCAGCACTTTCATTTCTGTGATCTAACAGTGCGCTGGATTTTGAGACAATGTCAAACAACTTTCAGACTGTTTTTCTCATGGATGTCTGATCTGCATTCTTGGTACATTATTCTTGGGTTTGCAGCTTGGCACACATTTCACGTTTGGCTCATGCACACTTTGTTAATACTGTGCTTTCTCCTTCCAAATGGTAACAGAAAGTCAATTCTAACACTACCATGTTTTGTTCTGCCACAAACAGGCTGAGAGAGTTGGGGTTCTTCAGCCTGGAGAAGAGAAGGCTTCGAGGGGACCTGATAGTAGCCTTCCAGTATCTGAAGGGGGCCTACAGGAAGGCTGGGGAAGGATTATTTACAAGGTCCTGCAATGACAGGACAAGGGGCAATGGGCTTAAACTGGCAGAGGGGAGATTTAGATTAGATGTTAGGAGGAAGTTCTTTACAGTGAGGGTGGTGAGGCACTGGAACAGGTTGCCCAGGGAGGTTGTGGATGCTCCCTCCCTGGATGTGTTCAAGGCCAGATTGGATGAGGCCTTGAGTAACCTGTACTAGTGGGAGGTGTCCCTGCCCATGGCAGGGGGTTGGAACTAGATGATCCTTGAGGTCCCTTCCAACCTTACCATTCTATGATTCTATAAATACAGAGAAGGGGTTATCAAACAGTGATTTTGCAGAATACTGCACCACTACTGGAACAGTATCAGCAGTTACTTAGCATTCATTTATAGAATGCACATTTTTTTCTTCACATTTTTAATACCATTACAAGGATGTAGTGAAGTGTTGGCTTTTGTACACACTCCAGAATTATCACTCACTCTCTTGCTCAGTGTTCTTCAGCTGATTGAATGTACTAAGGTCACTCTCAGAAATTTGATGCAAAAGATATTCAAGGCTAACAGAAATAGTTTAATGTATTTTCTTTTTTAAAAAGACTTTAGTTCCTGTAAACTTTATCTCAAACTACTTTTCATATGTCTTCGAACCAGAGGGGAGAATAGATGTTAACATACTTCAGCACCTTGACTATTCACTCTTGCTCTTCTGTAAAACTCAGAGCTTTGAGAACTCTTCCTAAAGGCTTCTTTATGTCCAGCTTGTGTAAGGAAAGAATCTTTATTAAATTTTGTTTTTCTATTTCTCTAAGACCAGTTAAAAGATAAAAATAATTTATATTAGCAGCTGATATTCTCTATGGTCCTCAGTAGCTGTGAAACAGGACTTTACAAGCTACATTTGCAGCAATAGGGCATTTTTGTACCTATAGGAGTTCTCTTCATTTTGCAAGTAGTGCAGATTTCTTTGCTTTACATTGCTAGTTTGCTTTCTCTGGGATGGACTGCCTGTCCGTCCTACCTAGCACTTGGCATAAGTTTGCTCTGGGTCACACATGATTTGTTTACAAAATGTATATAAATGTATTACTACATATGGTTTGAGTAGGAGTAGAAGAGCAAAAATACTAAGTGATATAAAAGCAGCATCCCAACCCTGAAAACAAATGCTTAAGTAGGATGATCATAGGGTTGTATATTAGTGTGTGATTGATGTGAATTATATGAAGTTATTATTTTAAATAAAATCATTATTCATTAATATTGCTTGGTTTATTATCTTATATTATATTTTTATATATTAATAATATTAATATTGTTCTGGAGCCCTCAGCACAGGAAGGACATGAAACTGTTTGAGCAGGTTCAGAGGAGGGCCACGAAGATGATCAGAGGGCTGGAGTAGCTCTGCTATGAGGACAGGCTACAAGAGTTGAGCTCTTCAGCCTGGAGAAGAGAAGGCTTCCAGGAGACCTTACAGTATCCTTCTAGTATCTGAAGGGGGCCTACAGGAAGGCTGGGGAGGGACTATCGACAAGGTCTTGCAATGACAGGACAAGGGGCAATGGGTTTAAACTGGCAGAGGGGAGATTTGGACTAGATGTCAGGAGGAAGTTCTTTCCAGTGAGGGTGGTGAGACATTGGCACAGGTTGCCCAGGAGGTGGTGGCTGCTCCCTCCGTGGAGGTGTTCAAGGCCAGGTTGGACAAGGCCTTGAGTAACCTGCACTAGTGGGAGGGTTCCCTGCCTATGGCAGGGGGCTGGAACTAGATGATCCTTGATGTCCCTTCCAACCTTACCATTCTATGATTCTATATTTACAATATATTACAAATATCTACACTTACATGCAAGTTAAAGGTAATACAGAAACACAGTCCCCCTCCCAGAAATCAGAGTCCACTAGAGAGGCTCCCAACCACCCTTCCACCTTCTTTCCACCCCTCTACCTTACCCCAGGGTCTGCCTTACATGCAAGGGGGTTTAGAAGCAAAGTGATTAGCTGGGTTCCACAGATCCAAGCAGAAGAGAAACATAGACTCCAACAGACCCCGACAAACTGACTGACTCATCTATGTTTGTATCCTTGGTTTTATGCATCTCAGCAAGCCTATGAGTGAAGTAGACATCACCACTGTTTGCTTTTCACAGCCTATAATCTAATTTTTCTTGTTAAAATATTCCAATTAGCCTCAAACTACCACAGACATGTAGAGACATTTTCTAGGTATATTTTGGATGTATTTTGGGTCATTTGACCCTGCCACCACAGTGATGTGGAGGTAAATAGGAATGTCTGAAGTGCAATATCCTCAATATAATGTTTGATGTCTATATATGTAATGGTTTGAGGCTAATTGGAATATTTTACTGAGAGAAATTAAATCCTTAGCTGTGAGAAGAAAGAACAACAATAATAACAGTGACCTATATCACTCATTCTTCTGCTGAGAAGTGCAGCTAGTCAAAACATAGAACAGACACTCACTGCTCACTCACTTCTGAGTTAGTTCTCAGGAGTTGTTGTCCTCCTTCTTTTCACTCTGGCAGTCTGTGTTTGCTTCTGCCTTAACTCTAATTTGACCTAACTCTTTATTTCCTCCAACCTCCTTATCATCTTTTTGACATCTCACCTCATATCTCTCCAGATTTATCATGTAAGATATACGGCGATTGATCTGCTTATTTCTGAAGGGAGGGAAAAAGGGGAGGGAAGAAGGGGGGAGGTTTGGGTCAGGATCCTCCTGGCAATCTGATTGTTTTGTAGGTTTTCTTGTGTTTCTGCATTACTTT
>VWZE01006223.1:37996-64851 GCA_013396675.1 Eubucco bourcierii | reverse complement strand
GGGGGGGGGGGGGTAACTCCCAAACCATCACAATATAAAGATGAAGTAGAGGTACCCAACTGTGATGGCTTTTCTAGATCAAGTTTTTAGGAAGCTGTTTCTGAAATGGCGCCTGGTACTTCATTTGCTGCAAAAAAAAAGAACCCTTAATGAACTAAAATACATGCTGTGGGAATATTTGGGAGCTTATGACCCCAGAAAGACCTGTGAAGTTAAGGTAATTAGTTATATTGCTACATCAACATGACCTTTAAAATAATCTAGTACACAGTCACATATATATCATAAAGACACCATATAAGGATATAGAGAAGGGACATATAAGTGTCTTTTCTGTAAGTAGAGAATATGATGGATACCATTCTGTAGGAAGGTAATGGTAACAGGAAGAGGTCATCTGGGAGCTGTTATGCATATAATCAACGGTGGTTTATATGTAATAAATCAAAATTTTAGTAAATTTTACTTTGGTTACTCAATACTACTGAAATAGTGAAGCTGACTAAAACTATTGATTTATGCTGCCTTTCGCTTGAAAAAAAGATTGCTGAGAAGAATTCTTTGCTGTTATCAGGAGTACAAGTTCTAAGTAATTTGATTTTAACCCCACCAGATGGCATTGTTGAGAGGCTTAATTAAATTCTGACAGTGTAGCATCTTGTTAAATTATTGTGACAATTAAAAAGGGCATGAGATAGAGTGAAAAAGCCAAGGTTCATTATCATTCCTCTGAATTAGTAAAGCCAATCAATAAATAACCTGAAGTCCTCAAAGAGCATTTTTATTTAAGTGAAATTTAAATTATAGATTCTTAGTCCTTATCTACTAGAAGCAATACTTCTTCCCAGTCTCTAATGCCTACTGTGCACTGTGAAACAAGCACAGCCAATGAAAATTTTTATTATAAGAAGTAATTTTGTGCTATACTATATACAAGGTTAGGTGATATCATCAACTTATTTAAGTTTTTTATTCTTTTTATTTTTTTTTCCTTTGGAATACACAAACGCTACAAATATATTCCTTTAAAATGTTGCATTTTAATAAAGTATTTTACAAAATAACTTGAAGTACAACTCTGGTGTGTATTGTGAACCTGCTTCCTACCTTTGAAAATGAAAGAACAAACCATACTGTCCAGACAACTTTAGATACTGTGTCTACACTAGAAATTAACGTTGTAGAGCAGAACACCACCGAAGTTTTGTACAAGATCCCTGCAACTAGGGTTTTTACTTTGATTTAGTTTATGTCTGCTCTCTGAACTGAGTATTTCTAAGTTGAAAGCAAGCAACATTTAGCTTATATAAACTTTATTGCCCTTGACAAGAAGTAAAAATGTGTTTGTTGACATCAATAAATTATGCCATAATGTTTTCTGAAATTGTGTTCTTATCATGAGGAAAGTTAAAAGAAAATATGTGCTGTTTAAATATCAGAAACCTAGAGATCAGAAGTTTGTGAGAGTGGGGGGGTTTTGTATATAAAATCATAATCAAAATGCAAATCATCATTTCATCAGTAGTAGATGCATGTTTCCAAAGTCAAAAACATTCACTGCCTCAGACAAAGTCAGTACACTTTAATTTTTTATTCAGGCTCATTGTTCAGCATATACTCATATAATGTGCACAGCATCATGATGTAATATAGATTTGTCCTGGGTTAACACAGCCCACTCTCACAAGCCTCCCTCTCCCTACACAAATGGGAGGCAAAATAACAAGGAAAAAAAAATCTGACTTGAAATAAGAAGTTTAACGAGATGTATAATAACCTTAGCCTATTTTGCAGAACAGCAGAGCAAAAACAGAAACATCAGCAGAAGCCTGAGATAAAATGGTTCCCCCAACTCAAGTATGCAGCAGCCAGCCCAGAAGAAAAGACCAACTCTCCAAACCCATAAACAGGAAGCAGCAATTGGAACCTGAAGCCTCTCATGTTACAGTCTGAACTTCAAGCCCCATGGTACTTTGCTTCAGCCAGCAACTTTCATTTTGAAGCTGGCATGATGTCAGCATGGTATTCAATAGACATTGGCAGATTCAGTTCAACCCATGACAAGTCAGTTTTGTAGTATGATAGTAGTGCAGCTATTTTCATGAAAAGTTAGCAGAGTCTTATGTAATTGCCCCAAATCCTTAAAGGACAAGCTATTCGCATTAATCAACTGGTTTGAGTCCTTAAGGGGCGAGCTGTGAGGGCACCAAGCTGGTTGGCTCATCAATATCTGTTCAGATGCCCCTTGTTTTGGTTTGAACCTCCTGTTATTCATTCCTCTGGAGGCAGCTCACAGGTGGCATCCTTGCCCTCAGTGTGACCTCTCACAGAGACCGTGAAACTTCAGCTCATAACCAGCAGTTAGCACCGTATGGATTGCTCACATGTCCAGTTAATACAGAATCTTTCCCCACACATTAGTTCTTTGATGAATTCATAATCACTTTCAGTGTTGCCAGTTTCATGAAATTCTGTGAATTAAAGATCTGAGTCATTAGCCTGTGTCCTGGGTAACAGGATTGCATTTCATAGAATCATAGAATCATAGAATGGTAAGGTTGGAAGGGACCTCAAGGATCTAGTTCCAACCCCCTGCCATAGGTAGGGACACCTCCCACTAGGACAGCTCACTCAAGGCCTCCAACCTGGCCTTGAACACCTCCAGGGAGGGAGCAGCCACAACCTCCCTAGGCAACCTGTTCCAGTGCCTCACCACCCTCACTGCAAAGAACTTCCTCCTGACATCTAGTCTAAGTCTTCCCTCTGCCAGTTTAAACCCATTGCCCCTTTTCCTGTCATTACAAGACCTTGTAAACAGTCCCTCCCCAGCCTTCCTGTAGGCCCCCTTCAGATACTGGAAGGCTACCTGTATAATGTCATTGTCATATACTTCATGACTTCTATTTCTTTCCAATGGAGTTTATACATAAAAATGCAAACCATAAGCACCAGTAATAATTTTTAACTAATTATTCATTAGCTTTTTGCAAATAAAATATATTTCTTGTATCTATAGCTATAATTAATATCTAATAGCTATAATTATCTAAAATAATAAACTAATCACAACTGAATTAGTGAGATTCTTTTTCCTCCTTCAGATCAGAAAGACAACTTTTTTTGCTAGCTTTCAGTTATAACTTAAGAGTATTTTGTGAACTTGAAAGTCTGACCTTTTCACTAATTATGTTACAATGCAACAAGAATTTAGAGCTCTTCTTTTTCAGTCTGCAGGAAAATCTTTTTAAGTGGCCTTTTGCTATAAGCAGTATTAATGACTTGAGAATTTGAACTGTACAAAAAGTCATAAAATAACCTGTTCTGATTATATTATGAAAATAACTCATACTAAACCTCCAATTGCATGAGTTAAAAGATCGTTGATGACAGCACAGAAAGAGCAGGTAGAGATATTCTTCCTGTCATTTATCCTGTACAAGAGCCTGAGAAAACACATTTCTTAATGAGTTCAATCCAATTATTGTTGAAATTAATAGAAACACTCCACTGATTTTGACAAAAGATAAATCATGCTTCAAAATCATAAAGCAGGAAAGTGTGTGATGCCAAACCCTGCATGAAAACGCAAAAATAGCTTAGGTGTCCTAAATTAGCTATAAGGTAAACATAAGTAACTCCGGGTGTGAAATTTGGAATACCTTGCTTAAATGTGACTAGTCTAAGATTCTTGCAGGTATTTCAAGAAATTTCAGTGAGAGGATGTGCTGGTTTGGGAGTTACCTGCCTCCCACACTTTGTAAAATCACCCAGACTAGGCTTAGCCAGTTGGAAGTTGAGATGAACCTCTATTTACAGTTTAGCACAATATACAAGCAGAGATATACACAATATACAGGAATATTGACAGAAATATAGAAGTTAAAGGTGATACAGAAACACAACACCCCTCCCAGAAATCAGAGTCCCCAGGAGGGGGTCCCAACCACCCTTCCATCTCTATACCTCATCCCAGGGTCTGACTTATGCACAAGGTGAGTTTGGAGGATCAGCCAGGGGGGTTAGAAGGAAAGTGGTTAGTTAGGTTAGCAGAGAAGCCAGCAAACAAAACCCACAGCTAGAGAGAGAGAAAGAATCTCTTTGTGTGAGTGTCTTATCTATATTTTTGTTGTTATACATCTCAGCAAGCCTATGTGTGAAGTAGACATCAACACTGTTTTCTATTCACAGCCTATAATCTAACTCTTTTCATAAAAATATACAATTAGCTTCAAACCAGCACAGCTGTGCAGAGTGCAGTATGCATGTTGGATTTTGAGTGACCGTGTTGCAATGTTTTTAAGCCACATTGTCCAGCCATGTCACACCCTTCTGGAGACAATAAAGCAATTGCAATCTCTTAAGTTTTGGAGATTTTGGATTTCAGTTTCTTTTGTGGTTTGCGGTTTTTGTTCATTTGTTGTGGAGGTTTAGTATGTGTGTGTATTGACTTGTTTCTTTTTTGTTTCTTTGTTTTGAATTAATTATAAATTTAGGTAATTGTATTCTATTTTATACAGTTTATGATATTTATAATAATGTATAATATTGTATACAAGTTTAGATATTTATAATATGGCAGGGCAAGGGATTAGAACTAGATGATCTTTGAGGTCCCTTCCAACCTTACCATTCTACGATGTTCTGGGTTGATGAAAAGCTCAACATGAGCCTGCAGTATGTGCATGCAGCCCAGACAGCAACTGAGTCCTGGGCTGCATCAAGAGCAGTGTGGCCAGCAGAGCAAGGGAGGGGATTCTGCCCCTTTGCTCTGCTCTCATCAGACCCCATCTGGAGTCCTGTGTGCAGCTCTGGAGCCCCCAGAACAGGAAAGATTTTTGAAAGATTTGGGACAGCCATGCTTGCTTAATACAAGGCCTTCAAGGAATCATTTGGCAGGGATTCAAGGGCATCACTCTCTGAAGACCATCATAGATATTAGAATAAAAAATTATCCACCTATCCCTTATTAAAAAAAAAAAACAAAAAACATATATGTGTAGGATGTCAATCCAAGGGCATATCTCAGCAGAGTTCCCTAGGGTGTCACGGAAAAGAGGATCTCTGCACTTCATTGCAGATTCTTCATAATTACTGCAGGGATATTACCAGAAGGACTACTGCAGAGAACAAAAATCCTTTGGGTCACATATCTTCAATCACCTTACTACATCAGTGTGACACATTATTGTACAGACCATCGTAGTGTAGGTTGTTGTCATGGTAGGCCTAAAAAGGCCAAGGTGGGCTTGTACATGTCCTGGCTTGCCCAGGCTTGTTCCCCTGCTCCCCCTCCCTCTGTGCTGGGGGTGGCGGCCAGAGGAAACGGGACAAAAGCCTCAGCTTCACCTAATATGGGCAAACTGGGCAAAGTGCCATCCTGGTTGGCTAATCTATGTCCAAAGGCCCATTAGCCTCAGGCTGAATGGATATAAAGGGACGAGCAGGTAGCACAACGATGCTCTCTGCCATTGTATCCATGCCTGCTTACTACCTCATTGATCCTGAGCTGAGGCTCTGATGCCTCCACACATTCGGCCTGCACAGCCAGCGTGGCACTGTGCTGAGACTGCACATCGCAAGACGCCCTGCTCGCACCTGAAGGCCTACTGCCAGGACCAGGTCAGAGATGTCTGCTTCCTTTCTCCAGCACCTAGGAGCCTGGGGAAACTCCAAAGCCTCTAACAGCTTCTGACCTGGCAGCAGCCCCGCCACGTGCTTTGGGTATTGTCCCATAATATTTTGTGAGTAAATACTTCAAGCCTCTTGTAATCATTAATTGCCTTCTGCCATAAGCAGAAAGGAGCTTCCTGCATCCATCCAGTGGCTAAGCAGGATAACTAACTGCAAGCAGTGTAAGTGACCGCACAAACCTCTGCCAGTAAAAATGTTTTCTTATGCTGGGTACCTTTAAAGTGTTCCAGTTTTGCCTGTTTCCTGTATGTACAAATTTCCAAACCATGCATTTTGAACCTTGTATATAAGTTTTCCGGTGAGATTTAATGTTAATAAACAGTTTTCATAGTTATTAACAATCTCTGGATATCAAAATTAATATCAAATATTAATTTTTAATTATTTAATAACATTTGTGTGGGGAAAAAAAATCAAGTGCTATGAAAATGAACCTTTAAACACATGGAATGATTTTCAAATGTAGTACTATGTGAATGAAGCATAATGTCAATATGGAGTCAGAATTCCCATTGCTCTTTATCCACAGAATATGTTGTGTCTACACTAGGTGATCTTCTTATAGACACATTCAAACATAATACAAAGAAGAGATTAGACAAAAGATAGACTGCAGCTGATCACACTGAATGTTTTGAGCACTCATGGGGAAAACATTGCCCTTCAGCTGCTCAGCTGTGGACATAAATATTCATTGCAAATTTTCAGACTGAAAATTGATTTCTAACTGCTTCATGCAGCACTCTGTATCTGATTTTTCTTTAGTTAAAATCAACAAGTATCAGGGTCAATAATTCTGTGTTGTGATAGTTTGTTCAGTCTTCTCAATATTTACTTTTAAATGTTCATGACTAAGGAAAACAGGGATAAAAAGGTACAAAATCTGTAACAGTTGTTGGCTAGAAGACACTACAAGAGACTAGGAGGCTGAGAAATTTAAACCTTGGAGTGTAACACTGAGGGGCAAAAGCTCATCTAAACGTTCCCAAAGAAGAACAGGGGCACAAAGGCAGGTGGAATCTCAAATCAAGGGACACCCTGTCTGACCCCTTCCCAGGGCTGTCGCAGGAGACTGCCCAGGCCCTTCGGCCAAATATGAAACCCATCAGAAACAATAAAAGCTCTCCACAGCACCTTTGGGACTGAGAGGTTGCTGCTTTGAGATATAGGACACATTATGGGATACAGGGGAAGAGCATTTTGTGGTGGGACAAGACTTCCTCTGGGATGTTTATGGGAGGAAGCAGAGACAAAGAAAGAGAGGGAAGTAGATGTTTTTGTGTCTAATTCTAGGTAATAAAAATGTCTGCTTACATGTAAATACATGGCTAGGCCATATGCTTGTCTGTCAATGATCTGCATCTAAGCAGTCAGTCCTACCTGATGAAATGCTACTTCCATCTCCTTTCCTGAAGAATGCACCCTTAGTTTGGTGTTGTGGGGAGGGGGAGGCACAGAGTCTGTCTGACAGCTACTAGACTCAGACCGCAGATCAGGAGGCCCTGAAGTCATAGTACTAGGAATTAGAGAGATTAAAGAGAGTGAACTTGCATACCAACAACTACAGTAAGTCATACTGTACATATGCTACCATGCTGTACACATCCATGCTACCAGTAACTGGACCAAGTGCAGGTGTATGACTGAGTGAATGACCACTAGTAAAGATCAAGTTAAATTAAACAGAGAGTACATGACGTTGCCTGGGACTTCTGGATGTCATGTAGTCCAGCCCCCTGCTAAAGCAGGTTCACCAAAAGCAGATTGCCCAGAATTGCATCCAGACTCCACAACCTCTCAGGGTAGCCTGTTCCAGTCATCTGTCACCATCATAGTAAAGGAGTTTTTCCTTATACGTAGGCAGAACTTCCCATTTCCCAGCTTGTCCCTGTTACACCTTGTTCTGTCTCTGTTCTTCTTTTTTTTTTCTTCTTGAATATGTGTTTCATCCAGAACAACTTTAAAATCAATATACATAAACACAGGATAAAATTATTTTTCTAACTGATAGTAAGGTCAAGGCTTGACATGTTTGACAGAGCCTAAACAAGATGCACAAAGTGACTGAAATGCTCAGAAATACACTGGAGACACCTTTTTGATTCAGAGTAGTGAGAGTAAATTGAAAGCAGAGTGATAAGAAGGAAATCTGTTCATTTCTTTCTTTCTTTCATTGCTTTCTTAAAGTCAAACATTAATGCAAGTTAAATTATCCACATGTGCTGGCTTGAGGCTAATTGGAGTATTGTAATGAGAGAAATCAGTTCATCGGCTGTGAAAACAGAATAATAATGATGTTTATTTCACCCATTGGTTTTGCTGAGAGACATAAAACAATAACAAAGTCACTTCTTTGGTCAGTGTTCCTGGTTGCATCTTGCCTTAACTCTTGGAAACGAATGTATCTCGCTCTAATCATTTCCTTCGAATCCCTTACTGGCTCTGGTATCTCATTTCTGGTTTTGAAGTTCTTTATTCCTTCTAATTTGTATATAATTGTAAATACTTATATATATTGTGTATATATATGTTTGTAAATATGTGTTGTGCTGTGCTGTGCTGTAAATATAGCTTCATTTTAACTTTCAGCAGTCTGAGTTAGCCTGGTGATTCCAAGCGTGTGTGAACTCTCTAACCACCACACACAGCAAAATATGCTTTGCTCTTTCTCTGCTTGTTCAGAATTAATTCATTCAGAATTGTGATGGTTTGGAAGTTCCCTGTCTCCCCACACTTTGTAAAAATGACCCAGACTAGAACTCAGTAGGTTGGAAGTTAAGGACTGAAGCTCTATTTACAGCTTTGCACAATGTACAGCAGATATATACACTATATACAGAATATTTACAGAAATATACAAGTAAAAGGTAATACAGAAACACAACACAACTCCCAGAAATCAGAGACCCCAGGAGGGGTTCCCAACCACCCTTCCACCTTCTCCCCACCCCTGTACCTTACCCCAAGGTTTGCCTTACGTGCAAGGTAAATTAGGAGGATCAGCCAGGGAGGTTAGAAGAAAAGTGGTTAGTGAGGATTAATCGGCAGAGGAGTCAGAGCCCAGAAGCTGCTAGATCCCCCAGCAGCTCCTGCTCCAGCAAGTGACAGAGAGAGACTGACTTATCTATTGTTTTGGTTAGTGTTCCCAAACAATTTCTTAGCAAGCGTATGAGTGAAGTAGACATCATGATGTTTTCCTTTCACAGCCTATAGTGTAATTTTCTCTATTAAAATATTCTAATTAGCCTCAAACCAGTACAAGAATGCATTGCATTCAACTGTCAGATTTATCTGAGTCAGAGAATTCCTTGTAATCTGACATACACCTGCTAAAAAAATTTCAGACATGGACATGTTCTATTATTGTTTGATAATAATCCTTTTCATAGTATCTTTCAGTTATCACTATTATTTTGTACTTAATACCAGGTATCTGTAAGCTAATTTTATGTCTAATTCTAGAATTACATAGTTCTCAAAAAGTATTTTATATTCTACAGTATGCATCTAGCCTGAGGAAGACCTAAGCATCTGTTTTATTGGCTCATTCAGACAGCGCTTTGTAAAAGTGTGATCACAGTACGAAACTGAAATGTCAACTTTACTGTAGGAGTCAAGTAGTTTGTAAGTATGATCATGTATTTTGCCATCCGTAAGTTACTTTCTCAGTTTTGTACATTTCCATTTACCATATAATAGTTTCTAACAGCTGGACTGAAGTCAGAGCATTTGTACGTATAAGTTAACATGTTCTTTAGAATAGCTTCTCTGTGACACATTTGTTGAAAAAGCTGAGTTCATAACAACAACAAAAAAACATAATTAAACAGTATAGTACTTTGATTTCTGGTTTCACCAACTCATCTGTGTTTTACATATAAAAAGTTCTGTTAAAACTTTTCATACAGATGAAAAAGACAGAACATGTATATTTTAAGCAGTGCTGTTCCCCCTTGAAGCCAGCCAGGGCAGGGGGATGAAGCAGTTTTCGTGCTGTCTTCTCCCTGATCAAACTCACAGGGGAGGGGAGAAGGAAGGAATTTGGAGTGCTCTGGAACAGGACCACCGACGGTTGTTTAGTTCAACCACTCTGCACTTACCAGGGACATCTTCCACTAGATCAGGTTGCTCACAGTCTTGTTGAGCTTGAAGTGTAAATCACCAGGGATGGGGTCTAAACTGCTTCCCTGGGCAACCTGTTCCAGAGTTCCACCACCCTCATGGTAAAGAACTTGTTCCTAACACCTGATTTAAGTCTGTTTTAATCTAAAACTATTGCTCCTCATCCTAGCACTACAGCCCTTTGAACACAGCTGCATATCAAAAGAATACTCACAACTGTAACTTCTGTGGAGTTCTGGAAAGAAAATTACTATCTGTGTCTTCCAGACAGAGGTTGTTTTGGTTGTGGGTTTTTGGGTTTTGTTTTTTGGTGGGGTTTTTTGTTTTGGTTTGGTTTGGTTTTTTGTTTGTTTGTTTGTTTGTTTGTTTGGTATTTTTTGGGGTTTTTTTTAATGTGGTTTTTTTTATTATTGTTTTGGTGGTGGTAGTGGTTTTGTTTTCTTTTGTGGTCTTTTTTTTTGTGGTGGTGTTTTTTCTTTGGTAATTTTTGTTTTGCTTTGATGTGGGTTTTTTGATCGGTTTTTTTTGGTGGTGATGGTGGTTTTGTTTTGGTTTTGGTTTTTTTTTTTGTGATGGTGTTTTGTTCTTTTTAATCAGATAAATAATGCATTGTGCTATTGGAACATGTGTGTCCATTGCTTTATATTAAAAGTTATAACTTCATAGGATATGCAGCTACATTTCACACTTTATTATCTTTATCTAAGTAAATGCATTCTTTAAAAATAAAGGAAAAACCAAGGAAACTCTGGGACTACAGAAAACTTTTATGTAGGCTCATAGAGCAACACTAGGAAAGAAAGAATTTATTCTAGAAACATAGTTTGGAATGGAAAAGCTGTAAAATGGGTAGAGGAAGACACCTACTGGAAGCTGTCACATTTTTTATTTCTAGAAACCATTGAATTATTTCAGCTTAGCATGAATGAAGTCCTGCCAGATGTCCTTATCGTGAAGGGGATATATTTTTTTACTTGTATTAATTTCACCAGCTGACAGGCGAAATAAAACATTTCTGTGCTGCTTTTCTGCCTCAGCATATGTTATTGCAGCAAATGCAATTCCATATCTGTCTACCCAGCATTTCTGAGCCATGGTTTCATTGTGCTGCTCATTGTTGCATAACCTCATTACAAACTCAACAATATCTTGGAGTGTGGCTGACCAGATATGGTGGTTTTTTGAATGCTGCTGTAGCATTTTCCATGGTGTTTTTCACTGTCTAATTCAGGACCTACTTTTATTAAGTGCAGGTGCCATCTCTTATCTCTCACTGCAATGGGATTCATTTGTCTCCCTGTCAATGCTAAGAATCTTGACCTTTCAGTCCTTTGCATAGTTGCTCCACAACACTCTCTGAAGTACATTCTCCCTTTTGCTCTCAAAGATGGGATGTGGAGCACTACTCGCATCTATCAGACACATATTTACTGCAGGGTAAATCACAGCTGCTTTGGCTTCAAGGATGTGTAATATTTTTCATCCAAGTTTCACAGCCTGTGGTAGATAAATTTACTCTTGTGACTACCCTTAATTGGTTTGGTAGCATATCAGTGGCTGTCACATGATAATATGAATTAAAAAGCCTGCTAGCATATGCCTTTGTATCCCAATTTTGGTGTCTTCTTTTACGAACTTTTCAGTTTAATTGTAGTCACAGTTCCATATCCCACAAAGGAGTCCACAGGATCATTATATCTTCATGCTGCCACAATATAACTCTTCTACCTTGTGTAGTAAAGGACAGTACTTATATCTATGACCTCTCAAAAGCATGGCAGAAATTCCGGTTTTGGATTTCAAAATTCACAAATGGCATTTAATATTACATCTTGCCCTTACATTCAACTCATTTTTGAAATGGTTTCTTGGAGGTATAAAATGTGTGCCCAGGTGGCCAAGAAGGCCAATGGCATCCTGGCCTGCATCAAGAATAGTGTGGCCAGCAGGAGCAGGGAGATCATTCTTCCCCTGTACTCTGCACTGGTTAGACCACACCTTGAGTACTGGGTCCAGTTCTGGGCCACTCAATTTAAGAAGGACATTGAGGTGCTTGAGCGTGTCCAGAGAAGGGCAATGAGGCTGGTGAGAGGCCTTGAGCACAGCCCTATGAGGAGAGGCTGAGGGAGCTGGGATTGTTTAGCCTGGAGAAGAGGAGGCTCAGAGGAGACCTTCTTGCTGTCTCCAACTACCTGAACAGTGGTTGTAGCCAGGAGGAGGTTGCTTTCTTCTCTCAGGCAACCAGCACCAGAACAAGAGGACACAGTCTCAAGCTGAGCCAGAGGAAGTTCAGGCTCGAGGTGAGGAAAAAAATCTTCACTGAGAAAGTCATTGACTGCTGGAATGGGCTGCCCAGGGAGGTGGTGAAGTCACCGTCCCTGGAGGTGTTCAAGGCGGGTTTGGACGTGGCACTTGGTGCCATGGTCTAGTCTTGAGGTCTGTGGTATTGGGTTGGACTTGATCTTTGAGGTCTCTTCCAACCTTGGTGATACTGTGAATATTCTGTGTTCTTGCACCTGACATGTTGAATGTATTAAGGAAGGACGAAAGGAAGGAAGAAAGGAAAGAAGGAAGGAAGGAAGGAACGAACGAACGAAGAAAAGAAAGAAAGAAAGAAAGGAAGAAAGAAAGAAAGGAAGAAAGAAAGAAAGGAAGAAAGAAAGAAAGGAAGAAAGAAAGAAAGGAAGAAAGAAAGAAAGGAAGAAAGAAAGAAAGGAAGAAAGAAAGAAAGGAAGAAAGAAAGAAAGGAAGAAAGAAAGAAAGGAAGAAAGAAAGAAAGGAAGAAAGAAAGAAAGGAAGAAAGAAAGAAAGGAAGAAAGAAAGAAAGGAAGAAAGAAAGAAAGGAAGAAAGAAAGAAAGGAAGAAAGAAAGAAAGAAAGAAAGAAAGAAAGAAAGATGTAAGTGAAAACATTTCCATTTATCACTGACAAACTGAAGAAGAGTCTTATAGGGTATAGGAGTCAGCACAAGCAGAGGGTAATAATTGCTGCTAGCAAGGAAGTAAAATTCTTTCTCAAGTATTTCTTGCTAACAAAAGTCTAAATTTATGACAGGATCTGTATATGAAGGTTTTATAGTTCATTTGTACAAATATATTTTTTCTGTTCTTGATTACTAGAATAAAGCTTCACAGAATTACACAGTAAATATTAGCTCAAACCAAATTTTTTTTAACACCTCCAGGGACAGTGATTCCACCACCTCTCTGGGCTACCTATTCCAATGCCTGACTACTTTTTCAGTAAAGAAATTTCTTGTAATATCCAATCTAAACCTCCCCTGGTAATTATCTCTCCCACTTTCTCATTCTCCATTCTCTCTCTCTTTTCTCTCTTCCTCTGTTTTGTTTGCAAGTAATAAATAGTCTCACTTTGACATGTGATCTCAATTTTATCTCATTTATCTCAAATATGTGTCTTAATTTCACTCATGGAAATGTTCCAAAGAGCCACATCTCCTTCCCAACTTCCAGATCAAGACAGCAGGAGCATCAATATTACATAAGGTAGCACCATTTCTGTGCGAGTTTATTTTACTTTATTTATAGTATCACCTTTCCTTCTTTGACACAGTCATAAAACAAAACCTTCCTGGGCCATTTTCCTGAGATAGTTGCAGTCCCAGGGAAAAAAAAGGTGTAATGAAGAAAAGTCACAAACTTTTGGTGATTAATATCAGTATTCCTTATCAATTTAGAATTTTAGGATTATTCCTTTAGATCTTTTCTAACTTCACAGAATGGTAAGGTTGGAAAGGACCTGAAGGATCATCTAGTTCCAACCCCCTGCAATAAGCAGGGACACCTCCCACTAGTACAGGTTACTCAAGGCCTTGTCCAACCTGGCCTTGAACACCTCCACGGAGGGAGCAGCCACAACCTCCCTGGGCAACCTGTGCCAGTGTCTCACCACCCTCACTGCAAAGAACTTCCTCCTAACATCCAGTCTAAATCTCCCCTCTGCTAGTTTAAACCCATTGCCCCTCATCCTCTCATTTATTGCAAGACCTTGTCAATAGTCCCTTCACAGCCTCCCTGTACATCCCCTTCAGATACTGGAAGGATACTCTAAGGTCTCCTGGAAGCCTTCTCTTCTCCAGGCGGCAGAGCCCAAACTCTTGTAGCCTGTTCTCATAGCAGAGCTGCTGCAGTCCTCTGATCATCTTTGTGGCCCTCCTCTGGACCTGCTCCAACAGTTCCATGTCCTTTCCATGCTAGGGGCTCCAGAACTGCACACAGGACACAGAAACTTGAAGCTTCTCAAGTATAAAACAGAATTACGCTCAGAATCTTCTTAAGAAAATTGGTTAAAAATAACAGTTTGAGGTTTACCAGATAAGATTAAGAGATTTTGAGGTTTACCAAACAAGATTAAGAGATCACCATGAATACAAGACCCTGTTAATGAAAGTGGATGAAAATTAATGGAGAGAAGGAAAGAAAGAAATTACTAAATACTATGACATTTACAGAACAGATAAAATATTAAAAAAGAAAACAAAAAGCAGCATTCAGCCTAGTTGCATTACAAAAATTTCAGAACCAGAAAGGTACTTTAGTAAACAACACATGAAGCTGTGAGCTAGTTCAGGATAACTGCTATTTTTCATGCTCTTTCACTGAAAGAAATACATTAGGATCATCCTGCTGAGCTAGCGGTCTTTGCACTCACATTAGACAGGCTGGTGAGTTCGCATTGCAGGCAGATTTTCCAGGGTTCATCCATCTATAAGATGAATACAACCTTCTGTTATAGACTTTGCAATGTAGTAAGGCTGTATTTGCAGTCAGGTATTACGCCCTCACTTTTTACTAGTGGGAGGTGTCCCTGCCTATGGCAGGGGGTTGGAACTAGATGATCCTTGAGGTCCCTTTCAACCTTACCATTCTATGATTTTATGATTTATAGTCACAGCTTAAACTGATCAGTCACATTAGGCTTTTAAGTCTCAGATCTGATATATATTGATGGATTGCTGATCTATAAAAGGTTATTCCTACTGCTAAAGCAGCAATGCAGTTTTCAGATAAAGTGTGATTCTGCACTAAAGAGGGATGTTTCTATGCGACTGCTCTTCTGATCACATCTCTAAATAGAATGCTTGACTTTTTTCTTTATGGTTTCTTTCCTTTTTCAGTGGAATAGATAATCCATATGTAAAATATTTCATTTATAAGTGATACTGTCAACAAATTCTCTGTTTTCAGTTGCCTGATTTTCTTCTCCCTTTTTAATATGATTCACTTCTGAATTTATCATAGCAAAATGGTTATGGCTAAAGATCAATGGCTAAATGGTTGGGCCCCAAAAGCCAAAATGAGGTATGACTTTTTTAAAAATTTTTCTACATAATAAATAAGGAGAAGGGAAGGAAGTCAGGAGATCTGGAGAGAACACAGAATTTCAGCATAAGAGTATATGAAATATAGAATCATAGAATGGTAAGGATGGAAAGGACTTCAAAGATCATCTAGTTCCAACCCCCTGACATAGGCAGGGACACCTCCCACTAGTACAGGTCACTCAAGGCATCATCCAACCTGACCTTGAACACCTCCAGGTAGGTTGTGGAGCACAGAAGCACTGAATGTGATCTTTGATCGTGCATTTCTTACGTGCACAATTCCATTTCCTGAATCATAGTTATCACAACATGATGACTTTTACTACTTTTCAGATAAAAATGAAGAGAATTGGGTATTAACTCTGTTCACTATTGGAATTGTAATCTCAGATACAGTTATTTTTAAGACCATGCCATGAAATGGATTCAGTGCTGGGTTCTGTTTCCCTGTGAAATGCATACTCATCTGGTACTGAAAGCCAGGAGGGAATTCCAGCAATCCAAAGCAGAACAGCAGGAGGTTCATCCATCTTGTTACTCTGATTCATTACAGCATCACAGAAAATGTCTAACCTTCAACCCAGTTTAGAGTCAATCCTAAACCGTATCCCTAAGTGGAAGAACATTCTAATATTTGATAATCCTCTCTGTGAAGAAATATTTCCTAGCATCCAGCCTGAACCTCCCCTGGCACAGCTTGAAACTGTTTCCTCTAGTTCTGTTGCTTCACACCAAGGGGAAGAGGTTGCCCCACTTCTTGCTCCAACCTCCCTTCACGTAGTTGGAGAGCTTCCTCTTCTCTAGACTAAACAGCCCCAGCTCCCTCAGACGCTCCTTGTAGGTCATGTGCTCCAGGCCCTTCACAAGCCTTACTGCCCTTCTCTGGACATGGTCCAGAACATCAATGACCTTCTTGTAGTGAAAGACCCAGAACTGAATACATTACTTGAGGTGTGCCAAGGCCAGGGGGACGATCACCTCCCCATTCCTGCTGGCCACTGTGTTTCTAATACAAACCAGGATGTTGGTTTTCTTGGCCACGTGGACACACTGCTGACTCATATTTAATCAACTGTCAATACCCCCAGGTCCCTCTCCGAGTCGCAGTTTTCCAACTGCACATCCCCAGGTCTGGAGTTGTTATCATCCAGGGGGAGGACCTGGCACTTGACCTTTTTAAACTTCATACAATTAGCCTTGGCCCATGGGTATAACCTGTCCAAGTCTCACCACAAAGCCTCCCTACCCTCTAACAGATCAGCGCCCAGCCACCCAACTTGGTGTCATTCGCAGGTTTACTGAGGATATATTCAATTCTCTCATCTAGATCATTGATAAAGATACTAAAGAGAACAGGCCCCAGTACTGAACCCTGGGGGACAACACTAGTAACTGGGGACCAGCCAGACTTGTGCTCTGAGTTTCTGAAGGAGAATGCTGTGGGAGACAGTGTCAAAGGATTTATTAAAGTTCAGACAGATGTCCACGGCCCTTGCTTCATCCTTGTTGTAGAAGGAGATCAGATTAGTCAGACAAGATCTGCCTTTCATAAACCTGTGCTCATGGGGCCTGATTGCCTGATTGTCTTGTCAGTGCTGTGTGATGGCACTCAGGATGACCTGCACCATAACATTTGCTGGCACCGAGGTCTGTAGTTCACTGGATCATCCTTTCATCTGTTCTTGTATATGAACATCACATTTGCCAGCCTTCAGTCAACTGGGACCTCTCTGGTTAGCCAGGGTTGTTGCCAAATAATGGTGATCAGCTTGGTGAGCACATCTGCCAGCTCCTTAAGTACCCTTGTGTGAATCCCATCCAGTCCATAGATTCGTGCAAATCTAAGTGTCACAATATGTCATTAATAATTTCCTTTGGGATTTTGGGGGCTACTTTCTGTTTCCATTCCTGTTTTCCAGTTGCAGGGACTGAACCCTCATGGAGCAATTGGTGTCATTGACAAATACTGAGCCATAGTAGTTGTTCACCAATTCAGCCTTTTCCTTGTCTTTGGTCACCAGGTTCCCTCTTTCATCCAGTAATGGATGGAGATTCTCCATAGTTCTTCTTTTAGTGTTAACATAAAAGCTCTTTTTATTATTTTTAATAACACTGGCCAGATTGAGTTCACGTTGAACTTTGGCCTAATTTTCTCCCTACATATCCTTGCAAGAGTCTTGTACACTTCCTGAGTTGCCTGCCCCTCTTTCAATACCCAGTAGGCTTTCCTTTTCTTCTGGAAGCTTCTAGCCAAAGCTCCACTTAGCCAAGTCAGTCTTCTACTTTCCAATGCACATGGACATTGATGGTTTCCTTGAGGAATGTCCAGCCTTCCTGGACTACTTTGTCCTTCAGCACTACCTCCCAAGGGATATACCATCAACCAGTCTCCTAAACAAGTCAAAGTCTGCCCTTTGTAAGTCCATTGTAGCATTTAAAACAGATTATCTATGCGATGGTTTAGAGACTGGTACTTTAGCCTAGTTCTTAATTATAAACAAGATTAGGAACATTCTGGAGATCCTTGAGTAAAAGGTAAACGAAATAAGGGGTTGGATGCAGAAGAACAATAATAAATAAGCCTATATCATTCCATTGGCTTGCTGATTAGGATATAGTTTGTTGCACAAACTATCCTTTCTGTTTTTCTCTTCTTCACTCTGCTGCTGGCTGGTGCTTTTGCTTGGTTTAGCTGACCTTGGTTGAGATTCTTGTTATGGCTAAGTAGCAGCAGGACTTTCTTTCTGCTTTCTCCTTTCCCATGTAAAACAAGGCTTTTCACACCCCTTTTCCATGGGGGTGTGAATCAGTACAAGGGGATCCTTTTATTGACTTTTTTTCTCTCTCTTTTATTTTCTTACCCCACTCCCCCCAACCCCCGCCTTGTCTCTGCCACCCCGTGTTAGTTAAGGCTCAGCTACTTAACCACAGTTAAATCCCTCTGTAAGTGCCACTGCCTTAGTTAGGGACCTGCCATGCTGCTGTTTGTTTCCTTCAGGCAGTAATCTTCATTTGTTTCCTCTCACCATTTTTATACTTAGCTGAGTTTAATAACGATAGAAAGCTATAGGAGTTCCAGCTATTCAGCAGCAATTCTTACTCTAACAATTCCTGCTGGACTATATTGAATTGCAGTGGGAGAACATTAAACCTTAATACATTAAACTACTATAGAGTGTTTTATTGCAGTCCAAGTCCACATGCAAGCAGTATTTTTAGCTGTACAAAGTAATTCCTCTTGCTACTTAGCATGCTATGAAAATAATTATAGGATGAGCAAAAACTGTTAGAACACTCATGTGCTAGAAGAAAGGTGTTAGAGAGTATGGTACATTACCAATCAAACCAACTCTTTCCCATGGATGAGATTATACATGATTTAAAACATGACTGGTATCTATCTTTTTTAAATCCCCCGAGATAAATTTTGTGCTGTGATAAAATACTGAATGGATGTGCTGGTTTGAGGTTAATTGGAATATTTTAACAAAAATAATTAGATTATAGGCTATGAAAAGAAAAAACAATGGTGATGTCTACTTCACTCATAGGTTTGCTGAGATGTATAAAAACAAGAACACAAATATATATAAGACAGAGAGACTCTGTCTCTAGCTGCTGGTTCTGTCTTCTGGCCTTTCTGCTGTGTAACCCAACTAATAACTCTGCTTCTAACCCTCCTTGCCAATCCTCCAAACTCATCGTTCATGTAAGGCAGACCCTGGGGTAAGGCAGAGGAGTGGAAAGAAGGTGGAAGGGTGGTTGGGAGCTCCTCCTGGGGACTCTGATTTCTGGGAGGGGGATTGTCTTTCTGTATTCCCTCTAACTTGTATATTTCTGTAACTATTCCTGTCTAGTGTGTATATATCTGCTTGTATATTGTGCTAAGCTGTAAATAGAGCTTCAGTCCTTAACTTTCAGCCAGCTGAGTCTAGTCTGGGTGATGTTTCATAGTGTGTGGGGGGCAGGGAACTCCCTGACCATCACAATGGACAATAAAGATTGGCTCAGTTTGCAATCTTCTGCACATCGAAATTACCACTTAACTCTCAAATTGTAGCAGTACTTTATAACAGAAAAGGAAAGAAATCATGCTAGCTGCTTTTGCAACAAACTTAAAGAAATATTCCACATCACCTATTCAGAAAATGGAGCTAATATCTTACAAACATATATGTGTGTGTGTATGTGTATAGGCACATATATATGTGTGTGTGTATATATTATATATGTATAGATACATATATATGTGTGTGTATATATATATATGTATAGATAGATATATATGTGTATATATATATACACACATACATACATATATACATATACACACATACATACATATATACATATACACACATACATACATATATACATATATATGTGTAGGTACTTATATATCTATCTATACATATATATATACACACACACATACATATATATACGTAATGGTTTAACACAAGGGGTAACCCACCCCTGAGTAACCTGACTGTTCCCCCAATGCAGTAGTGAGGGAAAAGTAATACACAAAACTTGGATTTAAGGTAAAGAGATACTAGTAGATATCATAATCACAATGCACAATTACCTTAACTTAGGCTACTTGCAGGGAAGAAACAAAAAAAGAAAGAAAAAAGAAAGGCAATGAAATGTAGGAAAGGAAAAATAAAACAGAAGAAAATCAGAAAACCAAAACTGGCATGCTACCTGACTCCCACCCATTTTGCTGCCATGCCTGCAGAAAGGAGTCAACACTCAAAAATTCGGAACTCAGAAGCAGCAACTGCAACAGAAAGCCTCCCATGTTACAATCTGATCTTCAAGCCTCCTAATACTTTGTTCCAGTCAGTACTTTCATTTTTGAAGCTGGCATGACTGCATCTTGGGATGAATAATAGCAGCAGATTCAACTCAACACATGACAACATATGAATGATTTTGTGTCTACAGTTCAGTATTACCAAGTTTCACAGTTACCTATTTTCACAATACATTCTCACAATACTTCTGTAGTCACATTCTCACAATATTTCTGTAGTCATCTTTTCCGTGAGTTGCTTCCCCTAGATCAAATTAAATTTTAATGTATGAGTCTAACCTCATGTCTGTGGGAAAAAAAAAAAAAATTAAGATATGAGGCAAGTGGAACTTCAAACATCAGAACCAAGAAGCCAAGGATGTCTGCGAAAAAAAGTAAATTCCAAAATTTTTTTCAAATATTTAAACTACATAAAGCTGTGTGAAGACTGGGAAAGGCTTATGAAGCCAAATAAAATGCCATATATTTGGGTTTATACTAAGAAAACTGAAACTGAGTGCAAGATTCTCTTTGTATTAAATAGTTTTATGTGTATTACTTAATTATATAGTCAATGAAAACTGTTTATGTTGATAGTTCTGACACACCACCTTTCTCTTCTTGATTGTGGTATTTTCTTACATGTCATGTGCAATGGATCTTGCATGGCAAATGAGAATTGCAAATGAAGGAAATTTAGTTTGTCTTTCAGCAAGTGAAAGTCATAGCACAGCAGGGCCAGCAGCTGCCTAGGTCTTTGTCACTGGGGGTGTCAGAAGGTCCCCATGGCTCCAACAGTGCAGAGTATGGCAGCCAGGGCTTGCCTCACCACCTTATCCAGGAACAGAGCATCTAAGGGGCACCAGGGGCAATCCTCCTTGGGGATGGAGACAGACCAGACATGGGCTGGAACATGGGCCTTGTCTGGGCAGGGTAGGACTGTGTGTTGCTGGAGACTGCTCTTGCTGGGCATTGCTGTGGCAGAAGCAGATGGCCCCTGGGAACTGAAATGGGATCCTGAACTGTAGTCAGGGTAGGGAGAATCCCAGGAGGGTGGGGCTGGGCAGGGACAGCCAAACCTGGTGGTGTCCTTAGAACACTGACATATACTTTTCCCCCTGCTTTGGTGTCTGATCCCCAAGTTATATTATAGCATTACATGCTGTTGGATAAAACTGGCCTTGACTGTTGTCGCTAAAATCTAGTTAAATGTTGCTTATGATTAAATAATGAGAATGTTATTCTGTACCAGTCAAAATATTCTTTTTCAGACACACATTATTATTACCCACATTGTTGTAAACAATTTCTCATTCTGTCCCCTTGTCTCTTATTTTCTCTGGTAGATCAGGAAGTCTTGTAGACAAGGCTGATTTTTACTAGCCATCTTACAGGTTAAGTAACTGCTTCACATGTGGGAGAACTGCTAGACTGCTGTATGAAGGCTTGCCAGTGAGTTTGATATAGTGAGTGTAAAGGGTTAACCCTCGGGGGTGGGGGGGGTGGGGGGGTGTCTGTAGNTCTGTCGGGGTTGGGTGGGGGGGGTGTTTGTCTGTAGTCTGAGCCTGACCCCAAGTCCTCCTGACTACTCCCGTGGGGTGGATCTGAACCTGACCTCAGGTGTAGTGGTTAGCCCACTCCCACTTTCTGTCCGGACCCCCTATATAAACAGAGGAACTTCAGTTCCTTACTCTTGGCCTGTCTGCCTGATAGCACCACCCTTGTTCCTGCTGCTCCTGTCTTACCACATGGCCATTTCTACCACATGGTGGACATCCCTTCCTGAATCTACCTCCATCCATTGCCATCAATCTGGTTGTGTACATTTGTACCTTGTTTCCCTTCCCTATACCTTTTGTAACTCCCCTACCTTAAACAACTTTTTTATATATTGTTAAAGTTTGGGGGGTTTTTAACTTCCAAATCAAAGCAAGACTATTCTTTGGGTGTTTTTTTACCCCTTTCACACTCTTTCTACATCTAATTCCTTTCTTTCCAAAAGGGAGAGGAGAATGGAAGTCGTCTTATTATTATGTACTGGTTCTGTTAGCAACGTATTTTGAGTCTCTGGGAAGATATGGTCCACTAATGAGGACTCAGCCTGGGTGTTCACAGAAGAATCACCCTAACATTCCAGCCTAAGGAAAGGCTGGAGCATGGGTGGAGATCAGCAGTGGAAAGGTCAGCTTTTCAAATCATTCCCCCACTAAATACCTTGTTTGAAAATTAAACTGAGAAATAGGCACAAGCATCAGAAGTCTGGCCAATGAATTCAAAGTATTGTGCCTCATGTGGCTACACATACACTCCCAAAATGGAATCAAGGCACGTTGAGGGGCTGCACAAGACACCTGACTTGGTGGTGCTAAGCTCCTATCACTCAGGTCACAGTTTTCCTGGGGCCAAGTCCTCCATTGTTTGACTGCTCATCAACTTGACTCCTGGACCCTGAAACACAGGAGGAGGATAGCAGTGGCCAAACTGGTCTGGCAGGATTTATGTCCTACCAGGACACTGTATTACTGCTTAAAACATTATCCTTCCCAGACAAAGCAAACTGCCCAGAAAGGCTCAAGGCTACCCCCCTCCCTTTCTGTTTCTTCCTCCTTCTATCTCAGAAAAGCACACATGAACAGCTTACACATCAATTGCTGAAGTTAGAGGTGAGATGCCAGAACAGGTTAGGGTTAGGAGAAAGTGATTAGATTGAATGACACAGAGACCAGACAGAGAGCAATAAACAGGACGACGACCCAGGAGAAACTGTCCCAACATTATTTATGTTGTGACTTTTTATATCTGTCAGCAAACCATTGAATGATGTAGACATCATCGTTTTCTTTTCACAATGAATGATCTAATTTCTCCCATTAAAATATTCCAATTAGCCTCAAACCAGCACACAGCAGAAGATTCAACTTAACCCATGACAGAATGCAAGTAAGCACTTGTCTTGACAAAATAATGAAGGAAAAAGCTAAGTCAATAAGCACATGGGTGTTGTATTTGTTTGCTTTTGGCGCTTTCTTCTAATGATTTTATATGAGATCTGAAAGTGAATGATTCTCTCTCAGAATCAGAGAATATACTGAGTTGGAAGGCAACTGCAAGGCCAATTAAATACAACTCCTGGCTCCACAAAGGACAATCTAAAAGTTAAACCATATATCAAAGAATGTTGTAGAAATGCTTCTTGAAAAGTAACAGAATAGGGAGCATGATTGCTTCCCTGGGGAGCTCATTTCAGTGCTTGACCATCATCTCAATGAAGAACTTTTTCCTGATATACAACCTGACCTTTCCCTGATGCAGCTTTAAGTGATTTTCCTGCATCCTATTGTGAGATCCTTAGTGTTTTGGTTATCTGAAACAGTGACATTGAAGGGCAGGTGTTCACATGGCACTCTGCACAGCTCTAGGGGCACTGCCCTCCCTTAAGCCTGCTGCACAGTAGTAGGGAGGGGGAAATGGGAGTTGCCAGGAAAATAGAAGGGAGCAGGGGGCCTGAGGAAGCCACCGTCACTCCCCTCTGCTCCTGCTGCCACTACACACTGCGTGCTATGCATGATCCAGCACCACTCCCCCACCATCACTGACTGCCTCTCAGAGGAAAGCCGTGTGGTGAGGCCTCACTTAGCACTGCCTGTGGCCGGGAGAACACCACATGGCATGGCCCCACTCCCCCACTGCCAAGAAACTTAGAACTCCTCCTGTGACAATGTCACAATTTTCAAACCAGGGGAATAGTGATATCCCTTGTCCTTGATGCATATTTTCCCCACTTCTTTTCCTTCCCATTTTCCCTCTGCTCAGGTCTAATCTAAGAAGTCCAGTTCATCAGCCCTTTGGAGTTGTTTCTCCTTTATTTGCTCCAAGGGAATTATTTGAATCTTAACATGATCCCCCCACACACACCTCTGTGGTGGTAGGCTACATTAGGACTAATATGCATCCTGGTATGTACAGGCATGGTCTCCTGTTCCTCCTCCACCTTCTGGAGTGGGAAGAGACCCGGGAGAGAGGACAAAAAGGCTGGAGCCATGGAGTCTAAGGGACCCTGGCTTGTTCAGACATGTTTTGCTCCTGTTTACATCTTATGCTAAACAAGGTACACACACTTTGCTTACACGTGCTTTGTGCAAGGCCCATGCCTTCCTCAAATTTGAGTAAAGCAAGCCCATATCTTCACCTAATATGGTAGTTCTGGCAAAGTGCCATTTTGATTGTTTAAGGGATGTTGCCCATTGGGCCAATTAAGACTCAGGCAATTGATAAATACAAGGAAAGTTGTAAACAACTTGCTTACCCTTACCAAGCCTTACCTTGTTGCCCTGGGGACCAGGAAGCCTTGCTGCCTCAAAGCAGCCTTGTTGCTTAACAACAAGCTTTGTTGCTGCAAGCTTGTTTCCTGTAAACTTTGCTATGTCTCTGTTTAACAGGGAGAAGCATGAGAGCCCATGCCATAGGCAACAGTCTTTGCCAACAGTTGCCTGAAACCACAGCCAGTCATAGCATGAACAACCTTGCCAGCAGGTAATGACAGCCTAGATTGAGCAAAAGGGGTAAGATCAGGAGAGCCAAGTGCCACCCAAGCAAGCTGCATTACTGGGCCTAGCAGTTACATCTACTGAAAGTGATAAGTGACTTCTGGCTTGCTTACACAAAACTCATTGCTGTTTGTGTTGTGAGAGAAAGCACCTTACTGCCAAGCTGTAAGACTGTCTGCCTGCATGCCTGGAAACCTCTCTGCTGAGCCTGGAGCCCCCAGGAAGGATCACTGTCTGCTCAAGAATGGACCAAGACCAGGTCAGAAGACTGTACAAGCCCTGGACCCTGTGAAAGTCCTGGTAAAACTACAAGCTTTTGCTGGTTACCATACTGATGACAGCACCTCTCCAGTGTTTTGGGTACTGTCTGGAATATAATGCAGCCCAGGAAAGATTCCAGAGATACTAATTTTGAGTAAATATTCTAGAAAGCCTCTTTGTAACTAAAGCTCTTTGCTTCAGTTCTCTGCTTTAGCTCTGTTCCTCTCAAGTCTCCCTAGAGGGTGTGGTGGTTTGGGAGTTACCTGCCACCCACCCCCCCCCAAAATGAAAAAAAGCAGCCAGACTAGACTCAGATGGCTGAAAGATAAGAAATGAAGCTGTATTACAGCTTAGCACAATATACAAGCAGATATATACACAATAGACATTAATATGTACAGAAATATACAAATTAAAGGTAATACAGAAACACAATCCCCCTCCCAGAAATTGGAGTCCCCAGGAGGGGCTCCCAACCACCTTTCCACCACCTTCCACCCCTCTACCTTACCCTAGGGTCTGCCTTACATGCAAGGCGAGTTTGGAGGATTGGCAAGGGAGGTTAGAAGCAGATGATTAGTTGGGTTACACAGCAGAACGCCAGAAGAAACACAGGCTCTGGACTTGCTCCAGCAGTTCAAAGTCCTTCCTGTGCTGAAGGCTCCAGATCTGTACAAAGTTCATCTACAGACTTATCTGTAGTACTTCTAAGAATATGGCATGTAACATCCTGGGACTTGTTAACAAGTACTAGGTGGCACTGGTTAAACTTTTCCAGGAGCCTTGCTAACAGTTATGTATCAGCTTTTCATGTTTGTTTGTTTTCCTGGCTCTACTTACATTCCTTGTATAGACACTGTATTGAGTATCTGGGGGGAAATGGAACATCTGGATTCTACATGGACCAAGAACAGGGGCTTGATTCTGTTATTGAAGGGTTCAGCTAAGTCCTCTAAGTACTAATGTACTGGGAGGTGCATTAGGTCTGTTTAATTCTCTTGGGGGAAAAGAGAACAAGAGAGAAGAAATGAGATGCTTTCACTATATCTCTCTGATTCTTTGTAGTACTGTAAAGAACAAGGGAATTAGATTTTAATAAATTAAGGAATTAATTCAGAATTTATAAAGCTGGACACTGATTTTGGGAAAATGTATTTTGAACTCAAATATAAAAATGCCTGCTTCATCTGTCTCTCCTTGTGGGCCTAGGCAGTATTCTAAGAATGCTTTTGAGTAGTTTAAGCTTAATTTTTTTGAAAATATGTAAGAATTAATATAAAAGAAACCACAGTATCATTGTGACAGTCTTATTCTCATAGCTCTGTTGATCTTGGACAAGTTTTTTCCATTAGCCTGCCTAAAAACCCCAACAACCAACCACAGCAACAAAAACACAAACACCTAAAAGGTTCCTTTCTCTCAAGTGAAATTAATGCTTGGAAAAAAACAAAAACCAGAAAAGTACTCACAGTTTCTGCTCTCTTTTGCAGCTTATTGTCTGCTCTGATTCTGCAGGCTTCAATGAAGTTACGAGGCTTACACTGTTATAGGCAGAAACAGATTCAAGTGTGACATGGAAATCTCTTTATGAACACAGAATGTCGATTTTCTTTACTTCAAGTAAGGTAAACTTTATTACATGGATAAATATGACTTCTAATATTTACTAGGGAAAAGAGAGGGGAAAAAAAAACCAAAAAACTTTCCACTAGGGGCCGCACAAAGACTGCTTAAATATTACTTGTTAAACTTGAATAAAACTCATCTTGAGAGAGAAAACACAATCAAAACACAAAATAAGTGTTTTGATAGATGATGAGAGCAAGCAATTTGAACTCCTAGGGAAGAAACACTGCTGTTGTTTCTAATTTGTTTGTTTCCTTTTTCTTGTGAATGGAAATAACATTCCAATAAATGAAGCCTTGCATTTATTTGCCTTGTTACAAATCATACCTTGTAAAAGACAGTGTTTCTTTTCTTACATTAGGGGGTACTATACTAACATGGGGGACAATTCTGCTTTAAAGATAAGGGAGAAGAGAACAGTCAGTGAGGATTTCATCAGTGTGTGTGCATATATATATATATACATA